>JAINUG010000118.1:1117500-1645000 GCA_029706075.1 Aldrovandia affinis
ATGCAACACCACTCCTGCATGGGAGATCCCATCGTTTGGTGTTTAGTTGACGGTGGTGAAAAATGCTGTCTCAGGCACCGCTCCAGAATCTCGATCTGTATTTATTGGCGTTTGACTTGCATCCCGTTCCGCGACAGAGCTGCCGCAACCCTCCCTTCCTTTATTCTGCCAGTACACTCCCTCTGAAAAGCCAGCGCTGGCGCGTGTTGACCCCTGGGGACGGAGAGCGTCTCTTACTCACCGGACGCCTGCACCTCGTTGACGTACTGCAGCAGCTCCTGGCCCTGGTGGATGACGTCGAAGGTCAGGTTGTTCATGGTCAGCGCCTTGTCCGCGTGGTGCTGCAGCCTCTGCTCCGCCAGCGTCAGGTCCTCCGTGTCAAAGTCGTTCATCTGCTGGGACAGCTCGTCGTTCCACGACTCCAGGTCAGAGATTATCTGGGGGGGTGGGGGTCAGGACCGTGTCAGCGGATGGGCAGGCACGCACGCACATACACACACACACACAGAGACAGACAGACATACACACACACACACGCAGAGACAGACACACACACACACACACACGAACAGAGACAGTCTGACAGACTGGTTCTGTGGCTCTGTGTGCTGGTTCTGTGTGGCTCAGTAGGTAGAGCACAGCGTTAGGTTGCTTAGGTTGTGGGTTCAATTCCCACTGGGACCACATGTACTGAAAACATGTATGCATTCACTAGTGTAAGTCGCTTTGGATAAAAGCGTCTGCTAAATGGCATATATTATATATCACACACACACACACACACACACACACACACACACACACAAATGTCTATCTGACACAGACCACATGCACGCTCACACATGTCACGCATATCAGACACGTGTGAACACACACGTGGTCGCAGGAGTTAGTGTGTTTTACTGTAAAAAGGAGCGTGTTGCCCTGTGAACAGATGTTTTTGTGCGCTTTTGGTTTGTGACCAGTGAGACGGTGTGTAGAGCGGTGCACGCTGCGGTCTCACGATCACAGACGGCAGTCCTGGCTCTCCCATTCAGAGCTGTGGACTTGGCGCCATCGTCAGGGAAGGAACAAAAACCTCTCTCAGGGTAAAGGGGACAGTTCCCCACGCTGCCGCCAATATGGTGGCCAACAGTGGGCTTCCTCCGCTTTTTGACCACGAGGCTTGCTGGTGAACTATCCCAGCTCCGCCAGAGGTCGAACACCTGCGTCGGTTCCGAGCCAACAGCAGAACAGATACGTCTCTCACCTGCCACGCCGGCATTTTGTCCGAATATTGCCAGTGCTAAAAACCAGCCATGACAAAATAGAGGTGGCTGGAGGCAGGTCAATGAAAAACTGGCCCAATAGTCATTTCAATGAAACTGTATTTAAAGTAGTTTAAAAGGTGGGGGGGGATGCATGAGGGAAAACCTCGCTCCTGCACATGCTCTGCCAGTTCAAAAACAAACGGTGCCCTCTGCCAACGCCGGGGTCGCGATGTGAAACATTCCAGCGGCGGAACGTGCTTCCTGGCGAGCTGCAGAACAAGCGTCCTCCTCCTCAACCTTGACCTGTTCCCATGGTAATCCCCGAGGTGAGGAACGCAGCGGGAGCGATTCCCCGAGCGGCGTGGGAGGCTTTCATCTCCGTAATTGGCGGTTAACTGGAGTTAACTCGGCAGGGGGCCTCTGCGGCGCTGTTGCGTCTACTCGCCTTTCCACGGCTCTGTTTGACCACAGTCTGCTCGCTGACGCATTACTAGGATGTTTACCTGCCTCCCGCGCTCTAATGAAGCGCCCCGGTGTCACCGCGTCTCTGCACGCTGTCGCGGCGCGGTCGACGGGAGAATTGCCAGGGTGATAACGTGCTATCGTTTTCTTGTTCTATTCCTTAAAAGGCTGCGTCGTCTCTCGCCCCGCCTGGCAGCGTAACAAGGAGGGGACCCGATATCCGTACGCTCGTTGTCGCCGATCGAACCTGTGTTGTGGATTGATCTGACGGAGACGTCGCGTTTCCATCGTTTCCGGGATCGGGGTGGCGGCGTTGTCAAGCCGGGAGGCGGCTGCTGTCTTCAAAGAGCCAGCGCTACCCACCCACGGGTTAGATCACCCCACAACGAGGGGATCACGCGCTTCACTTCCATCGGCTTGTACCCAAATTAGGAGCTTCGTGCACGTCGCGTATTATAACGTAACAAGCGTACGAATGTGGATTTACTGCAGCGACGCACCCAGGGACCGTTTCACAGACGGGCGAAAGAGAACAAGACCGCAGGGCGCTCCCGCGGCGAGGTGGGACTGGGTTTGCGGCGGCGGGCGCGGGGACACTCACGTCGATGGCGTCCCGCTCGAAGATGCGCAGCTGCAGGAACAGCTCCAGCTTGATCTTCCTCTCCTGGAACAGCTCCTCCATCTGGGCCTGCGCCTCGTCCAGCTGCTGCAGCACGCTCTCGATGTGCGCGATCGAGCTGTTGTGCGGCGTTTTGTTGCTGGAGATGGCCGAGTCCCTACAGGAAAGGGAGGGGGGGGCATGCACCAAGTTCAGTCACTCTTGTCATTACAGATCACCTGTCACTCCCCCCCTTCCCCCCCAAATAAAAACATTCTCACAGCACCCTCCGTTAAGGTGTGCTAACGTGATAACACACAACATCAATGTTAGGGAAATGGCACGATTTAACGAGGTGGCTCCTGCATTTATCATACTGATTAATCTTGGGGTCTTAAGGCCGGGTGGATCATAAGATCAGGGGAAGGCCGCCCGATCGAGTATCGACGCGTGTTATCACATGTGAAACGACCCACGTCAGAGCGCCTTCTCTCCGAGCTAGCCGGAGAGTGAAACTGCATTCTCGAGGTGGGAGGAGTGGCCAGCATCACTGCAAGCTAAGAGGCACAATGGCATATCACCGAGGGGACCGTATACGTTGTGGTTCGAATTTGGGATCACGGCGCATGCTTTTTTTTCTTCTTTTTCTGTTCACGCCTCCGGTTGGAACGCGTCGTGACTGACGTGCGCGCACGCAGATCGTGACTGCATCGTTCCGGGCGCTCCTGCGCCGTCCGTACAATTAGCCGCGGTGTTATGTAAACCCCCCCCCTCCCCTGCCCCCCCTCCGTCTTACATAACGCTGCAACACTGAGCTCATCTGCACCAGCTCCTGTGCTGCGCGGTGCCGCGCTGCGCTTATGGCCCAGATACCAGCAGGGAAGTCAGACTGAAATACACACGTCTCCCGAGCTGGAGCCGCGAGGTGGCGTAACCGCTAAGGTCCGCTTCAACCAGAGCCGGCCCGCACCCCGCACACGGTCTTTCCTCAGTGAATTTCCAGAGATGTTAAGCGAGAGCGCGACGCACGCACTTGAACGGGCGTAAAAATTGGGCTGGCGGTGTGGCGTAATGGTTAGGGAGCTGGGTTCGTAACTCAGAGGTTGCAGGTTCAATTCCCAGGTGGGGGCACTGCTGTTGTACCCTTGAGCACGGTACTTAACCTGAATTGCTTCAGTAAAAATATCCAGCTGTATGGATTGCATGTAAAGAAATGTAATAAACTGTGTAAGTCGCTCTGGATAAGAGCGTCTGCTAAATGCCTAAAATGGAAAACGTAAACGGAGCAGGTGGAGCTCTCAAATCGCATTTATGTTCATTTATCGGTCCGAGTGCAAAGCCCATATCCCGAACCAAAGGGAGGGTCAGGCGTCGTTGTAGGTAACACGCGGTCCTTTTCAGACAGGTGCTTTGAAGCGGGCCGGGACCGGATCATCCAGACCGCGGAGAAAAGAGCCTCGAAACCTCTACATCTCAGTGTAGCCCCGCTGCCACCTCCGCAAGGCAGGCGCGCTGCTGTCGTAAAGGGAAGGAGCGCTCGCATCACGTCTGAAAATGTTGTGCCAACGCACTCCATCAGACCGGCTCTGTTCTAAGTCTCTGGATGGTGATCTCTCATAGAGGGACCTCTCGTTTAATAGATCCGGGTGCAGAACGTTGAGTGGGAAATGCTGCCGCGGGCCTCCGGCGAACATCAATCGTGAGCCGAGCTGGGCGCCGGAGTGCACGGAGGCCCCAGGAGCTGGAGGCGGAGCGCCGTGCCCGGGATCGGGAGTTATTTTACAGAGCCGAGGCTGCCGCGTGCTTTTACGAGCGCGAGCGAGACACAAGGAGAGTGGCTGAGGAGCGGAGATCTCTCCGGACCTGCGACCGGGGACGGAGACGGTTCTGTGTGGCTCAGTAGGTAGAGCATGGCCTTGGCAACGCTTAGGTTGTGGGTTTGATTCCCATCGGGGACCACATATACTGAAAAATGTATGAATTCACTACTGTAAGTCGCTTTGGATAAAAGCGTCTGCTAAATGGCATATGTTATAATAGCATATATTAGACGGAAAACAAAACCACCGCGGGAGAAGGAATTTGCGACACCTGCGATTCCCGCCGTCGGGTTTCTCCGTTCGGAAGGCAGACATTCTACAGACGATGCGTCATCGCTCCCGGTCGTAGCCTCCGGTGGGAAGGAGGGAGAGAGGGGGAGAGAGGAGGGGGAGAGGTGGGGAGAGAGGAGGGGGAAAGGGGGGAAAGGGGAGGTGAGCTCTTACCTCAGCTGCTGTATGAGGTCCTCGCCCTCCTTGATGACGTTGACGGTGACCTGCAGGGTGGTCTGCTGCTGCTGGCCGAATCGTTTGATCATGTCCTGCACGGCCTCCACCGACTCGGCGTACACGTCGTCCAGAAGCTCCTTCTGTAGCTCCTCTAGCCAAGTCCACAGCTGGGGGGGGGGGAGAGACAGGCAAGGAAAAGATCAGTGCCGGCCGAGTAGACGTCCGCATGGAGACGGTGCCGGCCAATCGAGCGCAGAGACCGGCTCTTGTCCCGGCGTTCTGAATTGCGTTCACCTTTCTGTGTGTAAAGCCACGTGACGCTCGTGGAAAAAATCTATATTTAGAAGCGAGAAAACTACAATTTGAAAATCTGGCATCAGAAGTTTCTTTATTGGCATTCACACTTAAGAGCGTAGGAATGTTTCTGGGTGTTGCTGCAGTAGTTAGTCACACGGTGAAAACACACAGGCCGTGTACCAGCGCAATAGAGGGATAGTGCAATAGGCAACATTATTAATACATCAAAGTGCATAGACAGTACATTAATACATTAATACATGAAACAGGCACGCCGCCTACATTTTATAGTACATTCATCTTATATGATAAATTGCTATCTATTGCAGCAGTTCGCAGCTCTCTCCGTTTTATCTGTTTGGACATTAGGAAGACTGCTTAAGGGGAAAAAAAACTGTTTCTGTGTCGTAAGGTTTTTGTTTTGATAGACCGATAACGTTTTCCTGATGGCAGTTTTTGAAAGAGATGATTTCCTGTGTGGGTGCGGTCAGAATTATTTTTATTTTTTTAGCCCTGCCCGTTAGCCTTTCTCCATAGAGATGGTCAATGGAGGGTAGTTTGCAGTCCACTGTCCTCTCTGCTCATTTATAATGACTTTCTGAAGCTTGATTTTAGATTTCTGTGTGGCACTGCCATACCAGATTGTTATTGAGTTTGTAAGGACACTTCGGATTAGTGCTGTGCACAAAACTGTACTAGAACTTTTTGGCACACTAAACTTTAGTTGCCTCAAGAAGTAGGTGTGTTTCTGAACTTTCTTGGTTAGGCTCGTGATGTTTCCCTCCCACTTCAGTGTGTGAGATTGTTGGCCCCTGGAATTTGAAGGACTCCACTTCACCGACGGTGACACCGTTGATAATCAGTGGCACCTTCGCTGGTGGGTGTTTCCTGAACTCAATCACCATTTCCACTGTTTTCAGGATGTTTAGCTCCAAGTTACTGGAGCATATTACATTTCCACACTTTCCTTTCCATGAATGTGCTTTATTTCAGCGGATAGACACCCCTGCTCAATGTTAATGTGGTAAAGGTGTCCCAGCGACTAAAATACGATGCATGTGGGACAGTACCTCAGCGACGAACACCTTTAATTGCCGAATAAAAATGCAAAAATTGTAAGAACCAATAAGGAAATCAACATGGCAAACTTGAAGTGAAATATTTATATGAAGAGCACTGCTTACACAGTCGTCTCAAGCTTCAGGCAACTACCTAAACATGCATTAGAGAAATAATGATATACCAGGTTATAAAACATGACTCGTGGACCACCGTTCATAACCATTAGGCACTATGTAATAAATTAACACGCCACAGGTAAAAGGGTAGTTTATAAAAAAAAGTCATAAAATGAAACCACTTTTTATACCGGCTTAAAGGAAACGCTTTGTGAAATTACAGCAACCGCATACAGAGACATCTGCAGAATGCCATGCCTATAAAGTGTGAGGTTGTTAACGTGCGGCGGCTGTTGCTCTCCTGACAGGCAGAACATAACCGGGACAAAGTGGTCGAGGGGGGAGGCCGCCTGCGGCACGTATTTTCTCATTTCACGAGAGAGAGACTGCAGACGTTTCAGGTTCCGTTCCTGAAGGGGGCTTCGGGCGGACGGTGAGGCGCGCTCCCGTGAGCAGCGAAAACACGGGCTTCGGGGCGAAGGACCGCGACTCCCCCCGACTAGTTTATCGCGTCTCCCACAGCGAAAAAAACCCGACAAAGCTGGGAGACTTTCTGCAAACGGCGCAGAATGGCCTATTGTTTCAGACAGGAAGTCACATGAGAGAACAGAAGACAATCAAATAAATAAAGAAGTAATTATGAGCGGCCAGGAGCCTTGTTCAGAGGAAGTACCCAGGGCGTGCGATATAAAAAGGAGTATGGGAAAGCTCTCTTCGTATCAAACAGAAATATTTCCACTTACTGCTCCGCTGTAAAAGAACACCATTGTGGACGTGGCCTCCCCCACCCCTGAGTTGTGGAGAGTAACGTTGGAACCTGCTTGCGCCTGAAAATCGTCTGAGGGCTTGTCCGCAGCGAGCGCGCAGCAACACCCACAGCGGCACGGGCAGGAGTAAACACGCCTTTCCTCGCAAGCGCTCAGCCTCTCGGGAGGCCGAAGGAGCGGGGGACACGTGCACAAAGGCGCTCACTTCCTCGGGGCCTGTGACTCCCGCTCCTCCTTGTGGGGGAAAGCGATGTGAAGGGGGCATTGGGAGTTTTAACGAGGGACTAGTCTCTCCCCCTTCTCTCCCCCACCCCCCCCCCCTCACTCTGTCAGGGTTGCAGCTGGCAGCCCATCTGCGCCGCCCCAGGAAGACGCCGCTGTTCCAGGGGGCTCGTCCGGGACTGTTCTCAGTGTCCCATCAGAGTTCCATCACAACTCCTCCCACATCCTGTCACTGGCTGGGTTTCCGAAGCACGCTCTCGCCGCCGAGTATGGTTTTCGCTCGTCCCGGCGGGGGCGGCTTGTGGACCGCGGAGGGATGGGGGTGGGCGGGGACCGCACTACTCGACAACGTGACGGCGTTTCTTCGCGGCGGTGTTCTGTGCTGCCTGCCATCGATCGACTGGGAAATGTTTACGCGGCTGAGATATAGTTCACCGCACCCGGATTTAAGCAGTGTTTGCTGTGACTGGAGCACTTTGTTAGTTTTCCTGCATGGTGACTCAGTGTGCAGCATGGTTGTGAACCACCCTCTGGTGGCTAATTGTAGCCTAATAAACTCTTATCGTGGCGGAGCAGGATTGAACAGGCGAAACGATCGTGGATAATGAGTGTATTACACGCCACATTTGATCCCGCGTGTGTGTGTTGTCTGTGTGTTTGAGCATGTGCGCACAGGTTGTGTGTGTGTCAGGCCGTTCCAAGAGGAGCCATTTCGACTCAACAGAGCGTGACTGGGCGGGGCTGCCGCAGCATTAGTCGGGCGTCGCCGGGGCGGAGCTCGGCGCAAAGGCTGCGGGGCTTACCTCCTTGACGTGCGTGTGGAAGGACACGGACATGTCCAGAAGCACCTTGCGCTGCTCAACGCGCCGGACAAAGTCCTGGATGCGGTCCTCCAGCTGGTGGGCGGCCTGGTAGATCTCCTCCGGATCACACTCCCCCGTCTGCGCCAGCTGCTCAGCCGCCTCCAGCAGCTTGTCTGCATTAGTGTAGGTGTTCTGGATGGTCGGGGGTGGAGGGAGGAGCGTGGGCGCTCAGTTACGCAGGAGAAAGGCAGGAACACTCAACCGCAGGGTAACGGTTACGAAACGTCCGATGCCCCGTTCTGGCCGAGGCCGCCAGCTGTCTAGCGTAGCGGGTAGCTGTCTAAGCTAGGGGGTTTCGTAGTCGGTGGCTTAAAGAAGAGCTGGGGGATCTAACCTGGGTTAATTGGTGTCAATCCCCCAGCCTGACACCTGGGTCAGGACCCCACAGAATCAGCCATGTTGTAACAATACTGGCATCTCTTTTGTCTTGTAAAGGCAATCAAATAAATTCCTAGCGAGAGACCATAAATGTTCAAAATCGCTGCGATTTCCTTGAATTTGACTACATGGCCGATTTGAATAAATATTAGCATTGATATCCTGATCAGCCCCATTCTAGTCATTCTTTTCTATTAATATTACAAGATATAAATCAGACCACAACGTGGTTTATACAGTATAATGGTAGCAATCAAATAAATGTATACAAAATACAGCCATGTTAGACCATTGCTGGATTGTCATAGCAGATTTGGGTTAACTTTTGGGTTAACTAAAAAATATATACGTGGATACATAATTGACACTTTTATAACATCAATCAAACACAAACCCAGCCTGGGTAAATGAGTCTTTGAACTCATGATGATATGGGGAGAAGAGAGAGAGGGTAACAAACAGAGCTAAAGACCATGGTATGTGGTCAGGACAGAAAAGGAGGGAGAAAGGAGGAGGGAGGGGAGGGGCCGTGGGGCTCTCTCTCTCACCTGGGCCACCTCCTCGAAGTCCTCGTGCCGTTTCTGAAGGGCTCGCGCCCGGTGCAGTGACTTGCCCACGCCGGTGTGTTTGCTGAGGAAGGCCTCCCCGTGATTCTCGATCCAGTCCAGCACCTGAAGAGACGCACAGCGAAAAAACTCCACAGTTAAGGGGGGGGCGGCACGGCGAAGGAGGAGGCACTGCCAACAGGGCGGAAAATTAAGCGGTGTGGCAACGCACACTACTGCTTGGTCACGTTTTTTCAGCTCTATTGCGCAGTCACTGCACGATGTGAAAGCCTGAAATCGCTGGCCTGAAACAATGGCTCTACACGCCAGCTTGGTTCTGAAACAATACAAAACTAAAAAAGAAACGGACTCATTTATCACAAACGGTTGTCCTGCTCGGCAAGTCGCTTTGTGGCATCGATGGCGACTGACGCAATGTATCCTAAGCACCCCGGCGTCACAAAGAAGTGCACTGTCAAGCCACTGCAGTGCATGACTGTGTCCTGCGGCCCACAAGTGGTGCCGATCCAGTCCCAGGGAGAGACGCCACAGGGGGGAGCCCTGGAGCGCGGCCAGCGCTTCGCTGCGACTGCTCCGTCTCGAACAAAGAGAAGCCAGCTGCACAGCAGCGCAGCTAAATCCTGCCTTAACGCTGTGCTCATCGTCATGAAGTTAACACGACATATGGGCAACGCGAGGGACAATCAAAACACGCCAACAGGCGGCCTCAGCTTCCACTAACACCCCCCCACGCCCGACACACACACACAAATCTCAACTGCACACTATAGTACCACACAAAAGCAGCCTTCGTTTCAGATAAGATCATTTTTATGAAGACTTCTCCAAGCAGAAAACCTAATCAGGTAACATGGCACTCATCATGTGACACGGGGTGGGGATAAAGCAGTGAGCGGGCGCAGAAGGGGCCGCTCTCGTGTTATACTGCGTATGCGTAGACTAGCTGGCTACCTCCCGTCCCGCCCACACTGCGTGCCCTGTTTCTGCACACGCGCAGCCAGTCAGCTCACCAACCACGGGTACATTACCAGGAGCGCAGCTTCCTCTGCTTAAGCATGCCGGATGCACGCACGTATGTGCACACACACACACACACAAACTCGTGCACGCAATTAAGACCGTTCCAGGAGGAAGTGTGCGATGCGGCGCTCATCTCTGGGGCTCATGTACAGCCGGTGCAGGGGCGCGCGTGCGTTTTCTAGGCGGATAAGCATTTATCTCCCCGCTAATGCGCTCCTCATTAAAAACGTGTTCAATCTTTAAGCTCTAATCATCTGAGGATCGGGCCCCTTCGGCCACTGTCAGAGAGGATTCCGATGGCAAGGAGACGTGATCAAAGAGACCGGCGCGTTGACGAGACTCCCTCATGACTCCAACCGAACTCCCTCATGATTCATACATGAGCGCTTTCGACGGCTTTCGAGCAGCCCGCGTCCACGATGCCCCTGCGCGGCCCGTTTCGGGGGGGTGAGCGGGGCGCGTTCCACTTAAGGAAAGCTCACGGGCGCGGGCTGAATTATGTCCCCCCGTTGCTGCGCGGGCGAGCGCGTTACCCTCTGCTCCCTAATTCAATAGCCGCGTTTTCAATTTCAAGGCCAGTCCGCTATCGCGCGCGTCGCTCTCGGGAGAGGCCTGCGCCTGGCTACGGTTGTGAACAGGGTTGCCACGGCAACTGTTACCTAGCGCACAGGCATTTTTCAACACAGAGCTCCCCCCCCCCCGAGGCGGTCACAGTAAGCCCCCCCAGTGCTCATCGGGCTGGGAATGGCGGCGTGTGCCACACGGACAGGGTTAAAAGCAAAAGTCCGGCCCGTCGACGAAAACGTTCCCAAAAGGGAAGAGACAGAGGCCAGTGCCTTCGCCACAAATTGCACAGTGCTATTTCTGCTGCTCGTGCACAGGAACGTAATCCCGCGTCGCGCAGCCAAGATGCGGTGGCATCGTTTTCATTTGATTTTTTTATAAAAGCAGAGGCATTGCCAGTAATTACATCCCGGGAGCCTTCCCGGCAACGAACGGGCCGTTAAAGCGGAGGGCTGCCGTCGCCGTTCAGAAAGAACGGAGCGCGCGACCCGTCAAATATCCCACCGGCCGCACATGCTTTTCGATACGCAGAGTCGCTGAGTGCGTCGAGTCGGAACTCGTTCGATGGACTCGGTGTCCGCGCCGGTCTTCCCCCTAGTGGTTGGAGAGCGGACCGCTTTGGCTTCCGTGCAGCTGCAGT
Organism: Aldrovandia affinis; assembly: GCA_029706075.1. Taxonomy (NCBI): domain Eukaryota; kingdom Metazoa; phylum Chordata; class Actinopteri; order Notacanthiformes; family Halosauridae; genus Aldrovandia; species Aldrovandia affinis. The sequence goes on from JAINUG010000118.1 coordinate 1,128,573, forward strand.
GTAAGAAAAAAACCAAAACACTTTTCCCAGGCGAGCGGAGCCTGCTGCAATGCCAACGACAGGCACACATCGCAGCAGCCCACACTGTGATGCTCCCCCTCGTTACTACATGCTACTACTGCACTGTTTAGACGCAGCGGCCGCAAGCCAAGGCTACGCACACCCTCCGGAACTCAAAAACAAGCCGGATCAAACAGGCGAGACGGCGAAAAGCGTCGCCTTTCATCCGGAGCTGCAAAAAAAACTAAAAAAGGACTGCGGCTTCGCCCTGACCGAGGCAGGAGCCGAAACGGGGATTCCTCAGGTCCAATAAACATAAACCTTTGGGCAAAACGGCTTGCAGAGGGAGTCCGCAAAAAGCCCGCAAAAAGAACCCTGCACAGACTGGCATATTAAACTGCTACATTTAGTTATGGCCGTATAAAGAAGAGCAGGTGACTTCCTTTCTCCTAGTCTGTCGCATCTCCCATTCGTCTGCACCTCGTCCATTTCAATGTGCCTTACCTCCTTTTCTTACGGCAAAATTACATTCAGAAATAATAATAATAATAATAATCAATCCACCAATCCTTTATGAAGGGAGGCAGTGCTGTATAGTGTTTAGGGATACAACTCAAAGGTTGCGGGTTCGATTCCCCGGTGAGGGGCACTGCCGTCGCGGCCTCGAGCGAGGCGCTTAACCTGAACTGCTTCAGCAAAACATCCAGCCAGACAAACGCATCGCACGTGAAAGAAACGCAAAACATTTACATTTTAAGCATTTAGCAGACGCTCTTATCCAGAGCGACTTACAAGATAAATACATGATAGGAACAATCATAGTTAGAGCACGAGATCAGTGCGGCAGTACAGCGATAGACATCATTGCAGGCAGCTGCGTACCATACCTGTAACACTGGGAAGGAAAACACTGGGTGAGAGCGTCTGCTACGGTGCCTAGGGCGTGAAGCGGGAGGCGGAGGGGGAGGGGGAGGCGGAGGAGGGGGCTGACCTGCTGGACGTCCTGCTGGAAGACGCAGAGCTGCAGACGCTGGTGCAGCCGGACCTTGCGGTGCTGCCAGATGTTCTCCAGCTGCCGCTGGTGGTGGAGCACCTCGTGGATGACGTCCAGCACGTGGTGCACCGCCTTGGAGTAGTTGGCGGAGGCGGTGAGGGAGTCGGCGCTGCCGGGCGTGAGCGGGCGCTGCAGCTTGTCCAGCAGGGCTTTGCCGTCCTGGCTCACCTGAGCGGAGACATTTTGTGTGGAATTATTTTCAGTTCCAGAAGAAAAGAAAAAAAGAAGCACAATGCACAGGTGTGCCAGGAATAACACTTCGTACAGTGGTGTAAAATAAACGAAAACGCGAGCATAGAGCACGATAGCCGCTGCAATCTCGGAGCGTGTTCTAAAGCTGTATTCCGGTGCCAACTGCCGATCGTTCACAACGCCTGAAACAAAATGGCTCTGCCAAGCAGGGATTTAGAAGCAGACAAGATATCCGAAGCAACGATGGGGCGGGCTCCACTCGCATTGCTACTAAAAAAACAGTGAACGCTGGAGGTGGTGCCAATATATAAGAAAGAAAAAAACAAAAAAACATCAAAAATAAATAAAATACATTTATTAAGCGAATGTAAATCTGCGACAGTAAGCCGCAGTGACACGCGGTATCTTCACCCCGTACCTCAGAGTAGGCTGCAGTGATGTGCTCGTACAGGCCCTGGTGATGGTGGATGGCGTCCTCCAGGTCTTGCAGCTCGGACGGCAGGTCCACCTCCCCGCAGGCCTTGCACCACGAGTCCACGTTGTTCATATACTGTGGGGGAGGAGGTAAGGGAGTGAGCGCATTACTCAACGCTGTGTGTGTGTGTGTGTGTGTGTGTGTGTGTGTGTGTGGGGGATCGTACCATTAAGGCACAGAGGCATAAATATTCAACTGCATAAAGCTATACTTAAAACAGAAGCGATAAGCAAATTCCTCAAGTGAGAGCGTCCGCAAAATTATTCATAATTTCATTAATATCACATTTTGGCCCGGCCTACAGAGCGTTCCTGTAGAGACTATCGGCATTTCGCTTAAATGGACGTGCCGGCTACGTTTACGAACCTGAAAACGGCATAGTGGAAAAGGACTAACAGCCTCGCCCTTATAATAATAATGACGAATGTTAGCGCGCGGCGCCATCGTTTGTCCGGCGCCTGACAAATAAATAAACGCAGTGATAATTGTTCAAACGGCGCTTTCTTATGTTGGCGGCGGTGCTAAGCTTAAAATGTAAAATGTAAATGTAACAGGTGCGCGCGGAGAGGCAAATAAAAAACAGTGATAACTCGCGTCGTTTGTTTTATAACAACGGTCCGATATCGGCGACCGTTTAAAGAGCGGGTTTTAAAAACCCTTTCGATGAACGAGGTGCGCCGTGCGCACGCGTGTGTCGAGGTCGCGGGCGGAGGATCGTGTAGCCTCTAGATCTGTTCTTAAGGGACAGGGTAGAAAGGAAAGGAGAAGATGAAACGGTAAGAACATCAAAAGAGAAACAAAGCAAAAGAAAACAACAACCGGCGAGTCTACAGACGGGAACGCCACGCATCGAGAGAAGGGAGTCTGCACGGGGAAATATGCCTGGATCTCGTTTTTTATCAAAGCCTCCCTCCCTCCCTCCCTCCCTCCCCCTCCGCCACACCCCGCCCCCTGCCTAGGGCAATTGGCCGCTGCCCTCTGCCAATCGGAATGAGACGAACGGAGGTCTAAAACGGCACCTTTGTGTGCACGGGCCCTTAAAAACGGGCCCTTTTAAACACTTGACCCCGAGCACATCTTGGGTAATTGGAATCTCTGCGATAGAAATAACAAGAATGCTTCCGATCCATATTTGTATCAGTCAAACCGAAAGCAATTTGCCTAACATTTGTTTAATATACGTTTGAAAGTCCAATGGGCGGATTCAAAGGCAAATCTAAAAAAAAAAACTGCATGAATTAGTATAAATCACAGACACATGTGAGTGAGATGCCCCTGAGGCACAATGAACATTTTGTCATTTGTCATTTTGACATTTATCATTTTTATATACATGCGTATATATCATAAAAAAACTGACAGACAGACAGATAAAAAATGGGTAATTAAGATTGATAGACAAATATGCCTCCCGGGTGGTCTAGTGGTTACAACGTTCGACGCTGGCCACTGCGACCGGGGTTCAATTCCACCGGCCGCGCCAGTGTCGGCTCTGGCCGGGAGTACCACTAGGGGGCGGCAATTGGCTGTCCGCCCAGGGAGGGGGGAGGGAAGACGACAGGAAGTTCGCTGCGTACAGAAGTGGCTCTGGAGTACCAGAGTTCGGTCGACAGCTTGGCGAGTGCCGGCTCGGAGGAGACAATACTTAGTCTTTGTCACTGCCGGTCTCAGGGATACGGCAGTGGACTCACAATACGAGGAGGGGATTGACATGATAAATAGAGGGTGTGATTGGCTACTGAATTTGGAGAAAAATTTGATAAAATCAGGAACAAATTCTTTATATATATAAATAATATAAAAAACGAAAAGATTGATAGACAAATGGATGACTGGATGGCACGGACACCGAGAGGGACGGACGAACGGACGGACGGGACCGACCTGGTCGCACTTCTGGTGGAAGGCGGCGGACATCTCCAGCAGGGTGCTGCGCTCGTCCAGTGCGGCGGCGAAGGCCTTCCACTCCTGCTCCAGCTGGGCGGAGATCTGCTTGATCTGCTGGGACGCGTAGTGCCCGGCCTCCAGCAGCCGGCTGCCCACCGACATGATGCGGTTGATGTTCACGTAGACGTTCTGCGAGGGGGGGGGGGGGACAGCAGGGCAGTGCGTGAGAACCAAAACAGGGGTGGTCAACCCAAGGGGCGGACCCCACAGACGCCACCGACCACCGGTTTACAAAATTGACCGTTGTGAGTTTATTGGTCTCCATTGTGTCTACCTTTGTCAATGCTAAATTCAAAATAAAGAAGATGACCATTGTAGTCTACATGTACACCTGTGTTTAGGTAATTCTGTTACCCAGTCTTGAAAAAGGCCAGTTTAGGCTAATACCCCTGTCCAAACTTTTGTTTGGTTATGGAGTAAAGGAGACAAGAATATACTTTTTGCTTTTAGTCTTCTTTATTTTGCATTTAGTTTTGCAGCGCCCTTCTTGATTTTTACTTTTACTCGTTATGTTTTGTCCTTTATTTTTAAGGCACTACAACTGTAATGGCTATTCATTTCAGTTTGTAAATGAAAACTGCTATGTGGGTGTCGCCACTTAAGTAAATTAGTTGGTTAAAATGATATTAAAATGCACACGCCCCAGGCAAATATTCGCAGTGACATTTTTGCAAATAAATGCCTCCTCTCGTTTAAAAAGGAAGACTCCATAAGCAAACAAGAGCGAGGGAAAGTGCACGTTTGGCCGAGGCAGCCATTTGTGCATCTGCCTTCAGAAAACCGTTGGCTTGTTGTTTGCTTGGTCCATCTGGCTCCTTCTCCCGAGGCTCATTTCCCAACACTCATTCAATTTTTTTCCAGAAGATTCTTCTAACAAATGTAGAGTTCCGAGGGGATGCACGTGTTAAATTAGAACTGCGAGGTAAACCCAGAGCAGCCTCGTTTTAGATTACCTTTAAATTGAATTTCTTTCATTCGGGAAAACATCAAAGGGGAACGATCGTGATCTCTCCGGCCGTCAGAATCGAGTGAAACGGCGAAAGGGAGATGTTTGATAGTGCTCGCCGGGCGGATTGAATTTGCACGTTCCTTCGTTCTCGCACGCGCGGGTGATCTGCTGAGGTGTCGGGTAATGATTCTGTCTCTTCTGTCACCCGGGTGTTCAGGATCAACATGCCCCCTCCCTCCCCCGGTACACACGAGTCACGGCAAGAGTCTGGGGTTGCAGTGGGGTGTAGCGGTTAGCCAGTCTGACCAGATACCAGGCGGGCGCTGCTGCAGAAAGCTGCAGACTGCTTTCCTGTCCCTGGAGAAAGGTACTCGCTGAAGTGAAGTGTAGTGTATAGGTTAGGGAACTGGGCTTGTAACACAGAGGTTGCCGGTTCACAATTCCCAGATGGGGAACTGCTGTTGTACTATTAAGTGAGGGACTACTACTACTACAGCAAATATCCTGCTGTACAAATAAATTGTATGTAAAATCTGCAAGTCGCTTTCGATAAGAGTCTGCCCCTGTAACGTAGTGCAATGTAAGCGTTATTACGAGATAAGGATGTCTGCTAATCAAATAAATGATCTAACGTTAGAGATATGTGATTCTGTGTGGCTCAGTAGGTAGAGCATGGCGTTGACAATGCTTAGGTTGTGGGTTCAATACCCATTGGGGCCACATATACTGAAAAATGTATGCAGTCATTACTCTAAGGTGCTTTGGATAAAAGCCTCTGCTAAATGGCATATGTTATGTGTTAAATGTTATGTTAGACATAGACTTCACCTTTTTAATGGTGCAACAGATACAGCTGGGAATGTCACAGCGTAAAATGGCTAAAGGCAGAAATCTAGAGCCCCATTCTGGGCTATTAACACTACGGGGGAAGGGGGAAAACAAAGAAAAACTCATTTTATTATTACAGCTGTGTGAACATTCATGCAGCGATGGTAACCGGGCTGTCGCTAGGCTGGCTTCTGAGGGGGGAATTATCAGGTAATGTCTGTGTGAAACCTCCCGGACCATGTGACAAGCACGCTGGGAGCTGCATTCTCTCCGCCAGCCTTAGCTCTGCATCGCAGAAGCAGTCCAAAAACAAGCGCTGGAGACGAGACCAAACCAAAACGCCCCCGGAGAGCAGACCTGGCAAACAAGTCGGGGGGAGAGGGAGAGAGCGAGCGAGAGAGCGAGAGAACGAGAGAACAAGAGAGGGAGAGAGAAAGAGAGAGAGAGAGAGAGAGATTGAAAGAGAGCGACAGAGAGAAAGAGAAAGAGCGAGAGCAAGAGAGAGCAAGAGAGTGAGAGAGCGAGAGAACGAGTGAGAGAGCGACAGAGAAACAGAGAAAGAGCGAGAGAGAGAGAGAGAGAAAGAGAGTGACATACAGAGAGAGAGAGAGCGAGAGAGAAAGAGAGAGTGAGAAAGAGCAGGAGCGAGAGAGAAAACGAGAGAAAGAGAGCAACAGAGAAAGAGAGAATGAGCGACAGAGAAAGAGAAAGAGCGACAGAGAAAGAGAGAGAGCAACAGAGAGAGAGAGAGAGAAAGAGCGAGAGAGCAAGAGAGAGAGAGAGAGAGAGAGAGAGAGAGAGAGAGAGAGAGAGAGAGAGAGAGAGAGAGAGAGAGAGAGAGAACGAGAGACAGGCTGATGTTATTTTGTCCCTGAAGAGAAACAGCCACACCCGTGGGAAAGACACACACACACACAATACCAGCACACATGACATGCCACATATGCATGCACCACACACACACACACACAGACAGAATACCATCAGACTTCACAAACACACACAGACACAGAATACCATCAGACTTCAGACAAATGCACCCCCACACAAATGCAAGTGTGCACACACACACACACACACACACACACACAGACACACACACACACACAACTGTGCACGGACACGCACGCACACACACATATCCCCACACCCTTATTTTTCATGCAGAACTGCAGTGGGGGAGTGGGTGGGGCTGGGTGGGGTGTCGGAATGCGGGGTGGAAGTTCAGTCATGTGTCACCATGTGTCACTTCCAGCCCTGCTGCCGCCGTGAGAGCGGAGGAGCTGCAAAAACAAGCGCGCTGACGGGGGGGGACGACGACGACGACGAGCAGAGCGACACTGCGACACACCATGCCCCGGCTCCTGCTCGATCTCGCAGCGCCTCGCTTCGTTTCAAACCAACTCAAGCCAGCGATACGCTTCTCTGTCCCCCCCCACCACCTTACATAACACCACGAGAACGGTGGGCGAGGACATTTACATAAAACGTGTAAGACGCGAAAGCAAAGCCAACAACTGCTGAGGCTGGGGATTTCAAAGTTGAGGCGAGAGAGCGGTGCAGTCGGGGCAAGACTGCGTCTAAGCTCTCCACCGATTCCCGAGCTCACAGCCCCCTTTGAGAAAGAGCTCGGAAATAAACATTGGCCAATTAATGTGAACAGGTTTCCTCTCTGCCAGACATTCCTGCGCCCCAATTTCACTTTCATAGCCTCGGTAGCTTTTCAACTTCAAACTGAGCGCTCCCCGAATTCTCTTTTCTCTCCTCGTTTTGTACGAGGGTCAGCACAAAAAGGCCTTCAGCTGGCAGCTAACGAAGGGAGGCCTCTCTCATTAGGAGCGGGGCGCTTTGAGCTCCTCTGTTCTGCAGGCGCACACTCTGCTCTCCGGGTGATGGGAGGGACCTTCTGTGCGTCTGCGTCCGAGAGGAGATCGATGCTCTGGGCCGGTGGCTGGGCCGACAGCAGGACAATAAAAGGTGGCCCTTCATCTTCTCTTTCACACACACACACACACACACAGCACACATATGCACACCACTCAGACACACAGAACACCAGTAGACTACACACACACACACACACACACACACACACACACACACACACACACACACACACACACACACACCACACACACCCACCACACATATGCACACCACTCAGACACACAGAATACAGCAGACACCACTCACATGCATCCACAAATTCTCCCCCACACCCACGCACAGTACCAGCAGAAACCACATGGGCTGCTGTCCCCACCCGGAAAACATTTTGTTTGTGTCTCTGTGGGTCTTAGCCCAAGGCCAAGCTGACCAAAGAACAGTGTAACAAATTGGGCTCCCTTTCAGAAGACTTCACCATGTAGAAACATAGACCTGTTTTTTTCAATCATGAGGGCGTAGGCAAAACACAACCACTACAAACTGACATCTATAAATGAACTAAATTCAGTGAAGTGCATTTTCACAGAATCTACACACAGCAAGTAGACTCAGGTTTATCGTCGGCCTCCTATCCCTGCTTGAAACCCCCCCTCAAGCTTGGTAAACAAGCACGACCACTTCCCCGTCGACAAGCCAGCTTCTCTCTGAGGGCGACACAGGAACTAATCAATATTGCGTCTAACGGTAATGGGAGATTTAACATGCGCCCGGGCCTAAAACGCAAGCTGACGGAAATGCTATACGGAGGAAACACAGAGTGAGTTTTATCTTTGCCAAGTGCCACATTATTATGGATGCATTTCCAGACTTTAGAGTTCCACAATGCACATTAAAACACAAACAGGACTTAACAAAGCCAACAATCTAACGACAAAACCATTTACAGCGGGTGGACATAAATCAAAGCGCTGGTCAATCAACATGCAGGTATTTCGAAGATTTCCTCTAAAGTATAAAAGAATGGAATGTCCGCAAGCTTCGAAATAAAGTGCTTCAAAATCACAGACATCGCCTCGTCCAAAATGAGGATTAAGGCAGTGCATTGCAATACTCTGACACACCTGTAGGTGGCGGGCAGTCAAATATTCCCCTCGCCCTCCGGGGGGCACTTGGGTAGTCGGACATGTTCTCCGTACCTCTGGTTATAAAACATCGCTGTCAGACTCCCTTTCGGCTGCAGTTGTGGACCTCCCAGTGCTTGGCAATACCCGAGCGAGTCCTGACAGCGCAGGACCTCACACACACACACACACACACACACACGCACACACACACACACACACACACACACACACTCCCACCCCGTTATTAAAGAAAAACAAAAAAAACCTGACACGGTCGGCAGGCCTTGCGGGGAGTTTTGCTGTACGACAGACAGGAAGCCGGACTCCTGTTACATCCCCCGAGGGGAGGGGGGGGGGGGGCTGTGGGGCCCGCAGCTCGCTGTTTACCCGGCCCTGATTCCGCCGCCCCAAACGCTAGCCGCCGGCGCGGTCGTGTGTGCGGCCTCCGCCAGGCTCGCCGTTTACCGCCGGGGAGGGGGGGAGGAGGGTGGTGGACCGCGCCAGCTGGGAGGCGTGAGAGGAGGATCGACACCGCGCTCGCCCCCGTTCGCGTTGTGAGGTCGGGCCTACGCTGTGATCCCGAAGCGCCGGTGCACATTCGAGTCAAGCAGATGTGTGTGTGTGTGTGGGGGACACAATAAAAAGCCAGATTTATAGACGTGTTAATGGTGTTCGCTTTTTTTTTTGGCTGGGTTCTAGGGTCTGCGCGTGACTTTCGTTCTGACTTCCATTCGAGCCGGCGCGCCTTTGAAGAGCGGATCGGAAACCCCCCCCCCCCCGGTCCAAGGGGAGCGGATACCGTGTTTATGAAAATGGTGCTCTCGCGCTGAAATCAGGTTTTTAAGAGCGCGGGCAAACATCTCCTTTGTCGCTCTCTAATGAAAACGTGAATAAATCCGTTCGGCTCGGAAGGGAGGAAATTGAATCAGGCGGCGTTCGAGCCGTGGCGCGGACGGGCGAGTTAACCGCCCGGGCAAGCCTGCGGCCTTCGGCAGGGAGAGGGGGGAGGGGCGGCGCCGCTAATTACGTTTGTGAGAGACGGATGCCTGCCCCAATTTCTCCTGTCCCCGGTCACGGGGTCCCAAAGCCCAGGGGAGAGGGAGGGGGAAGAGAAACGCACGACAACATGAAAGGCGATGCTTCAGCGACGACTTACTGTCTGCTGAGACGGCGTCTGTGGGCCCATTTCGGCCTCGCCTCAGATCATTACCCACCAGGGCCAGAGAGGAGGATCACACCGTTCCCCTCAACTTTCCTTCACCTCAGCCCTCGTAGCCCAGAGACCACATTCAAAAATGTGGAATACGTTTTGGAATTTGGAAGACCCACCCGTTGCAAAAAAAAACCCCCACCAGCAAAACAACATGAAATTCAATAAGCCATTTTCATTAGGCCTAATGTTTCTCCGTATCAGAACACCAAAGGTATTCCTGTTTCCTGACAAAGTTCTAATTTCCTTCCTTTCGTTGATCAGTTAACAGGGAAGGAGGGGGAGGGGAGCTTAAGAGATCGTATGTGTGAGGCGATGTGTGTGCGTGCGGTGGAGCCGCGCTCGTACCATGCAGTTCATGGCGAAGTGATTGTGTTGGGTCTGCAGCTCCATGGCGTGCGGGTGGTTGGTTCCGATCTCGGTGTAGCCCGCCAGGAACAGGCCTTTGTTGTGCATGATCCAGTCAAACATCTGCAGAGAGGTGGAGAGAAGCGGGAATCTATCGGTTAGCAGAGAGGGTGGAGGTGTGTTCCCTCCGTGTGTGTGTGTGTGTGTGTGTGTGTGTGTGTGTGTGTGTGTGTGTGTGTGTGTGTGTGTGTGTGTGTGTGTGTGTGTGTGTGTGTGTGTGTGTGTGTGTGTGTGTGTGTGTGTGTGTGTGGAGGAGGGAGGGGCTGCTAAGGGGGTGTTTGGGGTGCTGAAAGAACGTGAGAGAGCAAAACAACACGACACCGAAGGTGCTCAAGCCTCGAACAAAATGACTTAACCCTTCCCAGAGCGCTCCACCAATTACCATACGCCCAATTAGCTTGTTTATTTTGGGTATTTCAATATTTCTGAAGCTCCACAAGCGACATTTATGGTACAAGGGAGGTCTTTCTGGAGCTTGTTTTCCCGATTTTGAATGTTTTCGCATTTTGAGAAAAATGACTGCCAGAAATGCACGAGAGTTTTCATGCATTTTTTAACCATCTAAACACATTTTGTCTTAAAGTGAGATACAATACTTTAAATTATACATTGTGCAGCAAATCAATGCAAAAAGGAACTTCGGGAAAAACAGGGAGGGCACCCCTTCAATCACCAAGCTCCCCCGCTACCCAAGTGGCCTATAAACTGCCTGTGGGTTCTCTGTGTCTCAGTAGGAAGAGCATAGCATTGACAACGCTTAGGTTGTGGCTTCAATTCCCACCGGAACCGCATATACTGAAAAACGTATGCATTCGCTACCGTAAGCCGTGGATAGAAGCGTCCGCTAAAACGGCGTACGTCACACATTACATCACAAACGCTGGGGCCGTACCTTCTCGGCGTCCTGCTCGAAGAGCCGCAGCTGGAAGCACTGGTCCAGCTGCAGCTTGCGCACGTGCCACATCTGGTGCAGGTGCTGGCGCGTGGAGTGCAGCTTGTCCAGCAGCGCCGACACCTTGGGCACCAGGCTCTGCGTGTCGGCGTTGGGCGAGGACGCCGCGTTGCGGTTGGAGTAGCCCTCGCTGCTCTGGATGCGCTGCAGCAGCTTCTGGCCCTCGGCGTCCAGCTCCTCGATGGGCGCCTTGATCACCTTCTTCTTCAGGCCCGAGTGCTCCTCGATGAGCCGCCGCGCGCCGTCCAGGTCCTGCGGGAAGTCCTTGCGGCCGAGCATCTCCTGCATCTCGTCCAGGCGCGCCAGCATGTGCGACGCGTTGCCCGTGAAGTCCTCGAAGGCCACGCGGATCTCGATCCACTCCTCGTGGTTGTAGTCCAGGCTGCCCTCGAAGTCCGGCGTCAGCTGGGACGGGTCCACCACCTTGGAGAGGCCCTCGAGTGACACCATGGTGGTCTGTCAGGGGCGGGGGGGGGGGGGTTACATTGCATTACATTACAGGCATTTAGCAGACGCTCTTATCCAGAGCAACTTACACAGTTTACACTACATGGTGGCATGTGGTATAGTGGTTAGGGAACTGGACTTGTAACTCAGAGGCTGATGGTTCAATTCCCAGATGGGACACATCTGCCGTTATATCCTTGAGTAAGGTACTTCAAGGTACCTGAAGCTTCAGTAAAATATCCAGCTGTATAAATGGATTGTATGTTAAGAAATGTAAACTGTGTAAGTCGCTCTGGATAAGAGCGTCTGCTAAATGCCTAAAAGGTTAATTAAATGTACATTTCTTTACAATCCATTTATACAGCTGGATATTAGCTGAAGCAATTCAGGTTAAGTATCTTGCTCAAGGGTACAACGGCAGTGTCCCACTTGGGGACTGAACCTGCAACCTTAACGTTACAAGCCCAGTTCCCTAACTGTTATACCACACTGCCGCCAGAGAGAGAGTGTGGGGGGTGTTGGTTAATCTCGTCGCATGACCGCCACGACGAGAAACATAATAATGCCCCCCCCCCCGTTTGGTCTCCCGACCTTACGCGATGTGAAAAGGGACACTGGGGTTGCTATAAATGGCCGGTCGACTGAGGGTGCTATACTTAGTGCAAATCAAGTTACACCGAAGCTCGCGAAGGCTGACCCGGGTCACCGTTTCTCACCACGCCATGGAGGAAGGCGCCGCCGCGAGGACCGGGTGAGGAGCGACCGTCGGGCATTAGCATCAATCCGAGGCGAGCTCTCGACTTTGTGACACTGCGCGTTGTTTAAACAGAGCGCTGCCCTTGAAACGCAGACGCGTAAAGCGATGCATTCGTCTTGGGGTTCTCGTGAGCACGGGCCTTTCGAACGGCGCACAGGCGCGAGCGACGACTCGCCTCCTCATGCGACGTGAACTGAGATGCGGACCGAGACTGCGCGGACGCGCTGTGATTGAGGGGATCGCTTAACGAGGCGCACATGGCTCTCGCTAATTGCTCCTGAATGCAATTGGAAGACAAATTCGGTTTCGGAGGGCAAAAATAAGCCGAATCTAGCCCACGAGCGATGAACTCGCATGGAAATAATTTCGCCATGAGTCAGTATTAAACATCGCTCGGTTATTTGGGAGGGAAACACTGGAATCCCATGTTGCCGGTATGACTGTGTGAGTTGCACACATTCCTCTCGGATTAGCTGGACTGAGGGGTTTGTGGGCCTCTATTCTTATCTGATTTCCACACAAACCCCGGTACTAAATCTCTTCAACACAGTCACACTGTTTAGGTGTGTGTGTGTGTGCGCGTGTGTGCGTGTGTGCGTGCATGTGAGTCACTGGACAGAAAATCTCAAAGAAGTTAGAAGCGTGACCTCACACACAGTTCCAAAGGTCACTACATCTCATCCAGCTCCCTTATTACCACATTGTATTACTTACTCCCATTATATCAGTGCATTTGCTACATCATACGATGATATTACATATTACAGATGCCGGTAATATGTAGTAAAACATCTGTATTACTACATATTCCCTTTAAAAAAACAAAAATCATTTTTACTAGAACACTTTAGGTTAAAGACATTGATCAATGCTACACCTTGTTGTCTGCCAAATGACACAACAACAAGCTCCTTTCAAGGCACAGCAAGCTCAATGTACACACAGGCTCATTAAACATCGGAATGACTTTCACAGGTGTGGCGTTTCACACATTTTGTCCCATTGCCGAATCTTCATGTGTGTTTTTTTGTGTCAATTTTTCTTTCTGCTGTTTTTTCTCCCAATTTAGTAGCTAATTATACATGTCAATTATCCCTCTCCCTCATATTGAGAGCTCGCTGCCGTCGTCCTGAAACGGGCAGTGACACGTGGCGGAGCACCGCCTCTTCCGAGCTGGTACCCACCAAGCCATCACCGTAACTCTGGTACTCCAGAGCCACTCCTATACGCAGCAAGCTCGTATCGGCTTCCCTCCCCCCACCCTGGGGCGGACAGCCAATTGCCGCCCCAGGTGGCGCTCCCGGCCAGAGCTGAAACTGGCATGGCCGATGGAATATAACCCCCGGTCGCAGTGGGCAGCGTCGGACATTCTACCGCCACACCACCCGGGAGGCGCCTTCATGTGTGTTTAAATGCTCGTATAGAAAGGGGTGGAACCCATCACAACTTTCACTTGTGTGAATACCACCAACCTCATTTCTCAATTGGTACTGTGCCCTTTAATGGTTCGGGAGAATATTATTAATAAGCGAGGTGATCGCCCTTCCTAAGTTTGTCTGAGCCGGCTTTCTTCCCAGAGCAGGAGCGAGTGGCGCCTTCGGCCCCAGACATCGGGGGGGGGGGGGGGGGAGATGCTCACCTCAAACTCGAACTTGGAGCTGCCGAAATTGGTCCTCTGCTTCTGCCAGAAGTTGTCGGGCTTGATGATCAGTGCAACGTGTATGCAGCAGGGAAAGGACTCTTGCAGGATCTTCAGAAGGGGCTTGATCGAGTCCCACTTGGAGCCGCGCATGTCCACGATGACGGTGAAGCCATGCTTGCACACGTCCTCGCTGGAACGGGGAGAGAGAATCGCAACGTTTCAACGGAATGGGCGTGGTACCGCTGGGCGACAAAGCCCAGCGTGACAAACGCACTTCAAAGCAGCACTACGGCAAATCTCAGCATTGAAACACCGGTAGATTTGACTGAATATCAGAAGTATGCTCACCCCACCCCCTCCCCCCACTGAGATAACAAATAAACAGTTCCTGAAAAGACCTTTGCTTACCCAAAGCAGACAGTTTTGCAGCTCCTACAAACAGCATCCTCACTGATGCAGCTCCATGTGAGACCTGAGGTTCCCTGGCTGTGCCTGCTTCCCCCAGCAGGAGGCGACGCTGGCCCCTCACCCACACTGCCCTGCTGCTACAGTCCAGTCCCTATATAAGCAGTCTCCCTCAGTCTGAACACAGGAGCAGACACACTCCACTGCTGCTACGCACTGCCCAGACCCTGAGTGCCGTCTCCCTCCCTGCGGTCTGCCCTGACGGGGGACGGGGGACGCGGACGGACAGACAGACGGACGGACAGACGCAGACAAAACGCCTCGGCGATGCCCGGATGGAGCTGAAAAACAACCTTCCCCTAAAACGACGTCGAGCACAAACCTAGCTACGCGGCTGGCTGTGTGGAACTGCCGCACTTTGTTTTCCTGTACCGCGCTCGCGCTCTCTCTCTCTCTCTCTCTCCCTCCCTGCCTCACTCCCCCCCTCCCTCCCTCCCTCCCTCCCTTTCCCGCTCCCCAGCGCGAGGGGAAGGGCTCTTGGCAGGAGTTAAACTGCGGCAGGTTTTGTGGGGCTGGCCCACGCTCCATGCCTGCCGGGGCTTCATCCTTCCCCCCGCATCGCCTGGAGGGACGCCGGCCCCAGGGGGGGTGAGGCCAGCCTACACGCCGTGCCGCACTGCACAGGGCGAGGGCCAGGGGGGGGAGGGGGCAGCTGCGGGGGAGGGCTGCGGAGAAGAGAACAGCCCCCCACCTCGTCTCACGCCCCCTCAGGAGCGAGCCGCCTCGGGCTGTTAAGATTTAATTGCGCTCAGCCGCCACCGGGTTTTTCACCGTCACAACACTGTGAGCGCACGAGCGCCGGTGTTAATTTACGCCGCGTGAAGCGGGACGTTTCCCCCTAACGACGCGACGGGCTGCAGAGGGGGGCGGGGGCGCTGCAGCTCTCGTGGGGGGGAGCGCGCTCGTTCTCTCACCTGGGGATCCCGGCCAGGTACGCGATGAGCCGCCGGAGGTCCTCCTGGCGTATTCTGTCGTGGTTGCTCCGTGACGGAAACGTCAAGACAGGGCCGCCGCGCCTATCTCGGCCCCCTGGTGGACACGAAGAGACACGGCATTAAAAGTGTCACAACGACAATTAACACCACGCACAACACAGAGTGGCACATCCTGTAAAAAGGTTACAAATAGCATAATGCGAGGAACAGTCCACGCCATGAAACTTACATTCAGAAATTTCTCGAAAATATTTTAATTGCCCGTTTCGTTCAGAAAACGGAATGAAAAACTAACATCCGCGTCGCTGGTAGGTGTGCGCTCGTGTTTCAGCTCAGAGCGGGAGACCATACATTGAGCAGGCAGCTCGGAGGAGACCAGAACAAAGGGCGCTTATGGAACCGTTGGCTCGCTTCCAGAATCATCGTTTTCTCGTCGCCCTCGACAGTTGCCAGCGTGAGTTATGTAACTGTGCAGTGTCAAGAACAGCCACCGCTCCACGGCTCCCCTGAACCGAGCCGCGGAGGAAAACATATTCCATCTCTCCCTCCCTCCCTCCCTCTTTTGCATATCGCTAAGCAGCCTGTAATGTGATTCGCATTTATCCCGTTATCATCTTTCCTCGGGAACCTCGAGCCCGTGACGCTGCTCTGAGCGCCGTGCTCAGCGACCGCAGGCCTAAAGCCTGTTTGCTTTTAATAATGGTCCTGAATTTGCTTTTGTGCGATTTAAGAAATTTGCATGAGCGAAAACAATGGGGCAAAACACAAAAACAAACCCCGGTCCGGAGCATCTTGGGACTAAGTCTTTCCAGCGGTTGGGGAGGTCTTTCGCCCGAAAGGGGGGGGATTCTGCACTTTTTCATCTACGCCCCCCCAACGACGTACACGCGGGGGGTTTGTTTGTGACGGGCCCTCGAAGCGGCAGGAATGCCTCGGCCAAGCCGTTTCCACTTAGGCGAAATTGAGAGTGCGCCGGCTCTCTCCGAGGGGTGGAGAAGTTCCTGAACTTCATCTCTGGAGGAACCTGGAACATTTCCTACCCAGGGGACCATATGTCCCCCCGCCCTCCGCCCCCCCTCCTCCGCAGTTTGAATACACAAAGCCCTTAAGAGGCCTTCTGGGCCAACTCCTGTGCTAACACAGCTGAAGAAGAAAGGGCCGACCCCCTCTCGACATCCACGCTGCACGCGCTCTCAAATATCCTCCAGGACTTTTTTTAATGCGGGAAAGTGCTGAAGCTTGCTAATTGAGTCAGCGCTTAATAGGATCAGGGTCTTATCCACTGGCAAAGAAAAAAAAAAAAACATTTCACTCATTATTATGCATTATACTTCAAAATGGCTCGGCCAGCTTGCGTTCCGCATTGGCTCCGGCTCCTGCAGTTTAGCATTCCTGGTGCTTTCTGGGTAATTACGCCCTGGTGAATCATGGGTCGCAGATATGACAGTAACCCGTCTCTATGGAAACGCCGAGCGACGAGTGTCCGTGGCTTTCGCGGGGTTCCGACGTCTCCTGTGACCTTGGACCTGAGGGAGCGGGGATTGAAAGCTAACCTCGCAGGGGGGGAAAGGAGAAAGAAAAAAACACACACAGAGAAAAAGAGGGGATAGTTCCCTGCGGTAATGACAACACCACCGGCCCGGTATTCCCGGGGAAATGTACTCTTGAGCGCTCAAAGTCGTTTTCCATTCTGAAGAAGACTGTGTCGACTTGGAAATGCGGAAAGGAATTCAGCCCGACTGGAGCGCGAGCGACTTCTCTCCAGTTATGGTTTCTGTTGCTCTGCGGTGCAGACGCGTGTCGAAAGCGGGAGAAGATTCCCCGAGTGGGGGGGAGAGAAACGGCAGTTCCCCGCCCGTAGGACTCTGAATGCTTGCTTATGCTAGCAGATTGTAGCAGCATGAAGAGGGCGTCAAATGTCGGGAGCTTCAAATGTCCCTGGGCGCGGCCGCTGAGTGCTCGCGGCCTCCCGCGCGATGGGGGTGGGGGCGGGGAGGAATCGGAAGAGGGCTCGCTTACCTGATAAGAAGGCCACTTTCTCCTTTAGGATAGGCAACACCTCCATAGCCTTCATCTCCTCATTCCTGCGAAACCCTGAGGGAACAGAGACACACATCGCTTTTACTTCAGCGCTTTTGGAAAGCGTTCTTTTCAACAGGGGCTATACAAGATGGCTATATTGTGTTTTCGGCTTCACGGTATCTTTCACACAGGCAACAGCGCTGCGCCGACACTGCTAGATGAGCAGTAGATCGCCTGCATTCGTCTTGCTCGGATTCACAGATTTGGTTTGACTGAGATAAACCGATTGCGGGGATATTTTTATATATTATTTTTCTCCCCCAAAATTTTTCTCCTCAATTAAAAATGGCCAACTGTGCCTCTCGTTTTTACTGCTGTGCCAATCGCAAACCGTGCGAGGAAGCACCGCAGCTCCAGTGCGGAAACTCCTCCGATATAAATGCCCGAGAGCAGGTCACTGTTTTCCATGCAAAAGGCCACTCGGTGCTATGGACTGCTAAGTGAAGATTAGAGTAGAGGAGCGTCTCTCTCGGGAACAGCAGCTGGTGGCCAATGCTCCAACCGTAGCCGGGGAACCCTGGCCACCTTAAACCCGCTCTACCTCCCCATCATATCCTGCTGTGGACTCGCGGCGATGGCGGTCTAACGACAGAGCCCGTGCTCAAACGTGCGATATCGAACCCGCTGAGCCCCTCAGGGGCCCTGACTGAGCACGGGGTTAGAAAGGTACAGGTAACGCCAAAAACGTCAAGGAAACACTCAAGTAAAATGAAGGGTTCTGGCAGCTCTGTTATGGTGTGGGGTGCATTTTCCCGGTATGGTTTAGGTCCACTCAACCCCTTAGAGGTCAAGGTAAACAGCATTACAATACAAAGCCATTTTGAGTCATCGCCTTCATCGTATGGTGAAGCATTTCTATCCTGATGGGAGCGGTCCCTTCCAGGATGACAACGCCGTTGGCCGTCTCAGCCACCAGATCTCAACACTTTATCAAAAGTCAAAAGCGGATTCATCGCGGACGCCTTCTCGGGAAGAGTCTCCCGATCGGTCGTCAAGGAAACAGAGAAGAGTCCCGCGCGCGGTGGCCGGCACCCGTCGATCGGCGCTCGTGCTGCGGTTCGGCCGCTTCCTGCCCGCTGGGAACGGAGGAGTGATACATCTGGGGCTGTGAGAGTATCTTTGATGGGACGAGTGTCTGAGGGGGCCCAACAGCTGCGGTCCGCAGTCTAATACTCCCTCAGGTTCGGCAGCTGAGGGGGAAGTGGGGGTGGGGTGGGGTGGTTGGGGATAGGACTCACAATATTCCTCCTCAATCTTTATTCCCATCTTGTCCTGCAGCCCATCCCTCAGCAATCCCCAACACTCCCGGAGAGACGTAAAAAACTGTGCGAGGTCGAGCGATCGTTAATTCTCCCTTCGGGTTATTCGTGACGACGCGCCGTGACGGGCCGGCCCGCGGTTTCATTTCCTCCGGGGTTCCTGCGATCGCAGGTCTATCCCCTCGGGCGGTCGAGGGAAAGCAACCGCACTGAT
Organism: Aldrovandia affinis; assembly: GCA_029706075.1. Lineage (NCBI taxonomy): Eukaryota > Metazoa > Chordata > Actinopteri > Notacanthiformes > Halosauridae > Aldrovandia > Aldrovandia affinis. The sequence goes on from JAINUG010000118.1 coordinate 1,147,400, forward strand.
CGCATGCTAAACTAGAAACCCTTATATAAAAAATAAATAAATAAATGATCTAGATAAACTGTGCGTTTCTTTTGATTTTTTTAATAGTAGCTGAATGTTATTTTTTTTCCAGGTGGTCGAAGTAAGAGCTCTGGTAGGAAAAATCAGGGGGAGGGGAAGAGAAAGAACTTTCAACGCCAGGGCATAGCCCGTCATGTTGATTTCATACGTTATCGTCGTTTGGTTGTGTTCGCCGCACGCCATCTTTTGCCCTCGTTCGGCTCAGTTTGCTAGCGGTCCGGCCTGCAGTGAACAGATGGGGTTCCAGAAAACTCCCGTCCTTAAAACGTGCGTGAGAGGGAGCCGAATAATCCATGGGATCGCCGTGAGTCCCGGTAACATTTTCCCCACTTTGATCACGCCTTCTGTCCCTCAACTCTACAATGGGGGCAGAGGGGAGAGGGGAGGGAAGGGGAGGGGAGGGGTGAGCGGCTTTTCAAAACCAAAAAAGCAGCTGGAGGCTCAGCTTAGCGCCGACTCCTGCGCCCGGGCCGAGGTGAATCGCGCACGCGGGCTCGCGCTGCGGCGACGGGCCGTTAACAGGCTTTCAAAGCGAACCGTGACGATGCGCTGCCACCCACTCCCACTCCCACTGTCACCTGTAACCTGTCAGGTAGAGCCTGCTTTAGTTTGGGCGGCTTGGACGACTGACAAAGTACTGTCACTGGCACATCGCTGCGAGGCATTAAGGCAAACAAAACAACGCGGGCGTTCCCACACACAACCAAAACAAGCCCTTTACTTCGGCGAGTTGGAGGGGGGAAGTGCAATGCAAGTGCCTTCATTACCTGAAACACAACTGGAGAGAAAGGCACATCGCCGAACGCCCTCTCCTGACAGGGCTGCTGAACTAAGTCCTACGGCCTCTCTCTGAACAGTTAGGCGAGTGGCCCTGTGAATTCCGACACCTGCGCCGAACCGTTCCTGACGGCCCCTAACGGTGGCGTCTAATGAAAAGTATTGGATTATTCGGGGACGCGGTCGCGGTGGTGGAGGCGATGATTAATCTCTTCCACATTCACTTAGGCATCTCGGAATCGAAGGCGGATACTTTTATAGAAAATAAAGACTTTATGCCCCCCACACACTCGCCCGCCTGGGAAAAATCTTAATGAGCAATTTTCATAATGCTCTCTCCGCCTCTGTGCAAGACCGATGAGGTCATCTGTGGTGGCTGGCCGGGAGTCTTCGCTGCGGTGTTCCGGCCCCGCGTAAGGGCTGAAGGTGGCAGCCAAGCCTGCCAATTCACCTCTTTCTTTTCCCCTTCCTCTCTCCTCTCCATCTCTCTCTCTCCCCACCCTCCCATCGTTTCCCCCCTCCTCCTTCTCTATTCGTCCCTCCGTCTCTCTCTCTGTCTTTCTCTTCCTCTCTACCTCTCTCTCCCTCAGTCTCTATCTTCCTCCTGGTCGCTCCCTCCCTCCCTCCATCCATCCATCTCCATCTGTCTGTCTGTCTGTCGTTCTCTTCCTCTCTACCTCTCTTACTCTCTCCCCGCTCCCTCAGTCTCTATCTTCCTCCTGGTCCCTCCCTCCCTCCCTCCCTCCCTCCCTCCATTCCTCCATCCATCCATCTCGCTCTCTGTCTGTCTCCCCTGCTCCCTCTCTCTTCTCTCTCAGTCTCTACCTCTCTTACTCTCTCCCCGCTCCCTCAGTCTCTATCTTCCTCCCGGTCCCTCCCTCTCTCTCTCTCTCTGTGCCTTTCTCTTCCTCTCCTCCTCTCCTCCTCTCTTCCCCCTCCATCTCCCTCATGCTTTTTATGGCCTTTGTCTGGACCGCGCAGACGCCCCGCGCCTCACGCCCCCCTGGTTAATGAGAACTGTCAGGCTCAGGGAAAAACCCCACTGTCCGTTTGTGCGCCAACTAATTACTTCAAATAGCGGCTCTTTATCACTGCTGCGGCTCATGACGGGCTGCTCAGGGTCTTGTCGCTAAAATAGGTATAGGACACAGCGCCGCGATCGCGGATTACATACATCGACAAATAATTATCCATCATTTGCTAGATTGTTCATGGTTTTGTACATTTGTACTTACAAGGGGTGTGTACATTTATTAGGCCCAGTGTATTAAACACAATTGCTCTTAGTTGGTCAAATAATTATGCGGTGCTGTTACAGCCATTTAAACCCTTTTCAAATGAAATCAACGGATGTACAATAAACCTAAAAGAGTCTAAAAGGACTGCGGGCAACTGGTAGAGCGCATACAAGGAGCACTGCGCCGGGCTATTTCCATTTCAAAGAACCGCAGATCAAACGCGGATTCTAATTACAGCCGTTCGGAAGGGGGAACCGGCCTGAAATGTGGACTTCCTCCTCCGAAACGAGCCGCGATTGACCATTGAGCTGGGCTGACATTAATCCGCACGCACCCCGGCGCATTTCTCAAACCACTAACTGGACTGTGAAATCTAACAACAATATTTGCTGTCGGTTCTGGTTAGCTCCGAAATAAAGGAGGGGGGGGCGGGCCTCTCTTTCATTTGCGGAACGGCCGAATGCGGCGTAGGCTACGCTGAGAAAGGCCTGCTGAGCGACCGTGCGGCTCGCGACTTTGTAGCGGTGTATCGGTGGTGAACAGTGTCTCGCGGTGGTGGAGAGGGGAGATGGGCCCCTGGGTGCTGTGCCGTCGGCGGTGTGTGGGAGGCTGCAGCAAGCGCGGTCGAAAAAACCTCGCTCATGCAGTCGGATGATGTAATGCGCGCGGGTGCGGGTGTGTGCGCTTGCGCACGTATGTGCGCGTGTGTGTGTGTGTGTGTGTGTGTGTGTGTGTGTGTGTGTGTGTGTGTGTGTGTGTGTCGCGGAGGGGCCTGTGGGGGTTTGGAAGAGTAAAGTGAGAAAGCTGATAGCTGTGGGGAGAGAGGGAATAGTGGGAGAGAAAGAGAGGGGGGGAGAGAGAGAGGGGGGGAGAGAGAGAGAGAGAGGAGAGAGATAGGGGAGAGAAAAGAGAGAGGAGAAAGAGAGAGAGAGAGAGAGAGAGAGAAAGAGAAACCGGAGAGTAAATTGCACCGTGAATCACAGGCTCTCTCCACGCGTGCTCTCACGCGAGCGTCCAGAGGTGGGCGTCGAGGCCAGCGGCTCTCGGGAGAGCTCCAGAGTGCCAATATGTGACCGCTAACATAGCCGCCCATTCGCTAATGATGGCTAGTGCAAGTCACAAATCACCAGACTAGTCCTAAGTGGGAGGGTGGGATTTGTTTTCCCCCTCAGGATGTTGAAAAAGGGGAGATGACAAACAACTCCACTGTCCGTGGTCGAAAAGGAACAGCCGAACTTAAAGCCCCGCTCGTTTTTCTTGTTTACATTGTTCGTGGGGTCCGGTCGCTCATTTAGGCAGAGCTTCGGTTTGTTAGTGATGGCTAATTACCTTAAATGCACCGCTAATAAAGAAAATGGGGAACGCGGTCGTCGCTGCCAAGTCGTGAACCTTTTTAGTGCGAAAACTAAACGAGCAGAACGTTCTTCTCGGCAGACGAGCTTATCTAGGGCAAAGTCATGCTTAAAATGATTACTTTTACCGCATTTTTGACTCGCGTGCAGCTGCCATTCTGACGGGAGCCGAGGAAAGCGAGGTACCTTTCGCTAGGGTGAGACCGAAGCGCCCCACGCGTGGTGTTTGGACCCGCAGCTTGCCTGGAGCCCAGTCTAGGGCCCTGAACGCTACTCGCTGCTCATTAGTCTCTGCTGCTGTTAGAACCGGCGCCGTCTCCTGGACGGGAAAGGGCAGGTATGTGCCGGAACGGAGCGAAGCAGCCGGGCTGGCCGGCGAGACGGGAGAGGAGCCCGGTGCAAACTATTTTAATGAATCTTTTGAGAGAATAAACAAGTCCGTGACATTTTCCCCCATTTCCTGTGTGTCTGGTGCACTCTCCCTTTCTAATTCGAATAAGGCCTACAGAGTACGAATAATACATGCTAATGTATACTATACATTACACACTAGGGAAGTTTTTTCAGCCCTGAACAGGAACCTAATGGCTAAAACTGGGAAAAACAGAGGCCAGCCATACTGGCGGAAGACTGTCTGTGCTCTAAACCGAATGGAATTACAACAGAGCCAGGCCGGTTGCAGCTAATCGGCAGGTGACCGAACCTGACCAAAACTCCAATACATATTCAGTTTGGTTTTTAGGTGCTCCTTTCCCGCCAAAATCCGCCACCGTCACGCTGCAGCCGGGGGCGACGAGGTTGCCGCGACGTTGCCGGAACGTCCCGCGCTAGCCGGGCGGGGTTGCGATCCGAAAGGCACAGGGGCAGGGGCAGCGACTGCATCAAAGCCGGCCTCTGTTCTTGCCTAATGAATTCGGTCCAGGAGGCGGTTTGTCGCGACCGTCCCTTGGTTATGCATTGTGTGAATATTTATGGCCATGCTAATGAGCTGCTAAATCTCTCCAGCACCTGCAGGGCCCGGGGAGAGAGGGGGAAAATGTGCTTTCTCTCTCCTTTTTCACCCCCAAAGGGGAAAAGGGAAGGGATTTCCATATCAAACCGCCTTTTTGCCGTCTCGCACGCCCCTATCGCGGGTGGCTTTGTTTTGTTGCAGATGAATAATCCGAGGCGATCATGGGGAAAATTGTTCATTTATTGGATTGAAACCAGAATGAATAATCGCCAGAAAGCCGAAAGTCATTAAATCGCTCGATAAAAATACAATGCCATGCGAGAAAACGTTCAAGTGGAATTTGATTGGCCTAATGTAACGTTTGTATCATTCGAGAGACTCGGCGCCCCTTTAGCGGCACCGAGGTGCGTGCGTAGATCACGTCGCGTCGGATTGCATGCGGCTTTATTTTTGATGATCGCGGGAATGCGATATAGGGCCATTTGGACGCGTTGTGAATTTCGAGAAAATTCATAATATCCACTTCAGGCCACTGCCGATGTAAATAGGAAAGCGAAGGAGGGCGTCAGCAACGGGAGGAAATACATTTTCCTGCTCCTCCACGGAGTCACTTACTGAAATACCCCATTCGCACAGCAGGGGAATTAGGTTAACTTAGGTGGAGCCCTCAAGAGCAGCCAGTACTCATCGTGGTTCCAAGTGGGTTTAGTGTTTGCTGCTTGACCCTGAGATGGGCCAAGTGTTATTCTCACAGGTTCAATTGGTTGTTTGTTTTGTTTATTTTTTTACGGTTTTAACCATTAAACAGTAACAATTTTAAAGGTTTCCAAAACTGGTTAGACATGTTCATTTTCCCTCCAAAACAACCAATTGAAAAAATATGTACTCACAGACACTCCTTAAGTGCCACTTTTTGCTGGAATTTGGAATATAATGCGATTGAGGTATGTGACCAGGCATTAACGACACAGAAGTTAGTAGTCATTTAGTGAACACCGTACAGGCACCACCATTTCATATGGAAATCAAAAACAAATAGGCCTACACTATAAACGTATGGTTTAGATGGTTAAAACCATCGTGTTTAAGGGTTGGCGGACAGCGTAGCGGTCTAACGCCCATCACGGACACGGTTTGAAACCCGTCGCGTTTAAAATTTTTGTGCGTTCTTAACAAGTTTGCTCCCTTTCGTCATGCATCGTTTTTATCCACGTTGCGCCTGTTCAGGGCTTTGAGGTCACACATCACACAGGCGCGCACCTTTCAATGCAGCTCACCCTTTCCTTGAGGGATGTGTGCGTTTCTTTAGTGGCCATGACTGGTTTCACTGCGGTCAGCTTAAACCCGCGTGGCTGGCTTCGTGTGAAGGCAGCGAAAGGCAGGAGGGGGAGGAGGAGGTGACAAGAGGCTCGGAGAGAGGGGAGTTGAGGCAGGAGGGGATGAAGACAACTGGGGTGGTCATCGCAGAAGAGGCTAATGGCACTTGGGGGGGTCATAGCAGGAGTTTGACTTAGGAGTCGTCTTAAGGAGACTTAGAGGGGTTATAGTGGGAGGGCCTAAGACTTAAAGGGGGTTCAGAGATAGACAGAGGGAGGGAGGGAGGCTAGCTGAAGAGGCTTTGAGGCTGGCTGCTACCAACCCGTGCACAGCTCACTGTGCTATCGATTTCATTAAACCTCTGATGGAGACAGCACTAGTCGAGCCTGACTTCCCATCATAACACATTCAGTCATTCTGGGTAAAATGCCTACCACTGCTTCAGCTCAAGGCAAGTCTATGTTTTCAGGAGGGAGACATCCCATAGTGAGCTCCGGAGACCTGCCCTGCACCCCCCAGGGAGCCAAGCATCATGCAAAGGCCAGAGCTCGTGCAAACGGCATGCTTGCTGTGCCTGCGGTGGGTGGAGTGTGGCCACTTGGTGGTGGTGGTGGTGGTGGTGATTGGGGGGGGGGAATTGAGAGCAGAGCGGAAATTAGAGCAGCGGAATTCCTGCGAAATTCCAGGGAAAGAGGAAAGCGCCGACATCTTTCAGCAATCTGAGGCGTTCTGTTCTCGAGCGCGAAGACCTTCATGTAAACACGGTTTATCATTTCATGCATCATGTTTTGAAGCTGAGCGACAAGCCGGCGGGGGGGAGCATGACGACATGACCTAATTTCCAATTTTCACCTCAAATGAAGAAGCATCCACAACCTATTAAAAGCCTGCTGCCGACGCACTCGCCTCTGCCCTGAACAACTGGTTCCCTTTTCCCCCCGCGTGCACCGAGATCTGCCCATGGTCCTAACAACCAAACCCCCCCATTTCCAGGACCGTGCGCGTTCAGCGGGCATGTCAAATTCTCGACTCGGGGGCGCGTCCGTCAAAAGTGCTCTAAAAGCTGACAGGACGTTTTTCTTTCTGGTGACGAGTCAGATGAGGCTGGGCCGAGGGTAAGAATGAAGAATCGTCGCTGGTGGAGACAGCTGACGGGTTCGCAGAGGGGCAACAGCTGCCCCAAAATCCCCCCCTCCTCCTCCCCCGTCGGCGGAGGAAGCGGCAGCACACCCCCTGCTGGCCCGGTTCCCTGAGGGCCCCCGTCTCCCCTTCCCTGAGCTGGCAGCGCAGTGTCATGGTTAGGGAGTTGGGCATGTAACTCAGACGTTGCAGGTTCAATCCCCAGGTGGGGCACTGCTGTTGTACCCTTGAGCAAGGTACTCCAAGGTACCTGAATTGCTTCAGTAAAATATCCAGCCGTATAAATGGATTGTACGTGAAGAAATGTTAACTCTGTAAGTCGCTCTGGATAAGAGCGTCTGCTAAATGCCTAAAATGCCAATGTAAAAATGCCTCCGCCCCTAGGCCGCGCCCCCAGAGGAAGGGCCTCGACAGGATCCGGCAGCCTGCCCTTCACCCCCGTCAGCTCCCCAAGGTCCCCATCTGTCCAGATCTCCGGCGGAGACACTCCGGATCCGCCGTGGTGATGTCACCGAGAGCATCTGTCAGCTCCGGCGCTGCTCTCGGGTCCGGCTAGGGGTCGACCGGGGATCAAGGTGAAAGGACACCTGCGGCCGACGATTCCCCCTGCCAGAAACAGACCACCGGCTGCACCTGTACGGCTCACGGGCCGTGTTAATATCAGTCGAAGGCGGAACGCTAAAAATCGATGCCTGTCTATCGGGTCCCGTTTAAGTGCACGGTTGTGAGTCGCCGTCTCTGCCGGGCTCTCCGTGCTGACAGATTTAGGCATCGTGGGGGCGGGTGAAAGATCGCCTTTGTAACTAGGTCACAAAAGAGTCTTACGCCGGGGCTCTGAGCCTAAGACTCCACAGACCTGCCTGGCAGAAGGGTCATGGCAGTTATTTTACTGCCAAACTCAGATTCAGGCTATATCTTTTTAGCCTCCCGGATTTACTTCAGCCTACACTGCAGTTTTAGTTGTTTGTGAGAAGAACACACTTCCTACTTCCTCCCAAAGTACAGTAGCTATTGTGATTAAAAAAAAAAAAAATCTAATCAATGTTGGAGACAAACGCACATGTGTGACACAGAGACAGAGACACACAGACACACAGACACACAGACACAGACACACAGACCAACAAAAATGTACTTTCTATGAATAAATATTATTTTTATATACAGGGTCACATATTTCAGATTCAAACCTTCAACCTTCTGGTTAAAAGTCCATGTTCTCAACCACAGCTTGGCTGCACTCACTTTATTTGACATGAATACTAAGCCAAGTTATCATCTCCACTGTATGTAAATGTTGAACAGATCTACAGACTCAAAATCATCTGGATTAAATGCACCGTTGCTACATCTGACCCCTGTGGTGGCCCTGCCTCAGTAGTCACTTTTTCGGGAACAAGGTTTTTGCCACGATACACACGGGCCACACTCCGCTCCAGTTCACAACTCTTTGGGGCACTGTGGCCAACTGAAGCCCCTTTCACGTCAACCGTGCATGCGGCCAAAAGTCGTTTTGGTTTTACAGGACAAGCTCAAAGAATGTCGCCACTCAAGTCACGGTACACCACAATTGACGGTACACGGTGTCACAATTGACGGTTATCATTGCACAAACATCCCCCCCCCCCCGCCACCGTGATAACCGAGATGGTGGTATATCATGGTATTTGACATAAACAAATTAAACTGGTTAAATATGCATTGGACTAAAAGTTGCGTAAACACTCCGAGGTCTATTGGCATGTCGTCATTTTACGAGGTTGCTACGGCAGCGTAGCGAGCGTCTCTACCTTGAGACTCACTGTGGAACTTTTGTGTGTTCTATTTTCGAGGATCTCATAAAATAAACGACGGCGTCGGGCTAGTGTCAGAATAAATATGGCTGTTAGACTATTGTGTAAATTAAAATAACATAACCATGAACACTGTTAAATGTATTAATTTCAATGATGCTATGGCTTCGCCATATGAACACCACACACACAGAGGCCACAGTCTTCGATAATAAAACAAAAACGCAATCGCACTGAATTAACTTCGGTTAGCTGACAGACTCTTAAGTATGATGTGTTGTCGAGCGTTCAGCCCAGTCAGCTGAGGAAAAGACTTTAAAAAATGCAAGTTACAGCAACTGATTTTACCGTTTAATTGTAAAACAAACCAACATTGTGAGAGCAGAGCTAACGCTACCCCTCAGAGAATAATCGACACTGCTCAGGGAGGAAAAGATGACATCACCCTTCCCCAATGTCTTTTCCCCTGATATATACCCAATGGTCGACCATTTGTCTTCCCTACCAATTTTCAGGAACATATGAGTAAAGCAAATCTGTCAACTCTGCTGGTGAGCAGACACGCTTCAACTCAAATGCTGCACCATGAGAACAAGGGGATTTCAAGGCAGACAGAGAGAAATTAACCTGGACCCCCTCACTGTTCACACGCTGCAGATGTGAAAAATTGTGGACAGCAGTAAAACGAGACCGCGGCGGGAATGGCTACCATACCAACGCCATTGTCCCAAAAAAAGACAACCGTGACCGTGACCGCAATGGCAGACCACGACCAAACCGCTGCCGTCGTCTTGAGAGGACGATGGAAGCGTCGTCCTCTCCCCGGAAAAGGAAACGGCGATCTGGCTGATGCGACCTCACCGTGCGTGGCGAGAAACAGACAGCTGTTTTCCAAACATCCACAGCTGTGCAAATCAGAGAAATGCAAAACAGGTTAACCAGACCGTGAAACAAAACAAGATACTCAAGCTAAAAAACATAGTGAAGGGGAAACACCCTGCTTCCTGTTGGCCATTTTGGTATTTTCTCTGGTCGGCTGTATGCCTGCACAGCAAGGCTTGACAAACACCAAGCGAATTTGGTGCTCCTCGTCCACGGCTCTCTAGCAGGGGGAAAAAACGTGGCCGCGTTAGTTGAGATTTTCTGTAAATAAACAAGGCCACCGGGAGAGAGTGATAACATCACAGAGCGCATTCAGCCAACACAGGTTTTGTGATAGCCATCTATCGCCAGGTAACGTTGGGGTGCGGTGAAAGAGCTCCGCCCACCGATGACTACTGGCAGGCAGCCTCGGTACGGCCGCAGGTGAACGAGAGGTGCTCACGGCAGACGCGGCGACGGAACTGTCCAAAAAAGGACGGAACTGTCCAACTGCAGCGGTGTTGAGCACGGTTAACGGAAGTGGGTGTGAAACATTAACACAAAGACATGTCCATGAAATATAGCTTCAAGTGACATGCCTTGATTATTTCATTCACTTTAACGACCTCAAAAAGTGTGTCAATGTGCGTCAGGTAGACTTATTGCATGGAGCCTGCCAAGGTGGTTCCCTGTGGCTCAGTAGGTAGAGCGTGGCGCTGACAGCGCTTATGTTGTGGGTTCAATTCCCATTGGGAATGATAAAAGCTTTGGATAAAAGCATCTGCCAAATGGCATACGTTACGTTATTAAGATTTTCCTTTCCTCCTTTCTGTGTGTCAACATTTTCCCCTCACCGTTTCATACATCCAAGTGCAGCCTCTGTCTGGTTAAGGCTGGGGTCAGGGTTAGGAACGTTGCATCCTGGGACAAGACTCGCACGGGTTGGATCTTCCGGTGTGCCGCTGGGCCCTTCTGCAGATAAGGACCCGCCTCGCTGCAGGCGGCTCTAGTGAACCCAGCAGAAGCGCTGTAAACGGAAATCTCACGCCGGTTACTCTCGGCTACCGGGCGGGATAATTCCGCGGGGTGGCAACGGGAGGGTCCCACACACAATGGCGCCGGGAGGGCACGGTGCTGAGTGAGGGGGCCCCGAGCAGAAAAAGGGCGCAGAGGTGCGATGGACGCTCCGCTCCCCTGCACCCATCGCTCCAATTCCGCTCGATGACGTCGACCTAGCGCCCGCGAGTCGGGAAGATGAGATCCCTGTGATGGATGCCGGTCTCGTATCTGTGCCCCGCTCGTCAAACAGAGACGGTCTATCGGGAGTGCCGACGCATAAAGAAACTCTTTTGTGCCGCCATACTCCATTGGCCTTTTAAACAGGCAGGGGAATGGACAGCTGGATAAGAGGGAGGGCCTTAACGCTGGACTGTAATGCAGGTCTTCAGGATGTTGTGAGTTGTGCAGTTTTTAATTTAGATTTTTAAAAAAAAATCTTTATAGCGTACTGTACATGCTGTGCTGCGTGTACCTTGTATGCTGTGTGGGGATGCACCTTGTATAGTGTTTAATGTGTAATGTCTTCCTTTTTGTTACCACAAAGCACTTTTGCACACGAAGTAAATTACTGTGAAAACAGACAATAAATATATGTAATGCAATGGGCAGAACTGGACCCTTCTGCATGGTTCTAACTCCAGTTCCAGTGCTGGGAGAGGGGTCAATGGTCTGGTTCAACACTTGACTTTAGTTCAGCAAAAAAAAAGAGAAAGAAAGTGCTGCACAGTGGCTTCTAGGGGATATAAAAACACTTTAAGATGGAAGATAAGAAATAAGCTTAAGTGCCTTGAGAGATGAAAAGGTTTTTAAAAATCACACCCTTCAGCAAAACCACTAGCCTCTGTTGGCAGGTGTGCTTACCCCATGCACCGGTAATCTCTGCTCAGCGCCATCGGGAGTCTGGCGCACGGGCCCACGTCAGCAGCACCCGGGTCAGCGGCCGGGCAGGGAAAACGCTCCCGGGGCGGCCACCTGATCCGGCTTTCCCGGTCGGAGTCCAGCCACGAGTGGAAAAGGGGAGCTGGAGAGCACCGAGCAAACTCCACCCTCCATCACGATGGAGCCACGCCGCAGTTCTGTGTGGCTCAGTAGGTAGAGCGTGGCGCTAACGACGCTTAGGTTGTGGGTTTGATTCCCACTGGGACCACATGTACTGAAAAATGTATGCGTTCATTACTGTAAGACGCTTTGGATAAAAGCGCCTGTTAAATGGCGTATGTTATCTGGTGGCAGATCAGCTAAAAGAAGAACACACCGGCCCTTTTCGCTTCGCCCTCTGACCGGAGCCCCGAAGGGCCTCGTTTCCAGTCGCATTCGGATGACAACGTGCTCTCTGGCCTGTTGGGGTATTATCATTCATTTTGTGTGTGTGTGTGTGTGTGTTTTTTTTTTCTTCTTTTTCCTTTCTTCTTAGCCGGGTCTAAATGTAGCGGCTCCCTGTGGACCTGCGCTGTACTACTTTCTCCGTTCCGGGAATGTGCGTGCAGCGGCGGCGCGGCTTGGCGAGGTGCTGGAAAGAGGACAGGTCCCAGCCAGGGCCCGCGAGCGGCGCGGTGCTATTCCGGGCCCGTTTCCATGGACGCGGTCCGATGCGGCTGGCGGGGCGCGCGTGACACGCCGGCGGCCCCCGGGCGGGTGACTAATCCCGCCCAGGACCACGCCACATTTTACGGATTAGGGAACGAACCTGCTAACGGCTCCTGAGCGACGACGTGCCTGCATACGCGGGGGTCACATTTTCATTTTACATTTTAGGCATTTAGCAGACGCTCTTATCCAGAGCGACTCACACAGTTTACATTTCTTTACATACAATCCATTTATACAGATGGATATTTTTACTGAAGCAACTCAGGTGAAGTACCTTGCTTAAGGGTACAACAGCAGTGCCCCACCTGGGAATCGAACCAGAAACCTCTGAGTTACAAGCCCAGCTGCCTAACCATTACACTACACTGCCTAGCCAGACAGCGCAGCACTGGGCACCAGCGCAGGATGCATTTCAGATACTGCATAACGTGACTCAATTCCTGTTAAGGGTGGTCTGTACCGTCTCTCTACCGAGGTGTGACAGAAAAATAGAAGAACTACAAGTGTTGCCCACGCTCCGACGACTGCACAACAATGCATGGGTGACCTAATGCGGGTCTCAATCTGTGTAGATAAACTGCACGTTTCCAAAAACAGGCAGCTTTTTCCACACGTTCTCTTTGTGAACATTCATCACGGAGCGGGGGGAAATAAACCCTGCAGGAAATCTATCGAGGTCCTGCGATTTTTCAAGTACGGCAGGCGGTGCTGTAACCTGCTCGTTTTTCCTCTCTGTGATGTGACTCCGCCGAATATTACAGACACTAATCACGCCGTTAATGGTGTTTCCTTATACTTCCTGTGAAAACCTGCAGACTTCTGGGAAATAACCGTTTCACTTTAGATACGTGGTTTGGCTTTAAGGCTTGACTAAATGGCCACTTGGAGTCGTGCCAGCAGCCTTAATTTTGCTTCAGACTCACTCGGGCAGACACACACACACACACACACACACACACACACACACGCACACACACAAGTACATACAAAAGCAACACACACAAACACAGACGCACACATGCACTCACACACGCACGCACACACAAACACCCCCGCATCTGCAGTAAACCTGCTCCCTCATCCCCTCCTGTGCCTCTCCTCTCCGCGAGCATTTCTCCCGCTCACTTAGGTCTCTCCGTTGACAACCAGTCCTGAAAATCGGTCTGCTTCCCTCCCACATATTTCTCTTTAAGTGCAGACCCCGCCCCCTCCCTTCTCTCCTCTCCCTCCCTCCCCCTACCCCCCGAACGGTGAAACCCACGTGAGCCGAGGAACCATTACGTCGGGTGAAGAGAAAGCAAGGCCTTTTTGATAGCTCCCAAAAGTGACAGCGTGGACGGACGGGCACGTTAAAATCCACCGCAGTGCTGCGAGAGATGAGCTCATACGCCACAGCCCCTGTCAGCGCAGAGAACCCCCATTCCCACTCCTGACAAATGGCCTTCATTTCCTTTAACCCTTCGCTTCACACTGACACAGTCACACTGTAAAAGCTACTCATCTGCATTTATTAGTATAGGAATCCGAGGGGCGCAGGCAATAGAGATGCGCGCGACTAAGGAAATCGAGGAGTTATACGAAGCTATAGCACAATCAAAGCCTAATGACATTTTGCAGGTTATATCAGACGGACGGAAGGCTGTCTGCATGGACACATCCTTTACGCTAAATCCAGGTGACAGAACTGGGGAAGGGAGAAGGGGTGGGCTAGCTCATCTATGCATAACATTAGCACAACGTTGGGGAAACGGCGTTCTGTTCTTCGCTTAGGGAGAGGGATGCACTCAGGACCTGTGCAGAGTCATGTGACTCGCTGGTAGCCATAACATCCTGAACTGCTCTGCTCACGTAAGTGAATGCACTCAAATTGAGCTGTCAAAGAGCAGCTTTCAACCTCATTCTGGCAGAGGAGGGAAATACTACATAATACTACTTACAAACACAATATAGTGCATCACACAATGTCATTTGTTGACCCCTTTTCTCTCGAATTCACCTTCTTTTCATTTTAAACAGATTTTTGACACTTACTTTTGAGGAGATAAAAAAAAAAAAAAAAAGAAAGAAAGGAAAAATAATAATTCTGCCCAATGCTTTAACGGTTTTCAGGTTTGTATCTCGCTTTCGCTCAGTGCGCCTTTTGGATTAATCCAGAAGCAGTCGAGGGGTGCGCGCCGCTGCAATGCTATTGCCCACTACGCACCAATCGGCAAACAAACAAACCAACCATCTGGGCTCGAGGGCTGTCAGCCAATCGCGGTACCTGTCAGCTGGATGAGCTCCATCCCTGCCTGCGCAAACTTCCAGCTGTGGAGGTCCATGACCAGCGTCATCCCCTCTCGATCCAGGAGCTCAACGGCACAGAGGGCGTAATCCCCGCAACTTCTCCCACTCTGCGGCGAGGCTCCCGTGGGAACGCCGGTCGATTCTACCCCCCCAGATCGCCGTCACCAACGCCTCCGCCACAAAAGGGGACCTCAGATGCCAGGCAACCGACCCCGCCTCCTTCTCGCCCGTGCTCTACAAAGGGGGCAGCTCCGGCCCAACTTTTTTGAGATTCTGGGCGGACTTTTCCCCCCTCTCTTTTCTGCCGCTGAGATTTACCGCCACTGCCGCGGCAGGGCCCGCGCTGTGACAGAGAGCGCCACGGCGGACTGCAAAGCCAGTGTAACGCTTGTCGTGCGTGGATTTACGGAGGAATAGGCTTTGTCGGCGATTGCTTTTAATGCCCTCTCTAATTCCTGTACCCTTGTGTGTCCACCGGAGAGCCAGAGCCAGTTTCAGTCGCCGCGGTTACCCGGGGGCACCACTTTTACCATGCCCCCCCCCTCCCTGACCTCAAGAACCACAGCGAGGGCGCTGCTTCCAACACCCATAAACCTGTAAAGCACGCTCATATGACACAAAAACCGAGGGCATTACATGCACAGAGCGTGGGATTATGGGAAAAACGGCTCAAAAGTAAGTGTGGGGATTAACCTGGAATTCAGCTGCCCCCTAACCGATTTTGCACTGTGGGCAAACATGCAGACAAACCTGAAGGATAGCAAACAGACGAGTGTTACAAACATTGCAGGTCCATGTCCAAATGTGGGTTATGACGAGGTTCAAACAGGGTTTTGACTATGGATTTATGACTGGCATCATCACGCAGAGCAAATACGCTATTCACTGCAATGTTTGTGGCGAGGTATTACCATGACACATCCATAAACGGCAATATAGTTACCGAATGCTTGTTAGCTATTCTTCAGAAGAACAACAGTGCCTTTCTGCAAATAATAGTCAACTAACCTAGAAATGACAACCTAGCTAGAAAAATATGGATAGCTAGCTAGTGCTACGTTTCAAAATGCAACAAATTTGTTTGCATGTGTTTGCTTGTCTGACAACACAAGTTGGCATCTGCAAATTCTGAAACGCATAAATATCTGAACAGCCCGAAGTTTACCACACAACTCTAGGAAAGTAACTGAATGACAGCTGTTCTACCGTACTATCCCAAAGACAGGATACCCTACCACAAGGGAGTAATGTGCAAGGATTTCCTGCTTTGCAAAACAAAACAAACCTAACTGGTGTAGCCTCTATTGACGCAGCTACTTCATGCCAATTATTCCAGAACAGTGACTCTGTTACAGAATTAAAGGAACAGTACCTTTCTATGAAACAGCAAAACAATTCAGTATTAAAATATTGCTATATATTTTGTGTAACATTCACAGTGCTTCGAGCTGAGGTGTAATTCTGAAATGATCATACATTTATTGGGGGTCAGTTGCGAAAAGACCCTGGGTTGCCACTGATGTTTGAGCAACTTAAGTTAGATAATGACCCAATTCAGCAATGAGAATCTTACAAATCCATCTTGAAGATCTTAAAAAATGTCTTAAATAAATAGAGAATGTTTTTGTCGGCGGGCAAGGCCAGAAACGGATCATATCCTGCCAAAATAACATCATCGTTCTAGGTGAAGTTTCACCCGACACCAGACCCTAACCCTTACCGAGTGCAACAGTCAGGTCTCAGTGATAGGTATTCACAAACATATATGTTAATGAACGATGTTAAGTCACACTTAAAATATTGTGTAGGATAACTACCGCCCGACGGCACAGTGTACGGTGAGACCGGGGACGGACAGACGGACTCGAACATTACCTTTCTTTTGGTAGTGCCATTCCTCCGTCAGTCGCCCTCGTCTGTCGCGCATAAACCCCGCGTACAGAAAGCGGAAGAGCACCGTCAACCCTGCCATGACCCTTACCCAAGAGTTACCGGAGGAGACTGGCCGCGCACTTAAACTCGCACCATTCCAGGCTGTGAAGTCAAAGTCACTGGTGTGACCCGAGAGCGACAGCGCTCTCAGAAAAGCAGCGCCGGAGAGGAGGATCGATGGTCGTCGGAGCGCAGGAAGGGGCCCATTGTCCGGCGGGGGGGAGGGAGGGAGAGTATGATATTTGCGGGGGGGGGGGGGGGCGGGAGGCTGGCAGACGTGTTCCTCTGTGTCAGAGGGAAGGAGTGGGGGGGGTGAGAGAGGACAAAGGGGGGCGCGTGATGCCCGCAGCTGCTAGGAAGCAGTGGCAGCAGCTGTGCCCGCCTGGTATCGCCCTCCCGGGTCGCTCGCCGCCGCCCCCCCTCCGAGTAGCCACGGAAACTGTCACACCGCGGCGGCTAGGTGACCCGGTTCAAACCCGCGCTTGCTTGTGTAATTATAACCCTTGTTATGCGAGGGGGGATTTAACGTGCCCTTTTGACGGAATTGCCCAGAGGCCCTCGGCGTGGCCAATAATAAATCACGACCGCCTCTTGCGTCACACTGCAGGCCTTGTCAGCGCGTTTCGGGCAGGATTCGGCATCGCGTCGCTCAAGGACTCGGCTCAAACGGGGCCGGGGAAGCGGAGTTCATCGACTGGCACACAAGCGCTAGCGATGGCGGCTAGCTGGGCCGGACGCAGTAACCGACAAAGGAGGCAGTCATTCCCGACTCAATCGGCTTCTGACAAAAGGAAATTCTGTAACAGCGCCACTTGTCAGACGACAACAAAACCAATTTAGGGGAACAACAAAAAAAACAAGGGAAGCTACTCACTGACGAAGGAGCCGGAGCGCACAACGGCCCGTGTCAGGGGAGAATGACGGTTATGTAATGACGGGAGAATGGCTCGCCTGTACGACTTGTTGGAAAGTATTGTGATTTGAGTAAATGGGGAGATGGTTGGATGTGGTACCCTGATCTTTTCATGGTACAGTGGGTCAATAAACATCGAGCGGCAGAAGCTACTCAATAGAACCGTTCATTTACTGTACGCTGCTTCAACATTTTGATGACATTAGTTTATGTTACTTGCAGTATAATTTCAGTTTTTATATCCTCCCTCTACCAAAAAAAAAGAAATATAGCACAACACAGCCTATTTAGCAACATTTAGCAGCATACTTGGTGCTGGTTCTGCAACTCCAGGCCTAGTCTTTTCCAGGCTCCTCTGCTCCTGATCCATATGCAAATCTACGGATTTGAAAAACAACACTGCTTCCTCCCGTGTGCCAGTGAACGAAAAAAGGTGTTTGAATCGGGGTGTACGTTGTGCATACTGTCCACAAGCACTGCTGCGAGGAGGACTTCAAAACAGTAATCCACAAGAGCCCTGCCAAAAGTGAAGCCTGCATTTGTTACATTCAAAGCAGGGCTGTTGTCTCTGTAAACACTGTGGTCACGCAGTGCTGTTATTCAAAAACACGGGAGGCAGTGAAAGTCCCCTTCTCCAAGTGCTTCCCTTCGAAACGCTCGGCTCAAATCAGGCCGAGAAATGCAGAAGCGGAACAAGCCGAGGACTGAGGTGAATGTAACCTAAATGTGCCCTCTTAAACTTTGGAGTTTCAAATGTACGAAAGTGCAACGTTTTATAAACACGCTGAGGACAATATAAAGAGTTGCTGAAAAAATAAACTGGTTTATTTTTGTTATTCATGATTACAGACAAAACACTGCGTGGTTGGATTAGTGTTTCTAGGCATTTCAAAACAAGACTAAAAATGTTGCTCTCCAGAAATCAGCTGATAATTTTAGCCTGCAGCAGGGACGCACAATGACTCGACCTCTCATCTTACAGAATACTTGCATTGTTTACTACAGAGCTCAGGGAGAGAGTGCAGTGACTCCACTACAGGGCCAGGGCCTAGAGGGAAATGTGACTGCATTTGTGTGTGTGTTGTGTGAGTGTGTGTGGGTGCATTTATGCGTGTGGGGGGCAAAAGGGTGTGATTATGTTTCCAGTGACGGGGGAGGAGACAAGAGGTGAAGAGAATTTGTGTGTGTGTATGTGGGTGAGAGAGAGACTCCCCGACACAGCTTGCAAGAGAAGGCGAAAGAGCGAGAGAGGGTGCGTGTTGTGTGAGCGAGCGGACACAGAGCATGTTTGTGTGTGTGTGAGAGAGAGAGAGAGAGAGAGAGACAGACAGAGAGAGAGAGAGAGAGAGAGAGAGAGAGAGAGAGAGAGAGAGAGAGAGAGAGAGAGAGAGAGAGAGAGAGAGAGAGAGAGAGAGAGAGAGAGAGAGAGAGAGAGAGAGAGAGAGAGAGAGAGAGAGAGAGAGAGAGAGAGAGAGAGAGAGAGAGAGAGAGAGAGGGGGTGGTGGCAGCTGATGGGGAGGTATGGGCAGTTGTCAGGCAGGGACAGATGGGACGGGAGGTGTGGACAGCAGAATGAAGAGGACAGCAGTTCCCTCATTCCAGCCCTGCTCATCCCATGGAAACCCTGTGCCCAGTAGAGCTGGGGTACGCCGACTGGCCGCAAGTGAGCACCACATTCCTGAGGTGAACCGAATTTGACAATCCATTCACAACCATCATCTGCTCTCTCGCAGTTTAAAATACTGGTTTCATTGAGAGAGAGAGAGAGAGAGAGAGAGAGAGAGAGAGAGAGAGAGAGAGAGAGAGAGAGAGAGAGAGAGAGAGAGAGAGAGAGAGAGAGAGAGAGAGAGAGAGAGAGAGAGAGAGAGAGGGAGGGAGGGAGGGAGGGAGGGAGGGAGGGAGGGAGGGAGGGAGAGGGAGAGAGAGAGAGAGAGAGAGAGAGAGAGAGAGAGAGAGAGAGAGAGAGAGAGAGAGAGAGAGAGAGAGAGAGAGACAGTCTAATTGAAAAGTACAGGATAGAACGATCTATTGACACCTAACAATTACATCAAGGCCTGTCAGCTCTGTGGGGTTTCTACAAAGGCAAAGTCAAACACAGAAATTTACATCAGGCGTTATCCAGATGTATTGCAGTGTAGGCTAACATGGTAATGGTTGTGTGTAGCATTGGGAAGTGTGAATGTGTATGATGCATGTTTATTGTGAATTTACCCTTTTTTCCCTGATCGACTCCCTACTATACCCTAATATATACCCTAATATATACCCTAATATAGGTTAATAGTGCAGTTTTATGAACACGGATTAAGCAGTTCTCTGATTTACTGGGCCATGATCGTCAATCTGAGGAAAATAATTACACATTTAACAATGAGTTTTTCTTAGTTGTCATTTTTTTTTTTTTTTCACCCTCTGAGCAAAAGATTGGCTTCCAAGGAAACCAAAGTTTAGGAGAAGGATAATTCCTCTGTGGACAGCGGGTTCCATTTGGTTCAGCTCAGCTTGCAACACATGTTTGCATCCTTCAGGAAGCTGTTGTTGCAAAAGACCTGGATCTGGAGGGCATCCAGACAAAGCTGCTGCAACTACTTACTGTTCCAGGGTGCCGGGAAAGTTCAGCTGCACTCGCTGGCCGGGTTTGCTCTGAGAGCGCCCCAGGAGCAAAGAGTGCCCCTACCATCCATCCACAACCTCACGTGGGCCGCACCCTGAACCTCCAATGCAAGCTAACCGGAAACGGTTGCAAAAAGCAAACATTTCAAAGCTACAAAAGGGGAAAAAAATGTAGAGACGGTCCCAAATACAGCTGCTATTGCAGCAAACATAGGCCCATTACCCATTTTCTGAGGTTTTTTTTTTACAACAAAATAGCCACTCAACTACATTTAAGAAAGAAACATTATCCATAACCATGAAAAACATTTTCTTAACATTTTTGTTCATGTCTTTTCCCCAGACTCCTCATGACCACAGTGTCTCATGCCCTGCCAGTTACCATTGTCACTACTGTAACTGCCTGACCTAATTGGTAAGTAGAGGATGAAACGTTAAAGCTAATTACACTGTCTCAAGGAGCAGAATAGCTATCAGGTGACCGGTTAAAATACTTATAGCCACCAGAAACAAGACGCGCAGTAAAAGGCCTTCTGGAAGGGGGCAAAAAAGTTTGGAATTGCACAAAAACGGGTCTATTTAAGGCCAGTCTGAGAGTGTCTCTGTAATATCTGGTCCCCTTGAAGGTTTCAAAACAACGCACTTAAATCATGCAACCCCAGTTAAATACATCAAAGCATTCCGGGAGCCAAACTCTTTCGTCATTGTGCTTCTCTCCTGTAATTTAGAAAAAATGGATCTTGCAGACAATGCACAAAATGATGTCAATGAAGGCGCATTTCACATGAGAAAAACACATTTCTCGAAAAGAAAAGAAAATATCGTATTAATTTTTCATTTCCTAGAGCTAGTACACATTTTCAAGTTTTATACATGAGAAAATACGCACAATACAGATGACTGAAATGTGTCCACGAGCAGGCCCTTTAAGACTGACTATCAACACATGACAATCACAACATGCCGTTAATGACAACAATACCGTTGTTAATTGATTGCAAATGCCGTTATATATTTGTTGATAGTTTCTTGGAACTGCGGAAAGTAAAAAATTCTTCAAAATTGGCATGTTTGATTTTTCATAGAATTTGAATTTTTTATTTGATTTCAATACCCATAATCAATCCCATTTGACATCTCTCTCTACATTGTCTGACAAGCTCTATTTTAATATGTCATACGCTACATTGTCCTGGACTACAGCAACGTTCTTTGTTAAGACCAAGTTATCAAATCTTTCGCAATGTGCATTAAAAGCAGCGAGGTTTGTACAGAAATGCAAGCTCTACCTTTCATCCTCCTGCTACTGCAATGAAAACGGTCTTAAATGGCAAGACCAAGGGTCCAAACCAAAAACGCATCCAAAGACAGCGCTTCCACAACACCACAAATTGTATCTTTATGGCTCTTCCTCTCGTTTTGTTTGCGACGCTCCCAGCGAACACAAAAAAAAAAAGGGCGAAAAACAAGCGTACCTCGCTCCATCGAGCAGGGCAGAGGTGTCTTCTCTCCCCGCCACCCCCTCCCGTTTCCAGCGGTCATAGCCGGTTTACTGGCTCCTGCTCCGACAGCTCTGTAATGGAGCCCGCTGTCTGCTCTCTCTTACAGTAAGTGAAATCCCACCGCTGGAACCAGTGCGTCCTCCTTCCGGCCTTGGGCTGGCCCAATGGGAGGTAGGAGGGTGAGGGGTGAGGGTGGGGGGGGTGGTCGGGTCTCATGAATCACGTACGGATCAATGCTTTCGAGGAAGCCCTCCCCGTGCTCCCAGACCCATCCACATACCTAGACCGGAGAGCGTAGAGTGGAGGCCGTGCACAGCTAGCCCACAGGAGAGCCATGCCTCGGGGGAGAGCCCTACAAGGCCTCTTTCCACAAGCATTCGAACGGGATCGGGTCGCACTTCGTCTTCCTGATTATCTGATGATCGAATCTATTTTTAAACGCAAAAACGCAGTTTTAAGCTATGCAGACATTCCTGTGTCGTGCATTCCTCCCGTACGTGGCGGATTTAAGGTCATGGGGCTCGGATACGCTCGCGAACGGGACTGCTAGGAAGTAGACAAAACAGGTTTGTCAGCACGAGGGGAAAATGATTACGGTCAGGGTCGTTCGTCTTTCAGACAGGAATTCAACAGCGAGTTAAGCGGCAGTTCAGAGAGGCCGTCTCCCCCCCACCCCCCAACCCCCTTCCTGGTCTTGCCCTTGTCCCATCGAGAGGGCCCCTTCACTGGGAACATACACAACAGGAAATCCCCTGCACCTGTGCGGCAATAACGCTCATCTACAACTCATCCCAGGCCCTTTCTTCTGTCAGAATGTCTATTTTCACCAAATTACAGGTTTATTTCAAGATAGCGCGGCCCAGTACCAGAATAAAGGTCCTGAAAGAATTCCCAGAAATGAATCATGCTCTCTCTGCACCGCGGAGCCTTCCAAAACCGCCACACGGAACTGAAAAGAACAGTCCGCAGGTCTGCGTCACAGCTAATGACTGCCCTTGGAAGTGTAAATTCCATTAACACTTCTGCAAATCCTTTTATAGAAGCAGTCTGCGAAAAAAAAACCATGTACGGTGCTTATCAAACTCTACTTTTAGAAGTGCCATCTTATTTCCCCACCTGGTTTCCCATCATTATCTCCTCTCACCGTTTCCTCAACGGGGTTGGCAAAGCTGCGAGTTCAAATAGGGCTTCTGGACCCCGGTCCCAGAGGGCCACAAGAACACCCGAAATAAGCCCTAGATCAGGAGTGCTGGAGTCAAGCAGGGCTCCTCCATCCCCGATCTTGGAAGGCTACATTTTGTTTTACACGGATCATCTACACTCTGCAACGTCCGTATGCTTTCGTTCCACCAGAGCGCTGAACCACATTGCTGGCTCAATGTAACCTATGTTTTCAGTGCTAGTGACTTAATAAGAACTTTTGAAAGAAACCCTACTGGTCTGCAGTCCTCCTGGACCATAATTGTGTGTCTCTACTTTAACCTTACAGAATTCAAACAGAATTATTTACACAGGGCCTCTGATCCCCAGAAGACAATATCTAATGCCGTACCAAAGACAGGTGATTGTTAAACTACAATGCCGTTTATTGTTCTTGATGACGATCAAGAACCCTGACGTCCTAGGCTTGGCTTTCCAAAACGTACCACAAGCGAAATTCCCCTGACATCAGAAAGAGTCTGGTGTCGATGCACCAGGCCTCGTATATCAAGACCCCGGTGAAGTGGAGTGTATTGGATCCATGAATAAATGGTGTGAATCAGGAGGCAGATGACAGTAAGAATCTGTGATAAATGAAGCCGTTGTTGCCGCGTGTCCTGGTCTTGACAGTGACGGAGTGCCAGTCACCATAAAGCTGCCATTGTTGAGAGACGAACTGCGTTTCCCCTTCGCCTCGGCGCGCCTCGCTCCTCACGGCCTGTTCCAGGTTGTTACGAGTAATTATTTACCAGACAATGCCAGTTGGTCACGGCGATGTACAGCCTCCAAATGTTCCCCCATTACAGCGGCAAAACAGGCTCAGCAGCACTGAAAGAATCCCTCATGCCTCACCCCTCACCCAGAGGACTTGTGGTTGGCTGGGCCACTGGAGGAAAGCTTTCCCATTGGCTGCAGGCTCTGGTTGTGCAGGGGCAGCGGAAGCCAGCTGTGGCGCTCACAATGCCCTTCTTGTGGCTACAGCTGGCTCGCGCTGGCACGGGAGAGGAAAAAGGCTACGCTCGGCGTGCTGAAAAACTACCTGGCCTCATCGGCGTAGCCGATTCCGCTCGATCGGAGGGGCCATCTGCAGCTGGGCTTCATGAAATGTTTTTAAAAAAGGTCACACACATCTGTATCGCTTTCCGGAATCACCCAAGTGTTCTTAACATTTGCTTTCCTCTGGAACTCAGGGGCCGGCTCTGTGTGTTCAGAGCCGTTAATTAACCAGGTAAATTAGACAGAGGGCTAAATTACGACGACAGCACAAGCAGCTGTAGGGAGGCTTTGGGCAATTAGCCTACATGTTTTTTTTAGGGCTTTTTTTTTTTTTTTTTAAAAAAAAAGGCCACCTGATTCCATTGCAGCAGTGCAGATCAAATGTTCTTGAGCGCGACTCCCTGCCATACCCGCGTTCATTCAGGCATTCCTCATCAGACAGGGCTGATGCACGCTGCTAACTGTGGCTTAACCCAGCATGGACGTGATCTACTGCCAGGGTGGGCCGTAACCCAGCAGGTGGTCCATCTGTCACCCTCTCTGAAGTGCCCTCTCAGAACCCGGGGACAGACGTTGAAGTTGGTTCAGCCGTGGTGGCGATGATTACTTGAATCAGGTGGCTGAGGGGGCTGGAAGGGGCGAGAGAACGTAAACCTACAAACACGGCAGCCCTGAAGGACCAGAGCTGAGTAGCCCAGTGCTATGCCTGTTCCCATTTTTGGTGCAGAGCCAGGGCTGCCCGAAGTCACGGCGAGTTTGCTAGCATGCATGGAAAGGTTAACACTATTTTTCACAAAAGCAGGCTAGTGTGCTGAAAAATGTGTCTATCCAATCTATCCAAAATCTATACTATACAATACAATCCTAAAACATTTCTAGATGGTAATAAAATGTACCCATAATATGTACTAGCACCAGAGATTCCCCAGCGCTCTGAGGTAAACGCTAACAAGCAGTGCTTTGAGTCTTAATTGGCATATACTGTGTGAAATGGCAGGCTAAATAACAACCGCTGAATCACAGCACTTGGTTTTGCATGCTGATGAGCTGCAATTTGAACTGACCAAAAAGAATACAACAGGAAAAGGAAAACGAATAGAAACCCAATTGGCAGATTAGAGTGCGAGCCAGGGCTCTTCGTGCAAACCTGTCCTGGCCACGCTGACGTAGACACAGAAACCATCTTCCTAAATGCAAAGAATTCCTGGCCATTTCTCTTGAACTGGAGAGAATAGCACATTTCCGCTCGCTTAGTTGTTTTCATTTTCTGTGAGGCGCAACAGAATGAAAATAACAAACGACAAGCTATGATAAAAGGAGCGCATAGGCAGAGGCCATGAATGCAAACATTGTAAGAGTAAGTGTACGCTGGAACAAGATTTTAAGCCCCTTTATTAAATGAAATGGCGATGAGGAAGAACATTTTGCTTGGGGGAAAATCGGTTTCCCTCAGAATTATCTGTGATCTTATTTCAGGAGCTTGTGACTCCTAGTGCACACTCAGGAGTGTGTAGGCTGTGGCAAATCGGCAGATCGAGCGCTCGACATGCTCCGCCCCCTTCTTTTAAAATAGAGACACCACAGTGCCAAGTAGTCTTTTCATCGCTGTTAAGCATTGGTTCAAGGGATTTGGAATCTCAGCACTAGTCAGTCAGTGGGATACACTGAATTTGCATTGACACATCTCCAGCACATTTATGAGTCACAGGGTTTGGGGGAAAAACTTCTAAGGGATGTCACAGCTCTGAGTTGTACAGCATAAATTAACCAAAATCGGCATTACGGACAAGGAAATTACAGCCAAGCACTTGACTAATAGAGAGAGCGTTTGTTTAGTTAACGTTGATGAGAAGGTCGGTTACAGCAGCCCTGCGAGTCACCGATAGCGAATCATCTCAGCACGAGCTCGCAGGCATTCGGGAACATACTCCGAAACCACACAATCAATAAGCTCTTCTGTAAAAGGGAATCAATGAGAAATGTAAAATGGTGGGTACAGAGAATAGGGATATGCTGTCCTTGGAAAAGCTTTCATGGCAATTTTTTTTTTTTTTTTTTTTTTTTTTTGCTTGAGCCATTACGAGAGCGATGCGGCTTTGTGCGGATCCGCGATTTAAAAGGTCGTTCTTTTAAGCAACATTCTGTGAAGTGCTCTGACTTGTGCAACCGTGTGATTCACCGAAGTCAACAAACGGCAGATGGTAACGTCCATTTAAAACTCATAGCCGTGACAAGGTCTTATTATTGAATGCGAACAATACAAGCGCTGTACCCGAGTGCCAGCAGATTTTTCCTCAAACCACCTGAATATTGCTTTTGTTGTGTTGGCAGGTTTACAGAGTAAGCAAATACGTGAAAACATTAGCATTGTATGCTGGCGCAGTTAAGGACATCGATTATGAAACGTACAACTAACATCTTCTATGGACAGCTCTTGAATCAGTCCTTGAAGAAACGCTGTCAAATGTATCCATGTGTTTTAAAACGTAACAGCCATAAAGGTGTGGCTCACGATCGTGAAGACGGGTCGCATCGAGACCTGACAAAAAATCGACATGCTAAGCTTGTCTTGTCATGCTAAGCCGATCATCTGCCTTTTCTGCCACCATCTGCCTTTTCAGACTCCACTACCACTGAATTCTGTACATCTAGCCAATTGTCATGACCACTGCCTACTTGCTCAACACTACGTATCCCTGCTTACTCCTCATTCACAATTTATTTTTTTATTTTTTTATCAAGTGTTACAGGTAGGGTACGCAGCTGCCTGCAATGATGTCTATCGCTGTATTACTGCACTGATCTCTTGGGCGAACTATGATTGTTCCTACCATGTATTAATGGACTTAATTGTAAGTCGCTCTGGATGAGAGTGTCTGCTAAATGCTTAAAATGTAAATGTGATCAAGCTATGCTGTGAACTGCTATTTCAAATTTGTGGTTTACGACCATCTATCAATCGATGAACATGTATTTGTATAGTACATTTTTCAATGCATTTGTCACCATACACTTTACAACAGACCCCGGCCTGAACCACCACTAAAGCAACCCAACAGCAACAGTGGCAAGAAAGAAAAAAAGAAGAAAAATAAAAACTCCTTTGGTAGAATAAATAGGAAGAAACTTTAGGAGGAACCAGACAGAAGAGCCCACACTCCACTTTTGGGATGTATTGCAAATTCTAATTCCTGGCAACACGCACCGATATTTGAAAGAGATACCATTGCTGGCTGAGCCGGAGCAACCAGCACACTGCTACATCCCCACTATCGGTCCGCGGTTCAGAGTGTGCTCGCATCGCCAAAATTATGGTTTTAGCGTGGGATCAAAGCAGAAATGTTATAGGGGAAGTTGAAGGATCTTTTTTTTCCCCCTCTAATGTCATGGTGAGAAGAGACACAGAGAAGGGGAAGAACCCGCACTGCTGTTGGGGGAGGGGGTGAATGGATCAGATTTAGGCCTCGAGTAAGCCAGCCCCCTCAGGTTCAGCGGCTGCGCACATGAGCGCAACAATGCCTCTGCAAAGCAATGTCCCCTGGGAGCGATTACCTCTCATCTCTGCGTGTGCAGTTGTGTGTTCTTTGTTTTACAGTCACAGCCCTCTCAGGGTTATTCATGTTTTAGTCATTCGTTGTTTCGATTAGCCCACATGGCGAGAGACCACAGAGTGGCTGCTCACAACAGCAGGGGGATGCCAAAATGCAGAGAGGCCAGAAGTCAACATTTACGCCTATAATTTAACGGTATATCGATAAGGCTCAACTGCAACTTTCGCTTCCGGGGATCTTCTGGAGTAGAAAAACAAACTGATACGGTTTCATTTCCTGTTTGGAGGCAGACCATTGTCAGGTTTCGACAAAATTTGTAGGGTTGTAATGCAGAAGGGTGTTTGTTGGAGAAACGTTACCCTGTACGCATGCGAGCTGCAAGGTGTTGGGTCATGTGCGACCTGCGTTTACTGACGTCGGTTTTCCGAGGCAAATGTTAAGATCGTAAGGTAATAAATATGAATGTACACAATGTACTAAAACAAAATGAAAAATCAACATTTTATCTGAAGTGATATTGTACCCGACGCAGGTGTGGGCTGTGTCGTATTTGCGGCGCGCTCGAGACGCTCACTTTAGTCAGCGTGATTAAAATCACTGCCCCAAATAAACACTGCAGCTGCAGCTTGGGCGCTAGTAAAAGCAAATACAATTAAACTCCATTACATTCTCCCATTGAAAACAAATCACTTTACCTTCTGTTGTGCACAAAATTAAAGAGAGGAGAAGAAATTAATTACATAATTTACAGGCCATATAGTTTATCTGATTTAGTTTTTTTTCCAAATCTTGAAATTGACTAAAAGAGAAAATGTGGGAAATAGAATGTTGTCGTTTTTGGGGTTTTTTTGTCCGATGCAAAAGGATTTTGTTTACAACTGGCACGGCCCTGATCCCAGACCAGCCTCGGGTTTGATTTACAGCACAACGGGCTGCTGATCGCAAAGCAACCATCCCTCCCTCTCTCCTCCTCGCCCACCAGCTATGCAGTTAGCAGTCTCTCTTAATTGTGCCCATGTGTCTTAATTCACAGCAGACCTGGAAGTAATTTATAAGAAATATTGAAAGCCCAAGCGCTGTTGAGACGCCCCCACCAAATTTGGTGGGGGGGGGGGAAGAGAGCGTCAGGTCTACAGTAAATGAAAAAAACATGTCCGAACGAGTTCAAATAACCACTTCCCCTCTACGTTTTAAAAGAAAAACAAACGCGGGGCAATCGGGCCGTCCCTGTTTTTTTTCAAATTCCTGAGCTGCCGTTAATCCGCCGTTCGCTCTGCTGCCTGTTATTGTTCAAAGGGGGATCCTGGAGAAACGAGCCGCGCTGCTGCGTGTTTATCACCGGGTGGGAGAGGCGCGGGGCGGTGATGAAGCCTCGCCGTTTTCAAACCGCGCAAAGCAACGGCGGCGTGCCATAAAAGGGCCGCGCTTCCTCGCCGCTTCTCCCAGCAGCCAGGGGGGTGCAGCAAATCAGCCCTGACAGCTCAGAGCGGCCCAATTTACTCCCCTTCCCTCATGCTACCGTTACTTCCCAGAGTGTGTCTGTCTCTCTCTGTCTCTCTCGGAGGCTTCTGCATCCTGCTAATTCTGCCCCTTAGACGCAAAGGTGATCTTCTCACTCCGTCTCTCTCTCCTGCAACTCTTTCTGTCTCTCTCTCTCTGCAACCTCTCTCTCCTCTGTCCCTCTCTCTCCCTCTCTCCCCTCCCTCTCACAGCTACTGAACAGTCTCTCACAACGGAGGCTTCTGTTGCTAATTCTGAATAGACGCAAAGGTGATCTTCTCACAACGCTCCTGACCTTTGAGCAAAAGCGGTCCCCCTCCACAGCTACTGAACAGTCTCACAACAACGTTGGGAATAAGTGCTTCCGGTGACAGAAAACCTTAATCTGGCTTCACTTAATCTTCACGTTTCCGTCGCTGAAACTTATGAGAATTCTGTGGGAGACCGGGAGAACGGAGGTCTGGCTGCCGCAGACGTCTAGTCTTTTTCTCCGCGCTTGTCTACGGGGCAAGGTTTATCCGTTCCCGGCCGGCTGATTGTAGGGCCGTGTGTCTCGGGGGGGGGGGAATTCAGGTGTACAATCTACTACCAACCCACGGTCCTTTGTTCTGAGGCCAAGGCCACACGGCTCTCAAACCCACAGCTATCTTGTTTGGACAGCGGGCTCCTGTGACTTGTTGATAGCAATAAGGCCCACATCCCTAATCTCCTGTTTTATTAGTGCGGAGGACAGTCCTGGGGGGGGGGTCGAGACTTGGTGGATCATGTGGACTATTAATAGAAATCACAGCTGTGGGACCCCCATGCATTTTCCTGCGTTTACTACGCCAAAATCCACCTCTCCGTCTCTCCCTCCCTCCCTTACTCCTTGTGTGTGTTCCTTCCTTCCGTTTGGGTTAGGGGAGCTTTGTTGTCATTTTAAAACGTGTAGAAGTGTCTGAACCGTTGTCGGATTAATACGCTCCATTATGAGAAGCGTCTTCCTGGTCCTGACGTCTAGCCATAACAGCCGCTGCAATGGACCCTTCGTCTCGGCTCTGAAAATGCACAACTGTTTCTCGAACAATCACAGCTAAAAACTGAAGTGAAATTGGCCAAGCTTTCACGTCCTCAAAACGCCAAAATAATTTAAAGACATGACCTCAGAGCTATTGTTCAGCTCGTGGGTAGCTCCCGAGAAAAGCGGTTTCCTCCTGAAATTTCAAAACTGACTTTTGGCAAAGGCCCCTGGATATTTCCTGGAAGCACTTAAGAGGCAGCATTGAGATTGACAGCAGCATACACAGCGCAGTGCAACCTTATCAGCCGGGTGGTGAATCATCAGCCAATGATCAATGAGACAGGTGGGCACCATGGTAACACAAAGCAGGAGTCACCTGACTCCCAGGCAGTGTCCCCCCCTCCCATCCCCCCTCTAAAAGTACCCAATAGCGCAACCCTATCCTATTTCCATAGCTGAGAAACTTCACACACCACTTGCCTCAAAACCACTAACCATTCATCACATAATCATCATTTGAAGAACCTTTAAAAAACCTTTTAGAACTTACTTGAGAAAAACAAACGAGCCAACACCCCAGTCTCACAAAAGGAAGTTACAAAAAAAGTTAACAAAAAAAATTATAAAAAGGGGGAAGCGAACCTACAGAAAATGGCAACGAACCCGAAATACAAACTAAATAACAGCTGTGTGGAGCTCACCTTCTTGAAGCCTTGCGAGGAAGCAGAGGCCCAGAGACAGCCAGCAGTGCTCTGCGTCTCTCTCTCTCGCCCTCTGATGTTTCTGTTTTCTGTTGGGAGGTATTTATGACACTTCCGCAGACAGATAGGGGAGTCCTTCTTGAACGACCCCAGGTGGTGTTTGCGTATTTGCTCGGGGAGGAAGCGGGTTCCTTCGCCGATGGCAGTCTGTCAAATAGCCTCTCCTTAACGAGAGTCGCAAAGGGGACAGGTGAGAAGGAGGGGGCCAGCCCACCCTCACTCTCCTACCCCGGGGGGGCCTCGCATATCTTCCCATTACCGTCGCATTACGGGAGACGATCCCGTCGGTTGGTCGGCGATTTCCACCAACTCGTGGCTCGCATTGGCAAACCCGATCAGAGACGTTATTGGCTTAAAACGGAAACTGCAATATGGAGTAAAGGGTGCTTTGGTTAAATATTACCTCCCTTGTTAAAGCCGGTACGGTACGGAGCTTATTCACAAAGCGCTGCCAAACTGCGCCTCGGGCCTTCGTTATGCTTCCCGACGACGCTCAGCCCGGACACTTGAGATTCTCATCAACCCAAATGCACCTTTGAAAGGCAATTTACATGGCAATCTCTCAAACAGATTCAAAATAATAGAAACGAAAATATGCACCTGGAAGCTAGCGGTATAGTGGTGAAATAACACATTGAAAAGGCCCACCTCTCAAACATGATTATTATCCATAATAGATATCCTTTCCCTTGGCTATGAACAGGCCCTGGCACCCTGACCCAAACCGCGTCATCGTAGTTTGGGCACCTTGAGTCAACGGTAGAATCCTGCTTGTTAATGGCGATTCAATAGCCGACAGAGTCTCTGTTCTCTGTGCTCCAAGCAACAGAGCACAATTTCAACAGCAATCAATTCGACTCTCTCGTCAGTCCGTCGACCGTCCTCTTTATCGTTTTACTCACGTCCCCCGGCAGACCCGTGTACACACTTCACAGTGAAATTATGATCCATTTACAGACAATGTATGTAGGAAATTCACTTGGTGCATTGGATTGTGGGATAGGCATCTCGTGCCTGCACGAGCGCGTAGATTAGCATGCGCGAAAGTCTTAGTTGGCCCCAATTAAACCACGTGGTGTATCAACGGGGTCATCCCATTGCCAGTGACTACAGAAAAGCAGAACTGTAGCTTTAGGAACATCGTCAAATTACAGTTTATTTCGTTTCCCTTTTTCTGGGTTGAGTGCTTAGCTTTAATTCCGTCCTATCCCTACGGGAGAGCTCGACTGACCTCCATTTTTGCACAGCGCGGAGAAAATCTGTTTAAATCTGCATCGAAGGGCCGGGGCGGGAGCACGGACGTATAAATCGCTGAGCGACGTCAGCAAGCGGGCCCCCGACGGCGTTCGTTTTGAGCGAGTCCGAGCTGAGGCAGGCAGACCAATGTTGACACGGCAAAAAAACGACCGCGCGCTATGGTATTCGGTTGTGGTCTTTTGTTATTTTATGAAATTCCCCTGCAGTTGCCCTCTTTGGGCTGAAAGATCGGTCGGCAGAGGAGAGCAGGCCCTGAAGAAACCCATCCGGCAACCACTGCTGCCGCCATGTCACCACCAAGACGTGCCAGACTGTTTAACGTAATTTCCGTAAGCAGTCTGAAAGTGAAATATTATCCAATTAGGTAAAATGATGTAATAACAGGCCTGCACCAGACAAACAGCCAATCTGAACAGTTTAACAAACAGTCAGGCTGAAAAACAGCAGTGTGCCGTATCATAACTAGAAGCTGAACAAAGGTCTACTGAACAGCCAGTAGACAGCTATTCCAAAATGACTTCCCGGGAAATAATCATTACAATAAAATGGAAAAAATAATTTTAAAAACGTTTGAAATTACTTGGCGTAAATACTAAAATGACGGTCTCACCTCTGCACCACCTCTGACTGGGTTCGACCTACCGAGAGGCAACCACCACAACCGCAGCGTTCAGCTAGCTATGCAACCCAAGCACGACATCCTTCCCTCAGCTCTTGAAAGCGGGCCAGCTACGGTATGAAAACAGCGCGGTGTTTTGAAATTCTGCACGTAAGGACGACTCAAGGTTTTACTTCTACTTGTTTTTTTTTGGGGGAGGGGGAGTCCCACAGGAATGCAATGACAGACTGATCAACGTAAACACAAGAGTCCTCGCAACCCGGGCTGCATTCCACGTGATGATGGACGGCTCATCAGACATTGAGAACAGCTTCGGGAAACCTTCAGGGGCAGCAGAAGTGTCTGCTAATAAAGAATACGCAGATTGCTTTTTGTCTCTCGTCTAGCCTGCCCGGGCACTTTTCGAGGGCCAATTGTAGGCTCAGCATGCACTTTACCGGAGTGCGCATTGACCAGAGGCTCCTCATTAGGGATATGGCTCACCACCTCATCCACGCCACAATAACGTGCTCGGCACTCGTTTGTCAAAAGAATCATTTGCATATCAATATCTCCGAGCTTGAAACGGGTGACATCTTACTGGTGTTTCCGTGTGCTGACAAGCCCCCGGTGACTGTTCGCCTAAAGCGTCAGTGTGAAGCTTGCGATTGGCCATATGGGGCACATACCATGATGAAACTGGCCACTCAAACTGGGGTATTTTATCAAAGGACACAGTTAAATTTGGGGCCAAGCGGTGACTTCAGCCCTGCCGCCTTTCTTTTTCCGCGTGGCCGTGGACCGGGTCCACGTGAATACCGCGGCAACGTGGCATGCTCATGCGGCTGACCTTCAGTAGACCGTGACCGGGTGACTTTATGATGACCGTGACCGGGTCATGTTCCGGTCATCGTGTGGGAGTGGCGATATGAAGGCATGATGCATCAGCCCAAACGGTTCCTCCAGTTCCACAACAGAGGCACTGGGGGAAATATTGTTTTTATTTTCTTCTGAAATCTGAGACAACACGATTTGAAAGCTAGTGTCGGTTGAATAACCACGGGGGGTATAGCGTTTCTTCTTCCAACCACTCTGGAGCACAGGAATGCGGAGGAATGCTCTGCCAGCAAGCACATGACGTTCTCACATTCTGGTGACGCCGTAGCAAATTTTTCATAACACCATAGTGGAACAGCCATGTTGTGAGTGTGCGTCTAGCGGGGAATCGCTGCTATAGCAGCATTAAAAAAACTACTTTTTGACAACCTTTCCTTCCACCAATACCACCTCATTGTGTCTCAGTAGAATAAAACCAAGCTGAAACAACTGCCGGCAAAAAACAACATATCACCATTCTTCTGCATTTGCGAAACAAATCACGGACAAAACTCAAATCAAAAACAAAAACAAAAAAATCATTCACTGGAATGTACATAACAAATGCAAAGAGACCTACCTGCTAACTGGCTGGGCACATCAACTTTCAGTTCACATTTTGGAAGAGAACAATCTGCAAAATAAAAAAAAAAAGAGAATACACATACATGAGCCATCATAAATACCATAAGCTACTTCTTCGGCAGTCATAGCTTATGTGAGAGAACATGACTTTTAAGCATTTTATCCCTCCCGCAGATGGAAAAGTTCACTGAAGCAATTCTTTCGTCTTTGTCGTCTTTTGAAGATTAAAGAGCGAACGTGCGGTCTGACGCAGAAATTAACTTCCCGTAGCCAAGCTGGTCAAAGGATTTATTTTGTAAAATTAAGAAAAACATTTAATAAACACTAATGGCATATTAACAAACCAAGAGGGGTATTACAGTTTAGCAAAGGAAAGAAATAGGCTTAAAGCAGTACTTACCATAAACACAGAATATGACTTCCCGCACAGTACAGGGTAAAAAGGCTAAATTTAGCTGTACTTAATAGGCTATATCTGATATACCCACGCAAGGCATACCGCAACACTGTTAAGGCCGTTAATCGTATTATGCCATGAATGCTCGTGTCATCGATTTGCATTGTGTTACTAAGGGGTTTCAAGAGACAAAATGCATAGCCTCACCCAAAAGCCATCCATTGCAGGTCACATAATTGGGCACAGTGGACTCAATGCCACTGCTGAGAAATATTCATCCAGATACCCCCCCTTCCCCATCCTGGGGTTAAAAGAAGTGCACAAGTCTATCAGCCTACACTTGTCTTTTTAAAGGGCTTTGCTGCTGTGGGTCTAGGGGTTTGTGCACGTGTGTGCGTGTGCGTGTGTGTGTGTGTGCGTGCAGAATTAATTCTGTATAACTCATTCCAACTGCAAAAACGCACACGCGAAGATAATTTATTATCAAAAGCCGAAAAATAGACACACGAGCTCGGTTCGGCAGGACCTGAGAGGGGGCCCGAAGGGTAATGGCTTGAAAACATGTGGACGCTGTGCCCAGAGTTCCTCCCCGAACCCTGTAACTTCACAGCTGTACACAGGAACAGAGATCAGGAAAGGATAAACATCTGGAGCCATTGCCTCCCCCAAATATTCCTGTAAACAAGAGGACCCCCAGACATGAAGAAAGCATGTGCTGCTTTGAATAGAGCCACATTTGGAAAGAACGAAGAAACAAAACGCTTCCTCTGCGAGCACCGTCTCACACTGCCGTTTAGAGGAAAGTCAACCGTCTACAACCGAAGAAAAGTGGCGTGAGCAAAGGAAACAACATTGTGTGTTAACATATATTATTTATGGGGCTTTCACAGAAAATCTTGCCATGTTCGTGTTTGAATAAGTGCTTCCTCGGAATCAGGGGTGGTGGGGGGGGCGGGGGTGACCCCCATATTTACAGCAACCGGCCGCAAGCATGCACTGCACTAAATGTTTCTTGATATCATCTGGAGGAAGGGGCCACATTAGGGAGCAGGAACAGAGATGCATCAACACTTGAGGTTGGGCTGGCAGCGACTGATAGGAGGGTCACATTAATCAGATCAGGAAACAAATGCGAGGACCAGTCTGGCCAAAGACATCGTCACATGACCAGAGGATACCACTGACTCCAATGGGGTGGGGTGGGGGGGAGCCGAAAGGTGGGTTGTGATTTGCATGGGTCTAATTGCAAGGGAGCGGAATCACTTCGACTGACATACCGCATGGAGACATGTGGAGCAAGAAAAACACGCATCCTTGGCCATGACGGAATACAGAAACAGAATAAGCAAAGACATTTCTGGCATAGGTTTTCTGCAGGATGGTAGAAATTTGACACGGAATTTTCCTTTGACAACATTTTCTGTAAAAGTTTGCAGAGAGAGAAAGCCAACAGCCACATTGGCCATCAACACACTGCACATTTACATATCCGTGCATGTACAATGTACATTGTGTGCGCTAAACTCAACTACACATCAAACAAAAACTGGATTCTGTCATTTAATGGACAATAATAACACCAATGAGATCGTATTCAAGCTGCGTACGCGTTTGTCAAACACAATTCGCAAGCGAAACTCAAAACACGCAGCTCTGCCTAACAGGAAGAAAAGCAGAAACCCGCACCTCCCCTACGGGAGCCGACTGGTGCTATTTTGGGATGCATTTACCTTCGTTTTTTCGCTCTCCAATAAACATCCAATTAAACGTTGTGGCTTTCAAAAACACGTTCCCAATGCCGCTTTCTTTTTTCCCCTTTTTAAATTCAGCCATTCATCAACTCCCCTCTTAAACGGGCTCGCAATTACGAGCGCTGAAATCATGACAGAAGGTTAAACTGGAACGTTAATGCAGAGTGCCTGCATTCGCAGGTCTCTTCTCTTGTGCTCGTAGGTTTTATAGATTGCAAAAACCCCTGTTTACAACCTCTATCTATCACCACTGCCCACGTAAAATAAGCACCGAAACCGGAGAAGCACCAACTCTAATAATAAGCGCAACACCCCATAACAAGCAAGTTGTTCTGAAGCAGAGAAAAACAAAAGCCAAGAGGGTATTTTCTTCCACGCCAGCCCAAAGGAATCAATCCCAGATCACTGGTATCATTTTCAAATGATTCCGTAGGACGTCTTTACAGAGGCATCTACAGAACACAACTGCTTTAGCCTGAACATAGCCTTTAGCCTACATTTTCTTTTACATTTTTTTTTAAAAGAGAGAGCTATCGAGAACAATGGGCTTACATTGTAGCAGAAGCCGTTTTCAAATCCAGGTCGAAAGAAAGCCACGCTCCTGACAAAATTGCCAGATGGAATCCGAAGTCAGCTAATCCCACTGCAGACCGCTGCATGTTCGCAGTACAGACATCTCTCTCTCCCCGCTTCCTTCAGGGGCTTGGGGGGGGGGGGGAAGAAAAAGGAAAAAAGAAGGGCTTTGCCACGATAAACGCTACGTGAATAATTGTAGGTTCAGATGACCTTCCAGTGATGTGATGTCACCTCCCCCTTTCTGCTGAATGACAAAGCCTGAGTCAAGTCTCAACACAGGAAATGAAGAAATTGCCCTCCCCCAGCCACCCCACCCCTCCACTCCACTCCACTCCAATAACCCATCAGCGCTGGCTGAAAGCATCCTACTGCTCTGAGCCAGACAACGCTGGTCATGTGCAAACAAGAGTGATTCAGCCGACCGTCTGGCAGAGACCGATAGCTTTCTCTGCAATAAAGACCCCCTTTTAACAACATCCTGGATATTAAAACAAGACTGCCCCTTCATGACTGGCCTCGCGATTTCGGTTTCATACATTCCCTGACCATAAAAGTTACCGTTAACACTGCTAAACGGATGAATCACGCTCTCAAGACCGACTGTAATCATAACCGCACGCGCACCCTATTGATCACTTGGATAATTCGACTCGAATGTCTGGCGAAAAGAAAAACAGTGCTCCCAAATAGTTTCGAGACCTGCTGCAATATTTGTTTTTCTTTCACAACCCAGTACTCTGGTATTTTCTTTTCCCCCCTTTCCCACAAAAAAAACTACTGGAAGGTATTTCTGTTAACAAAAAAGCTATACAATAAAATGCATACCAGTAGTGACCCAAGAGAGCTTTACCTTTAAACTGATAATTTACCTGAAACTTTTGATTGCTTTTCATCAGTAACATGAATGTGAATCTTAGTACTGACATCTTAGTATTGACCATTAGCGGAATACGCTTTTGCTTAATTTAGGTTTTAGCGCTACGGTGCCTCTGTGTATTCCACAATCTCTTTGAACAAATCTCTTTTTAAAAGGTTGTTCTCTGCCCCAGAAATTTGTAGCTCACCAGCCACCAATATACCAGACAGGGAGAAGTGCCAATTCTTCAGCTCTAGCAGGGCTGCACAACATTAGCTACAGGTTTTGATTTCATAGCGGACTGAAAATCAAACCATTGATCCATACGCAGGGTGTTTCATATGCCTCCTGGCAACAGGTGAAATGTAGCCAAAACATTATCCAATAAGCCTTCTGTGAAAATCCCATAGAATATATAGCCATGTTAATATTCTACTTAGCCTATTCAAAATGTCACGTATGCCCTATTTTTATTTTAGTGTATTTGGTGATTAATTAGCATAGGTACTAGCCTTATATGATAGATAACCCAAAATGCTGGCTGCATTTACCTGGACAGCCCATATGTAGCAAGTTGTGGTTAATAACATGAAGGCATTGCTCTGTATCTTCAGTCATCTAGAGCGCTTCTACATACGTAGCTTAGTTTCCCTCCCAAACTACATTTCCCAACATGCAAATAACTCATAACACCGTAATTCCGAAAAGAGCTTATTAGTCCGACAAACGGGACAGCCAAAATCCCCAAAACAGAGGAATTGCAGCCAAATCATGCTTTGTGCAGGCTCCTTTTCCCGCGTGGGCCAACACAGCATGCTGCAAGGTCACGTTACAAAACAAACTAAAGTTAAAAGTCATTAGTGTTAGCGTATAACCTAATTGTTATTGTACAATTGCAAATGTCCTTGTGGCATTTTCTTATATTGATTTGCAAAAAACAATGTAGAATTTACCTACTTAAGCATGGGCGGTAAATTACTTCCTGACAAAAAATAAACAAAGAGGTGCATTATTATTATTATTTTTTAAATACACCTATACGGGAGAGGGCAAGAATGAGAATGCCTCCAATTACCTCTCCTTTAACACCAGCCCGAGTAATCGCATTCTGAATGCAAACACCCATTTGAGTGCTAATGGAATATGTAAAAGTGCTTCTTAATGATAATGGCACTCTGACAAACATATTATTTGCTGAGCTCGACAGCAAGGTTTCCTGGGATTTTAGAGCCCCGTTATGATAGTAAGGACAACAAATACAATTTTAGACTACAAAAACAAGGCAATCATTCGATAATAATTTCTTGCTTCATTTTATTCAGGCTATAATAGCAGGAGTTAAGTTTCATCCTGAACATAGATTAATCAGAAATGGATTTGGGCTTTTTACTTAACACTGACTTTTATTTTCTTACAAATTGGCCAATTTCATTCTTTCACCCCCCTCACAGCAATGATGAACCGAAACAAGCTCCAATATCCAACATCCACAAGACCCGACGGTCCTGTTTTCATACTTCTATGATATTAAGGAATTTGTCCAGAGGTTTCTCTCGCCTAAAGGCAAAGATGACATCCAAGGGAAAGAACGCAAATGAGAAGAGAGCGAAAGATAAATGTGAAAAATAAATGAATCCCACTTTTTTGACGGTACGCCGAATTCGTAGTGAAGGCTAAGGCATAGCAGTCATCTGGCCCTTCTCCGGGCAGAAGGAGCAAAATTGAGAAGCAGCTGCTCTATGACTCGTCCTATCTAAGGGGGGAAATTGTGATGATTACACATGTACACGAGTGGCTATCCAGAATAAACAGATCTCAAGTTTATTTTGTGATTGGACCACCTCAGACTGCCTGTCCTGGATGTAGAGGTTACACAAAGTCCTAATTTTCCACAGAACTTTCCCCAGGGAACTCACAGTTCATTTTTATAGGATTCCTCAACTGCCAAAAGCACTTAAGGGTTGGTCCACCATCTCCCCTATGGGAGCAGAGCAAGCCTTGCACACCAGTGGACAATTTCCATCAGGTTGAAAAGTTGTGTGCTGCTACTGTTAATGGAGCTTCGCACCCTGCCCTCACCGTAGCCAAAGATTCGCAGTCAGCCGGTTTGGCTGAAATGCTTTCACGTCACTTTGTGCTGCCATCCTGGATTGGACACAATGCACAACATTTTGCATCGAAAGTGAACCAACACTGGGACCTTTCGCTTAGAAATCATACAAGCTTGATGCCATTGTAAAAAAGGGGGACAATCACCTTTTGGATCTGCAGGCAATGTAATCGTGCCGATGACTGGGAACTGTCTGCGGCCATGTCCGCACGAATGCGGACGAATTTGAAAACGCATTGGCCTTCTGTCGACACAAAGATGGCGTTTTCGTCACCGAAAACGGACCTTTTCGAAGACGCTCTCCCAAGTGGACAAATTTGAAAACACTGGGCTCGCACTGTAGTATAGACAAGGAAGACGGAGGGTTTCAAAAACACTGATGTATGATTGTCATATGATGCAGGCTGTAGCCAAAACATTCAACATGGTGGGCGAAGTTGTGCTGCTCTCCATCTAATTTGATTGCTGTATTGGAGTTAAACATAGCTTTGTATCATGTACAAGCAGCATTCCTATGTAAGAGACAAAGCAAGTTATATTCACAGCTGCTGTGCAACGACAATGGCATTGCAAATGGGAGAAGAGTGAGAAATGTACTCTCAAACTGTATTGATCCATGAAATATGATAAATATGATCAAATTAATGTCTAAACATCATAGCAGAACATTGTTTTAACTTCAGAAGGGCAGGAAGCTTGCACTCTAGACTGGACAACTATAAAGTGTTACACCAAATGTGGATGTGAAACTCCAAACTTTCAATCATTAGATTTATAGTTATGTTAAAGAGGAAGTGTTCTTTTTGAACTTGAATGACGACAAAGTCAAGTCCACAAATACAGAACGTTGGGGAGAAAAAAAGACAAGACCTTCTAAAATTCACGTTTTTCGATATATATTTTTCCTGGGACATGTGTATGTAGAACTGGAGAAATACTAACATCTGTCGTTATGGTGTGATGTATTTTCACTCAATATATTTTCACAAAAAAGTTTGTTCAAATTGTACTCATGGCAAACATGAATAACCTTAAACTCGCATTAGAAACTCACGTTTAAAAACTTAAACAGCATTAGTTTGGACATGGCCTGCGAAACAACCCTGGACATCTTAATGAAACCCTTTCAACAATGGGTTAAAAAATAGAAAAAAAAAAGCCAGGGATAAAAATTTGCATTTAAATGTATTCTGCTTTCTTCAAATGAGTTCACTATGCCTAAGCACAATGCGGTTTTCCAGTGTCCTAGTTAGGCTTTCCCTTGTTAAAGTGCCAGACAAAATAGGGAGGGGTTGACACAGTAGCTCCTGTAAGTCTTTATTCAAGTTTGGTCCCCGGTGATATTATTTTGAGGCATATTAATTGCTGCCAAGGGTGGCCTTCTTTCAATCTGTGGCTTGGGCAATGTCCAATTAGTTTATCAAAGGCTTCTTCCTGTCACTTGTGTGTGATGTGTCGGCACAGGCCATAACAGCGTTTCATGAACCTGTGCTGAACTTGACAACCGCGAGGCAAATGAGTCCTGTCGAAACACTGATGGTCAAATGTGCGACTGTGTAGGGTTTCCACAAGGACTCCATTTTACGAATTGCAACATTGAATTAGAAGTTGCACAAATAGTACATTTATGAGAAGACGGCAAGATTCTGCTGAAGTGAAGGCCAGGGGGATTTCCAGGTAACGACTGTGGTGGGGGGGCGACGACAAAGAACAATTGCCCCTCAGTGCTTCTGTGGGCATGTTCGTCAATCAACAGGCCTCATCCGTTTCTCCTCCCGTTGCTCCGTCACATGAAAGCGATGGCGGCAGAGCAGCTACCGCAGCTACCGTCGCTCCCACGCACGTCGCTGCACCCTGCCCAGCGGATGGGCAAGCCAGGGTCATGGGGAGTGGGCGCATGTGGTGCCCATATTCACCCGGATCCCCTTCCTGAAGCAACCCCCCCAGCCCCTTAACCCCCGAAGGCTAGAGCACAATCAAAGATGTGATGGGGGGCAGGGGGGGGAGCAGCCTGTTCAGCCACTTTAAAGAGAGTGTTCAAGGCTATCAGACAGTTCTGATCCAGGCTTCAATCTGGGACTGGTTTCTCAACCCCCGCGCCTTATCGCCAGAGTGCAAGACAAAGCAGTCCAGTGACATTACTGTATGTGGTGCAGAAATAAAGTCCTCTGAAATTCCCCATGCGCTTGATATCAGGCACAGGGCTACAGATAAAACCTGGCTCATTTGTGGACAATTTCAAATGTTAGGGAAGGACTGGCTTTTTTGGAGGGTTTTAATGTAAATATTGTAAATGCAGATACGTTCTACAAAGACGAATACAACTACAATCCTCTGCTACTACTACTAGAACAATTTTCTACTACTACTACTACTACAAATAATAATAACAATAATAATAATAATAATAATAATAAAGCTGCAAAACAAGCAGGTACAGTAATGGTTAAAAGAAATGCTGTTCGCATAGCCTCTCTAGTAGAAGTCGAGCATTGAAGCATATTATTGAAGGTTCAGAATCGCAGAAAAAATAAAGACCAACTGGGAAAACAGAAAATCTCAGCTCAAACAAATTACCCCCAGTTGCAACTGGGGTGTAACGCTCTGCCTACTGACACAACTTTAAGCAAACATTGATGTTCAACTGCAGATGTCTGGTTTGTCAACGATAATGGCAGACGTAACAAACTCTGATTGGCTAGCCAAATGTCTGACAGCTACTGGCTAATGTGTGTA
The DNA here is from genome assembly GCA_029706075.1 of Aldrovandia affinis. Taxonomy (NCBI): domain Eukaryota; kingdom Metazoa; phylum Chordata; class Actinopteri; order Notacanthiformes; family Halosauridae; genus Aldrovandia; species Aldrovandia affinis. The sequence goes on from JAINUG010000118.1 coordinate 1,189,535, forward strand.
ACGATCAACGTGTGTCACAATAACAACGTAGGCCTGCTCCTAAATTATTCATTGCTTTCATAAAAATTAAAAATAAGCCCGTTTTACAATCCATGATCCATCGGGATCTGAGGGGAGTCGATGCAACGCGTTAAACGGATTGCAAACTTGATTACATGTGAGAAACATTATGCCTACTGTATGCTAGCTAGCTGCAGGTTTTTTGGGAATGTCTGATTTTAGTTGGTCATGGCATACAAAATAAAAAGCCTGTGCTTTTATGCTTTTTAAAATATGTATTATTTAGTATACCAAGTATATTTGGTACACTATTAAGAGTTAATTTAGTAATTATTGTGTATTTACACCCCCAAGTCAACCTTGCGGTGAAACTTAGGGAGTTAACTGAAGCTGCAAGGGGTTGGCTTTCTTTGTCAGCTGAATGAATTGAGCGTTACGTTTGAAAGGTTCTTGACGATGGCTGACTGAATGACTGGACGCCCGTGCCTGCAGAGGGCGATGTCATCGCCAGCTGCTCTCCGAAGCCAAAGCATACAGGGGCACACACTTTAAACACAGATCATGAAAACAGCGACGGAGCGACCGTTCGCGCAGAACGGGGAGTTGGATCTCGGCAGCAGATATGCTGTGGCTTCCTGGATGAAGGGGAGCGTTCCTCCCGAGCATCAGAAGTCGTCTCGCCGAGCAACACGATCGACGCGATCGACGCAGGAGGACCTCGGAACTCTGACGCAATCATCATTACTGCACATCTACACATGTGCAAGAATAGATCATTCTGTATAGATCGGATATAAAATCCAACCATCGCCACCTCGTTAACCAATGTGGATGACTCTTTTGATAGAACCCGCCTCCTTTAATGCATTACATTAAATTACATTACAGGCATTTAGCTGACGCTCTTATCCAGAGCGACTTGTACAGTTTCACATTTCTTTACATACAATCCATTTGTACAGCTGGATATGTTACTGAAGCAATTCAGGTTAAGTACCTTGCTGAAGGGTACAATGGCAGTGCCCCACCTGGGATCGAACCTGCAACCTTTGCGTTACAAGCCCAGCTCCCTAACCATTATGCTAACACTGCCGCCCCTTAATGTCCACTCATCACCCTTGTACCAAACTGCCCTCAGTAAGATCACTACTGTTGCTGTAATTACCATTGCTTTAGTATTTAGCTTAGTATATTGTAGCTGTTGTCAACAGTTTTACAAAAGGGTCTCACCGCAAAGGTTTCACTCGGGGCGTAAATACACAATAAATATTAAATTAACTCTTAATAGTATACCAAATAATGCATATTTTAAAAAGCATAAAAGCATAGGCTTTTTATTTTGCACGCCTTGACCAACTAAAATCAGACATTCCCAAAAAACCTGCAGCTAGCTAGCGTACAGTATGCACTGCAGCGTTCCAAGATAAAACCTCATGAGAAAAACTTGTCAAGAACAGAATAAAAACATTCCTTAAATTATTAACATATGGTATAAGGGTTCCCAAACTCTGCCCCCCACGTATGCTGGATTTCCCTCTATTTTCAGTTTTTATTTTAATAGAATTCAAGTTTGGCTCCAACTCTCCAATTGCAGAATGCATTTACAGATGATAATTTTCAGGAATTTCCATGTAAAAACCATAGCTTACATTTTGACATATTATCCATTATATAGATGGATATTTACTGAAGAATCCAAATGCCTTTCTCAAAAGCTTCACAGAAATGTCAAAACTGGGAATCAAACCCACAAAGTTTTTGTTACTAGCCCAGCGTCAAACCACTTGACCACGCAGCCTTCAAACAGCCTTCTGAAATGACCAGAATATAGGCTAAAGGTAACAAGTATGTAGGATATAACTATTATGGTAACTGCCCCTTTAAAACGGCCCCTTTGAAAAAGAACAGTACGGCAACAATGTTTATTCTAACCTCACCGGGGCGGCAATTGACAATGCACGCAGTTCCGCTAATGCACAATGAGATGATAACTGCTTTTGCTAAATGGTTATAATAAGTGCTTATTATGTGTTGCCGCAACACACACGTGCAGAGGCAGTCATTTACTGCCGCCGCCTGACCAATGACCCATGCGTACGAGCACTCTCACTTCATTTACTCTGCAGAGAAGAGACGTGTCGCAGTGCAGCCCAACGAAAAAACTGGGGGGGAATTACGGTCGTTCCCGAGACCGAAGTTAATTAATCAAGGTCAGCAGATTGCGTAGCGCTGTACAGGCCCAGAGTCGCGGCAAAGACGAGGTTCACATATTTTTGTTTACTTTCTGACGATCCCCTCTGTGGTAAAGCACTGCAACCATAGAGCTGCCTATGTTTAGGCTATAGTAGGGTGTTCGCTTTTGGGTCCCCAGACAAGCGGCTGTTCCCCTTGCCACCCAGAAAGAGATGATTTTGCTGGAACAGGTGTGTACAGCGCAACATTTTAAGAAACGCAGTGAAGTAGGCAATTTTGCCATGGGAGCACTAGTGCACTGAGGAAACTGGACGTTAGACCGTATGCTTACGTCTTCTTATCAAAAGGTGGAAAACTACCAGTGTCCATTAGCAAGTTGTTGTTGTTTTTTTACCTACATTGCTTCAGAATGCATGCAGATGCATTAGTGTTCTGCACATTTCCAAAGAGTTACATCACTCAATTGTTTTTAACGTACTCCGCATCAAACTATTTTCTTAACGCTTCTTTTTAACCGCCTTGGGATTTATTTTCTGAGGTTTCTCTTATAAGCATTTCATTCAAAGGATGGTTAAGAAATAGCTGAGGTTGAATTTGTAAAAAAATAAATCATGGTTAATTAAGATTATGATTGTTGGCTTTGACATTTTCTTTTTTTTGGGGGTGGTGGAGCGGCTTTGGCACAGAGGGAAACAGGAGATCCATAATCGTCTTCGGCAAAGCATTGGCCAAAGAAAATAAAAAAATCCTCAACAGCAGAGTCCAGAGGTGGAAAACACTCAAGTCGGTTCCGCCTGATCTTAGATCTTAACAACAGAGGTGGGGGTGGGGGAAAAAACAAAAAAACTAAGCTATCATGGATCTGTGGCAGGCAGATCAAGTCCAGCAGGGCCCAATCTAGGCTGCAAACCCTTTTTGTGCATGAATCAGTGCCAAGAGTCAACAGAACAGAGCGCCAACCTCAGGCTGTCGGGTAAACCATGGGAGCCCTGTTGCTCAAGGCTCAGTGGCTAACTGGGGCAGGGTGACGTCTGCAGAGCTCCAGAAACGCGTCTTGTGGAACAAGAAAGGGACGAACTTGTGCCAGGACTCAAATTCTCAACGAGCCTGCACCAATTAGGAGTCATGCCGGAGAAGTTACGGAAAGTGGGACAGCCTCCTTTCGAACGGGCGGTTGTGTTTTGCGTCTGAAGGGGGGCGTGGGGGGGGAAGGATTCAGCGACGTACGGTGCGTCGCTGACACAGGAGGGCTGGTTTGACACACTTAGCACACACAAACACACAGGCCCTGTGCTGCACTGTAAGGCCCTGCTTTCCAGGCCACCACTGCCTGCTCCAGTTTGTGCACCTGCACTTCCCCAGTTGGAATAGTTCAGCCAGTAATGCACAATGGAAGGGGCAGTGCGAGGAATCCTGTTACAGCTCGAATCCCTACTTAATCGAAAAGGTGACTGAGCCAAAAATGTAAAAATGCGTACCTAGTTTGTTTTCCTTTACGGTTTAGTAGGTATGCGCATCGCCAAGTGAGAAACTGACGTCAGAGAAGGAATCTCCACTTTTTTTACTAGAACGTCACGCTCTGACTCCAGCAGCGAGTAACGGACAGTGGATTTTTAACTCCTGCATGACCTTAACAAGAGCCTTCAAAGGATGAGTCGTTCAATTTTAGCCACTTACTTTTTATTTATTGAAATGTCAATATTTCTTAACATTTTGTATGGAACCGAGTTTCTTCCACTTCACCGTGATCTTGTCTGCTTCCACAGAACCGTACAGCGAGTCGGGTCACACCCCTTAGGTCTGTTGGCAGCAAGCTAAACTTTTCATACTGAAGTCTGATGTGAGACCAGGAAAGGATATCGCATTACCTTGCGTTCTTAGTTGTTTCCATATGGATACCTAGCACGATAAAGCCAGGTAAGGAACAACATGTTAAATTCGGTTTTGCGTTATGCTACTCTCAAAAGGTCCATACCAAATCAATGCTTCCTGGTCGGATTGTGCCTAGTCCTCGATTTAAACTGGGAAATGTCAGGAAATGTTTGTTTTCATTTCTTGCGCACCATGTTCGCAGATTTCGGAGATCGCCAAACAAACGTTAGGCAAGTGCTTGGAGAGAAAAATTTTTTTTTTTAACTTGCCACGTGACTAAAATCATCCCTCAAAGGAGGAGTCAAAGTGCACCGTGGTTAGACGGCATCTCGGCTCTACTTCGCCACGCTGTCTTCTCCGCACTGCAATCTATTCGAGATGACATGCGGGGCTCTAAATTGGGATGAGCGTACAAGTATGTTTATGCTCTTTAAAAGGGTCTCCCAGAAATACCATTGGGAACAATTTCCGTTGACCTACTTTCTTTTGCATTCCCTTTGTGGAATGCCAATTAGTGCATCTCTGTCCTGACCTCCCCTCCACAAAGCAGTCATCGAACATGAAGAAAAGGCTGGAGTGATAATCGTACCCCCATGATGACAAAGCGTGGCGTTTCTGTACACTCCTGCAATGGCGTGACTGAAGTGGCGATTGCAACACGCGCCTTCGGTCCAATCCCATCCCTCCGCCGACGGCCGGGGCGGACGATGTCGGAAGTGCACGTTGCCAGATTAATGGGAGGGACGGACCACGTTAAGGGGGTCGAGGCCAGGCAGACAGCTGTCATCCGACACACGGTCGGATTGCCTCTGAGGTTCGTTCACCGACTTGCGAGGTGGGAACATGAGCAAGGCTCCCGGCGTACAAGACAGGAGCCGTGAGCGAGATGTGTGGCTGACGCAGGCCCCATTTCAAACCCTGGCGAGTCTCCGCCGTGATTCAGACGTGCTTCCGTGAGATCCTCGCAACTGTCATACCGGTAGCTAAAATTAACACACCGCAGGGGGTCGTGTGCAAATGCGGAGAGCTTCTGTGCAGCCTGCAGCGCCGTGACGGATCGGGCTGGTGCGGTCTTAAAGTCTACATTTGCATTCATCTTTTTCGCTTGGGTTCCTATGCGCTTTAGGAAGCCGTCCCCAAGTCACACAAGAGAGCTCTCGCATCGCGGTGACCTCAAACCTCAGCTACATCCGGCGTCAAATCTCAGCCTTTGCTAACCTCCCAGTGCGATTCGCTGAAGGCCTATCGTGAACCCACAGAACCCACAGAATAGTCACACCTGCCATTCTGTACTTAACATTTTAGGAGCCCTCATTTGTAGCACTGACTGGGGAGACAGCAGACCAGCAAGTGGCCTCATTTTCATTCATCCATTCATTCATTCATTCATTCATTCATTCACAAGGCACCGTATGACACACTGCTTTAGGCTCCTCATCCCATGACCACATCATCTGGTCTGATCGAACTTAGTTAGCATGTGTTTTTTTTTAATAATCTATTTTAGGAAGCAGTCTTTAGTGACCTCCGCATTTTTCGGTTAGTTTTTTCAATCATGCGAACGCCGCTACGCAGACGCACAATGTGATTTGATGTTTTGATTGATGGCGCAGTCTCAATTTATGCTCTCCGCTTCCACAGAAAAGGAGGACCCTGTAATCGACGGTGACCGCTATAATCCTCGATCATTTGCACTGTCTCGTGTAATCAATATAGCACTGTATCCATACGTTTTTTCCTCTTCTTTTTCTAAATTGCATTCGTCTCATTACTGCTGCATCCCATGTGCACACGTGACTCCATTTTTAATCCTGGTTTTCACAGCTTTCCCCACACGTCCTTTTGACCCCACGGGGCATTCAACACAAGGCTTCCCAAATGGCAATGAACAGAATGTATTTAAACAGATCCTCGTTCAGCGTCTAAGATATGTAACAGGAAGGTTTTGGTGCCGAGTAGCAGTTGACACTCGGCACCTGACGCCGGTAACAGGCGATAATCTAAATGAAGTGGACCGCTTGTTTTACCCAATAAAAAGTGTGCGCTCTCGGTTTTGTTGTCCTTCATTTCTACGCTTGATTACAAACCATGTTGTTGTTATCAAGAGCCAACTCTTACAGCACACAGACAGATAAAGGAGCTGTTGTTAGATGAGGACAAAACTGGTGCATTCTTAGAGCCTCCGATTGTCTTTCTGACAAGCACATGCACCGTTTGCATGCCTCCAACAAACTAATTGGTGTTAAGTGGATGAACATAGTGGACAGCTAGAAAAATAGGACCGTTGAGCATCCTAGTGATGTTCACATGAGCCGCATGCATTAAAAATACAGTTTGGTCCGATGTTTGAGGATTTGAGTTGTGCTGTAAATGCTTTTCAATTTGTTTATTTTCTTTGATTTACTTTTAAATACCAGACAGGCTGCATGGAAAAGGGAAAATAGAAAGTCAATGCTCCCTGTAAGAAACGAGAGAATTGGGAGTTGGAGGAAGCTAGCCGTGATTGGTCTGAGGCCCCGATTATTGTCATTTCCAGACACATTTCAACCAGATGCAGGGATCTAGGAAAGGATTTCAAAAAGGTGCCCCTGAGTCTGTTTCTCCTGTAAATGCCTGTGTACAAATTCTCTATTACAAGACAAAAGGTCAGAGAAGATGGCTCCTGAACTGAAGGAAGCTACAAAGCCCCATAATGGAAGAAATCACCCCAAAGGCTAAACTTAGGCAATGCCAGCGTGTTGGGTAGCGAGGTTCTCATATAAAAGCCTATTCCACTGTATGACTGGATATTATTTTACACATACTAAAAATTTAACAGAAACATTGTCCCATGCATTTGATTTCAATTTTATTTCAGAACTCAAAAATAGATTTACCACAGACGGCCAATTACTATTCAAAAGCCAACATTACAAAATGTAAGAGATTACAGTTGTGCGGTTCTCTTCGTGTTTATTCTTAAAGTTGAGCCTCAGCTACAGACAGAGGGTGTCCCTACTTTCGACTTTCAAAAGGTTTAGACTAAATTTTACATGGGACTGGGAGTTCAGATTTTCTGGGAGTTCTGATTTTTTTAAACCAACCTTTTGCAGGGATGTGGTTAGAGATCGAACAATGAATATACATTTGAAATTTGAAAGACAATTTTGTGAGTAAAGGTGATGTGTACATTCTGGAACATATTCAAACAGCTAACGTAAAACAGTAAAATGATATTTAGCAGACATTTAGTCATGTTTTGTCGTTCATGCTGTCAATTTAAACAACTTCAGGACCTGCTCTGATATCGTGACAAACCTATGAGCCCATATCCGCCTAATGCATTATTCTGTACAAACACAAGTGTGTGCCTAGCCACATAACACACCCATTCACACTCAGCCAACCTTCACACTAACACTTCCCTCTTATTGTAAATGGACAGAGAAACAATAGGAAAATGATGCATCATTGGAAAGAGCATGAAATGATCTTTATTTTAATAGAAGCGGCCAAAACATGGATCAGGACACATACGCACTTAACATAACGAACAAATGAAAATTGCATCAACACGTTGAAAGTGCACTTTACAGGTACTAGCAGTTTCCATTCGCTTTGGTGTGTGGGGCAAATCCCGATTGAGCCGTTGTCTAGAGCTGGAGTTCCTATCAAGTTCGTTGATAGAGACTCTGAAGTCGCGCAATTTCCTCTTTGTAATATGATCTTTATTGTAAACAATGCAATCATTTAGGATAGCGATGTCGAGCACGTACCAAATTACTTTATGCTACCACTTTGCCCCCCATGTGTTTGTCATATAATGATATCATATTTGGACGTTGCACCTCAACACGCATTTCAATTCCATTGAAGTTTTGGAAACTCCCGTAGATAGGCGGATATGGGTTAATCATTGTGGCCATTTAACCATAAAGCCTTGTGCTTTCAGTACAAAATGGAAAAATCCCTAGCCAGTCGGTTATTGTACCACCCATGTTAAATTCATTTTCAATGCATGGTTTGTGGCTGCTTATCATCATTCCTTGGCAGCCTCACATAGCTACACATGAAAAGTACTGACTGCCATTGCGTGTTCATCCCTCGTATGCATGCATATGAAATCGTAATGCCGACTACAAAAGGACCAATGAAACACTAGTTGTCCCACAATGAAGGAGCGTGATTAAGGGTAGAATGTTGAAAGCATTATCCCCAAATCCAGTGATGCCGATTTTGGAAACCAGAGTCGTCACAGCTCAAAACCACCTACAAAAGGCCACAAACTTGCCCAAGCCTGGCAGCAAGATCTCAAGACGTGTTAGGGGACCTCTAAACTACAGATTATAAAGTTGTTTATTTAACATTAGTGCACAAAGGAAATCGCTTAACAACATTAGGCTAGATGCTAGCTGTATGCAACGCAGTGGAGTTTCCACCTGTTTTCCCCAAACATGTCGAATTTGTTTAGATGGATCACAAACAAAAGCAAGGCCCCATGTGCTGCAAAAAAAAAGTGTTACATCAAAAGCTGCCTTTTTTTGGCCAAGACAGCCATTCTGGACACTGTAAAACAATGCTGTGCAACAGAGCCTTCTATATAAGGATGCGGCCCCTACCTGCCGCCGGTTAGAGGACATAAATTGCATGCGCCGAGGCTGTGGAAATGTAGGTCATCGCGACCTTTCGCTGACACAGACCAAGTCATCACAATCGGTAAGCCCCGTTCACGAGTGCCGCCCCGTGCGGCGACAGTGTCGTGAACTCTCGGCGCAATGTCTGCATGCCAGAAAAAATCTCTCCCGAGCGGCTCTGATTGGAGACACGTCCGCTAGCCAGTATTCCCAACTGTGTCTGCAAAGACTTAAAAAAGCCCAAAAAGCAGGCCCAGTCTCCCCGTGAAAAAACATGCTCCCTTGTTGTTGGGCAGAAACTGAGATCGCTGCGTTTAATGCATGTCGAACCCATGTGCTCAACCTTCGTAAACTCGGGCAGGGATGGAAATAGTACTCGTTTTGGCTCCAGACAGGCTCAGTGAGTTAAAGCGCTCACCACGAGTGCAGGCAGGGCCGCTATCGTTGCCTGTTCAAGCCTCAGCTGTTATTAACCAACTGTGGCTGGGAGTCCCAAGCGGGTCACAATTGGCCTCCTTCCATCAGCATTAGGGTAGACTCAACTCCAGACACTGTAGATAACTTTAACTAGGGGTGCACCGATATATCGGTGGACTATCGGTATCGGACGATATTTGCCTTGTTGACTGCAATCGGCTTATCGGCCAATAAAATAAAATGTACCGATGGCAGTGGCCGATAATTATCCGTCAGTCTGTGTTGCGTCAATCTGGTCTAAATGTTCTGTAACGTAGCATATGTGTAATGCTGGTTGCTATGTTGTTACTAAGCAGGAATGGAATACGCCCGAGCTAATTACGACAGCTACCAATTTACTGGTCATGCACATGCACCTGCACCTTGGTTGTTATACCCAGGAGTGGATGACTAAAGATTTCTTGCCTGTACTCCGGTCTCATTGTTCTTATTAGGTGGATACTACATGTTCAAACTTGAATGGAATGGCAGCATACAGCCTAAACTGACTGAAACCATGCCTAATTTACTCCACTGACAATGCTGCGATTGACTAGCTATCACGAGCACTCTGGCACTCCACGCAGTCTTACACAAGATGCATGCTAGAGCTGGGCGATATGGTCAAAAATAATTAGCATATGTTGAATAAATACTTCGATAACGATATTGAAACAATCATTTGTACGTGGAAAAAAGCTGAGTATATACAAATATTCAAACAACTTTATTTAACATTAAATGCTTGCGTACATTTTTCAAGCATAATTTCAAGTATAAAGTTTGCACTTTGCATAAACAAATGTGTGTATATATATATATATATGGCTGCCATTTTGTGTCTGCACATGATTTTTTACTTGCCTCTGCCTTTTTTTCGCCATACATTCTTTGTGTGTGTGTTGGTTGTTTTGTGGATGGAAAAAAGCTCAAACTAATTCAGGAATTATTCTCCTCCACGCAAAACAATGTTACAGCCTAACTGCAACCATCAACATTTGTAAATTTGCTGTTGTTGATCATTGAAATTACGATAACGGTGTAAACTTTGGTTATCGCCAGCTCTAATGCACACAGTTCTCATTGCTTTAAGAAGTGCTGTTGTTGTTGTTGACACTGTCAAGCAAAGAAAATGTTGGCTGTGTGGATGCATTACAAGACGTAGGAGAAAGACCACCGATTTGTTATTTGTAACAAATGCTCCAGTGAGATTTCAAGAGGAGGCAACTCAAGCAAGGATTTTAATACATCAAATCTGATCAGCCATTTACAAGGAAGACATGTAGCACAGTACAAGTATGTGAAAGAATGTTACAATGTGAAAGAATTTTTTGCTCATTGAAAAGTATAAAAGGGCTGCTCCAATAAATAACATTTGTATTGATTTATTGTGTTATTTGAATTATCGGAATCGGTCCAGAATTTTCATATCGGTGCATCCCTAACTTTAAATGTTCAGGCCTATACCTTAGCAATGATTGGTGCCTGCAGATTTCTAAGGGTGGACCTGGTTCATTTTGCGCATTTTGTGCACCCGCTCCATTGTGTAATTCCTCACAGTAGTAACTGATCATTGGTTAATTAGCATGCCACATGCCCGGACTTTGGACAGTTATAGCATATGGGAGTGAAACACTAGACAGACTCATAGTTATGAGCCTAACAAGGTAGGTAAGGGTTAGGGTGGTTTTAAGTCAGTCAGGGTTCCTCTGTTTAGCATTACATTGGTGCCTCCCAAAGCCCACAGGCTACCAGTTTTTGTCAGTAAGATCTACACGCATCCTCTGATCAGTGCTAGCTCTATCCTGTAGTACTGTGCATGTGTATTGGTCACTGGCTTACAGCTGCATTGCCCCAGGCAAGCGGGTGCAGGTGGCACAGTGGTAAATCGAGAGGCAAAAAGAGTGACTTCAAATAGGGAATAATAAGAAAAAGGGGCTCCAAAGGTTCCATTCATTACACAAATGTGCTTCTTGTAACACCTGCAATGGCTCAAACTACAGGGGGAACAACTTTACAGCGAATTCTGTACCTGTAAAAAGATCAGACAGCAGGTTGAACACAGTTAACACAGAGCCCTGGACTTTCAGCCAATAAAAGTGAACTCAACGCTCTTTGTCAATAATGACATCAGCATTTTTAATCAAACTGCATATTCATGTGAGATCGAGTGATATAAAGTAGCATGCATTAATGAGAAATACTCATACGTATAAATAAATACTGGCCATTATTGCCATTGCTAAGCATGTTCTCCCCCTGGACAACTTTTATGAGGAAATTTTATATGCACTCGTAGACTATATTCCGAAAATATATGGCAACCGTCCACTCCCGACAGACACAAATACAGGCTTATATAGCATATCCTCACTGTAAATCCATATCACCCACCTCATTCCAAAATGTGGTTTCCCATTAGGAATTAAAGGGTGAAATGACAGAAATTGCATTGTTCTTTACCTTTACAATAATCCCATTGAAAAGCTCTTCATTTGTCTTGATAGCAAAGGACACAAGCTAATTTGAAATCATTTTGTGCTTTCTTTACCTTCTTCGGGCCATCTGACCCCATTACAAACCACAGAATCCATGCATTGTTCTTTACTTTTTCTTAACACTTAAATGCATAAATACTAACTCCAACTTAAGATGAGTTGCAGAATTTCAAATGAGCCTATATCCATTTTATCAGTGTGCTAGCCTTGTGCCAACCAACAGACTAGTCACACAGTGCATACTGGGACTGCAGGCAAGTTAACAAAGTAACATAATTACTCAGTTTCCACTGAACGTATAAGACAAACGGATCAACAAGAGATAAACAGCTTAACTGGTTCATGACATATATTAGATAATTGTTTTTAAAACATTGATGGATACGGTTGGGGAATTCAGCAGAGGGGAGATTACAAGAAAGGCAAAAATTGGTACATAAACAGCCCAGTAAACAAAGCATCCAATCTCTACATCTCCAATTTCCACTCCAACTGACTAAAATGAACAATCAAACTATCCCTTCCACTAGCTCTGAGGTATGGGCAAATGTCTGAAACTCTTAGGCTGCCTTCCCACTATAGTTCAAATGTGTTTTTGGATCAATCTTTTGCCAATCTGTCACAGCCTGTAGGACACTGCAAGTTCAAACATGGCAACGGGTGACAGCATTCCCAATTACAGGAAAGGGTCACTGCAGTGGAACCAGAGGCATTTCTGCAACTGCATTATCATGAAGGTTTGTTAACAAACAGGGAGGGGGGTGGTACCATATTATTTTGCTTTCTCTGGATTCACCAGCACTCAAAGTTGACTCTGTTTTTTTGGTGCAGGAAGCTTAATGACCCTCACTTCCCCACATACAGCAAGATCCAGTGATTTCTAACCATCTCAGTTTCACACACACAATCAAACGGAATCCCCCATCCCCCTTTTCCTTTTTTTATTTTGCCGATACCTAATAATGAGGTACACAGGGGAAGACATTACATTTATTTTCTCACAAGGCTTCTGTAGAAGCAAAGTCATCAGCTTCAAACAGCACCACAGAAACACAAGCCAATGAAGGTAATAGCTGGCTAAACAGTGCAACAACCAAGACCACAACAAGACCGAGTGAATCAAAACTCTTGCATCTAGAATGTCGGTTTACATCCAAAACATTAGGCATAGCAAGAAGGGGGAAAAAAAATACATTGTTGTTTCCGGGAAATCCCTGATAGGCAATAAATGAATATGCATGAGATGCCCCTCGCTGAACTCTCATTGTCATTGCAGTCAGTTGCTACTGGTCTGTTATTGGTACTTCTAGTTGAAAGTCATCACAGATGAAAAATGTCTAGAGGCCAGCAATACAACAGCGGTGCTTCCTTTTTGCGGTTAATTATCTACAACACACGCAGCATGGATGTGCACTGAGTACTCAACGTGACCGCAACAAAGGAGCCACAAACCATCTTTTTCCTTAAGAAATCGATAAGACAATGGTGCAACCTAATTTATTGCTACTGTTGCCTTGGCTACAACCTAATGTGTCTGTGTGCAAACATCTCGCACATTATCACTTATATAAATTCCCAATGAGTAGATAGAGGTTAAGGAGGACCTTTCATTTTGTTCAAATGGTTAAAAAGATAGTTAGATGAAAACCTTGAGTTTCAGTCTTCATTTAATTCAACAGCGTTGAATGTTGATTATATGAAAACAAACACGCACTAAATAAATGTAAATATGTGTTATGTATGGATCATCTACCCATAGGTATGTAACACTGCTCCAGCATTTGCACTAACAGCAGTTTGTTTGGTCTGAAAACATTTTAATCCTGGCACAATCCCAGAAATCTACTCCTGCACCATAGCCAGTAATATCAGGCAACAATTTTAGGTCAATATTTAATAGCATACCATCATTCGGAATGCATACGTGAGTTAGAGCACCAATGTAAACTTCACGCTGTTCCCTATTAATATTACCTTTGGGCGGCTACGTAGGCGTATCGAAGATACTGATTTGTGCTGCGGCACGAGTAGGTTTTCGTTTGTGTTAATCGGAGAAACATTCACACCCCCCAAAAAACAGCATTACGTCACTCAAAAACCAGGGTTTTTTCCTTGGTTGTCCGAACAGGAAGAGTGATGAGGGGAGTATTTTCTATTCAATAAATAAATACTTACGCATTGTAAGTATTATATGTTGCACATAAACATATATTTACCACGTGTTGTGTAACAGTCAGAATGTAAGAATGTATGAAATTACAAAAGTAGGCCTATGTGCATTATTATTACGTTGGGCCTAGTGCTGCAGGGATTGAGGTAACTGGGTGGAAATGTTCAGCCCAAAAGAAGCAATTTACATCCCTGCCCTCTCGAATAAGCCTCGTGGTTCCGAAGAAATGTAAACGGTACCTATTCACACTATGCGTTGATATATGAGCCACCACTGGACTTAGCTAGCAACTATCCAACCATGTTTCAATTAAAAATTACTGTACATTCTATGAATGGCACTGTGAAACATTAAGAGGGGGCTAACTAAAATACAGGAGGGAGTAAATCGTTAAAAATACAGTGTTTAAAATGTATCAATTGCGCCAGCATTTTTCGTGAAATTCATGACAGGTCGCTTGTAGCAATATACATTTTCCCACATTAAGATACGCATATTACATACACTATAACAACCACCAATTTACATTTGACTATACGTGTCACGCTTTAAAATGACGGTCTATCTAGTAACGTTAACGTTATTTGGATGGTTGGCCTGGTCTTTGAAACCACAAACTAGCTAGCTAACGTTATATAGCAACAGAAACAATTTGACTGCTATCTTGCTAACGTTAGCTGTTGACATTTAAGGCCTGTGGGAGGCGAATGGATACAGCAGGAATATCGTGGGCGACATCCGTGTACTGATAAAGCAACGACGCCAATTTATCTAGTCAAATTGGGTTGTTCAAGAACTGATTTGTTTGACCGGATTTGAATCGTTTTCATAGCTTACCTACCTCGTTAACAATACGTTTAGCTAACGTTAGCTATATTTTCCACCATTCTATAAATTATGATTCTAGCCATCTTCACCAGCTGTGCTTCAAATTAGCCTCCCGAATTTAAACGTAGCACAAGCTAACGTTAGCTGGTTGGCTACTTCTTTTATCGACACAAAGCAATTAGCTTTTTATAGCAGTAGCAGGCCAGCTAGGTAGCGAACAGTTAGCTCTGCAGTTGGAAAACACCCATTCTTAGTAGGTAACGTTAAGGCTATCTAGCGACTATATCTGGTTTACAGCATTATAAGTCAGCTAGATTGATCATTTAGTTGGTTAGCTACCTACCTGTATCTCAAATGTTAAGGGAATGCTTGCTAGTTTGCGATAGCTAGCCATCTAAATTGTGCGACGTCTGTGCTTTGTATTGTTTATATGGCTAGAGCAGCAAGCGCTATATAGATTGAAACACAAAATAACAAGTGGGTTTATCATTCACAAACGATGACCAGTTGGATAACGTTAGCTGCCTAGCTACCGAACGTTGGCTAGCTAAGTTACATTAAATTCCCCATGGCTACTGTTTGCTAGCTACACCCACCAATTTATTATTTATATTTTTGCAAACTTTGTTTATTATATGGTCACAAATTAGAACTGCAGTTTTTATGTTCGTGGATTATTAGGTTATTATTAGCTAGCTATATGCCAATATAGTAAACCCTTACCATTTCTCTGATTTCAGATAGCTAGGTCTCGAGCTAGTTTCGTTGGCTTGCTAATCATACGCAAGCAACATAGCTAGCAAGCTATCAAAATGCTGCGCCCTATTTAAAATGATTGTTCCAATATAGCTGGCTAGCTACCTAACGCTATATTCAATCAAGAATTGTGGCATTTTCCTCCCTGGCGGCCGACAAAATCATCACAATAATTTCTTATGATCCAATCCATTGTTGTTTCAACTTCATATAGCTCACGTTAAATGTCAAATAATTGCAGATCCTATTCCTGTTTAATGGGATGACCTCCCCCACCCATTCAACGTACGCACAGATTGTAGACTGCCTGGGAACAATGTCCCCCTTTGCGGCATTTCCACACTGACGACAACGGCACTGTAGCTACACTCAGCTCGTCCCTTGTTTTCTCCCTTACCGGATTTGAAGAACGCCGCTATGTCGGCCGCGTCCTTTGCCGTCTCCTCTGCTCCTTCCCCAGAGCTCATGGCTGGAAACCAGTTTGCAAACAAAAATCCCAATGAACAGCTTTTTTTTCTTCTAATGTGTCAAGAATTCGAAAAAAAATATCCCCCTTAGCTGTATCGCGTATACTGTGACACACGCACAGACAGGATCACACCTCGATGCTAAGAGCAGCAGTAAACCTCCATCTTGGATAGTACAAATTAACAGCGCCGGCCGGCGGCTCTCCCGAGTGGAGCCGAAAGGGAAGTCGGTGAAGAAGAGGAGGGCTCGGGGGTCTCCGGGAACCTCCGGAAAAGCTATGGACGCGTAAGGCTGTAAATTGTTAATGAGGGGTATGCCACTGATGGGGGGTGCACATAGAGAGGACGTATACGGGTATATACTACATTTGTCGAGTCAACATATTGTTATTTTGATGAGTATATATAATAAAATATATATTATTTTACCTTCCCCTAAGACCCCAACTATTTAGCCACTCATATTTAATGGTAGTGGTTAGCATTGGTCTGGCATATTTTAATGCTGGCTGGAGATGTGTGAAGCACCACCAATCACGTTGAGCAGAAAATAATTGTTAAAAAATCTCACATACCTATGTTATTGACTAGCCTATCCAAGAGGTAGAAGGGGTATGGAATCGTCACAGTTCAGGACTTAGTTCAGGATGTATAGATTACTCATTGGATGAAAATAGGTTTTGATATGGTATTTCATGGATCAAAACCTTCACAAACCACTGAATGTGGTTGGCATAGGCTACATTAAAATCATTTCCTCTCCCATGGAACAAGGCACTTTCCACTTTCACCTTTATTATGTAGGTATACTATTGGCTCTTTGAAGGTTTTAGATACTTAGGTATTTCCATTCCTAGAATTGAATAAAATGATCACATTTCTTGTAAATCCCCTTCTGAACAAATTACAAAACAAACAAACAAGAACTCTTTAACAAGTTCTCACTTTCAATTACAGACAGAAATTGATGTAATGCCTCAGTTTGCATACCCATTTGTATTTCCTCCATATATTACATTTATATTTTAATATAATACAATTATTTAATCTTAAAACAATCAACAAATATTAATACAAAGCATTAAAAACCTACAGAGAGGCTTCAACTTTCTAAAGCCTTATTTGCAATATAAAGCCTGTCAATGTAGACAATATAGGCTCCTAAATTTATTTATGCAACCAGATAAAATCCCCTTAAATAATGCTAGAGGAAAATATTGCAAATCCCTTCCTACTGAAAGATTCATGCATGCATGGTCTGCCCTGCCCCCTTGTTTGAGACATAACCCATTATTTGTCAATAAAAATGTAATCTCTAAAAATGTGCAATCCCTTTGGGGTTCAAAAGAAATGATCTCTAATACAGGAAAACCAAATAATCTAATGCATTATTACTTTGGGAAACCTTATCTAACAGACAATCCAACCGGAATTCAAATGGAAAAAAACTAAAATATATGTTATTTGATTGGAGATTTAATCAGTGATGACAAGCTTAAACAGTAGTAAGAAGATTTAACCGATTGAAGACTGAACCCTGACTGATACAGATATATTTGATGTACTAGGCTATATGACAAAAAGAGACAACCATAACTCAAAATTAATCAAAATTAAGATCAAAGGACTTCAATTATGGACATTGGCTGTAAATGAAATATTCCCCAATGAAAGCCGATATATGATCTGGAACAATGTAAAATTGTATTACCCTACTGCTAAATTAGGTTTAAATTATATCTAAATATGGTTTAAATTATTACATCAAACACATTTGTTCTCCCCCCTTACTTTTCGTTCTCAGAATATACCCCAAAATTGGGACATATTTGGTAAAGACTTTGTTGTATGTGTTTTATTGTGTAAATATCTCAAATATTTGATTATACACAATATGTTTTTGCTTCTGAGTTGTAATTGTAAGCTTTTTTTGACATCTGTCTTGATTGACAAAGAAGCAATATTACTCTGTTTCCACAAGTATACAAATAAATGACATAATGGTGCAACTATCTTAATTCAAGTGATGTAGACATTGTTGTGATGGGTTGGTAATTATTATGAAGTATATTTATTGGGAAGAAAGAAGAAAAACAATTGAATGTGAATTTGTTACTTTTCTTAAAGACAATTCAATCATTAGTCTCCGCTATTTGCAAAAAATGAATCATCTCAATTAGATTTTCTTAATGGCAAAATATGTTGTTTGTTGATCATTTATATCTGGTCTTAAAGAAGTAGTGTGGAGATGGATTAGTCTCCGCTATTTGCAAAAGGAATCATCTCAATTAGATTTTCTTAATGGCAAAAATGTTGTTTGTTGCAGCCTTGAACTGAAGATCTCATTATGTTGAAACATCTTTAACTTCTTATACTTGCTGCCTCCAGTAATGCATGATTGAGATCCTATGACAAAATGCATTTTGCGTGTCCAACACTGAAGGTTTTCCCATAACAATTAAACAAACAAAAATGGCACCCTCCTTCACTAAAAAAGGAACGAATACAATGCCCCAGATCCTAAACCCTAGGCTGACTCATCTCAAGTTTATTGTTATTACTCTAAAATCTGATTAATTTTGTTGTATACTCGAATGACTTAGTTCAAATGGCCTTTATGTGCGCTCGATGTCTTGTCAGTGTTATTCAATGAGCCCCTATCTGTGCATTTATGTCATCCCATGTTTCCAAAGCACACATTCATATTTAAGACATTTTAAAAATATTATTAGAAAAATAAGAACAAATCCTGTTCTTATCATATAAGCAAACTGGCACACAAACGGCAGGGTCAAGTGTGCAGACGCAAGCAAGGGTTTTATAACAAAATAAAATCACTGTGAATAAAGTGTTATTGTTCGTCGTACCATATTCTTATCTTTGCAGCACAAAAAAACACAGTGTTAGTAGTGTCACTGTGTTCATTTTGTATTGAAATAATTGTCTGCTAACGCTTATACTGCTAAAGGCTTTGTCGTGAAACACTCCCACCTGCAGGACTAAACTTCGAAATACCCCAATTTGAAATCGGGTTGGAAATTCATATATATTTTTGAGCTCAGCTGCATGTTCTGTACTGCATATATTATTTATTTAGCTCTGTAACAAAAACAAGACCCACTCTGAAGCTGTGAAAGTAAAACAGTGTTTACTGAATAACAATAAAATATATATGCATACAGTGCCGTGCAACAGAGGAAATAATTGTGTGAAAAAAGATTTTCAGGCTTCTTGCATATATTTTTTTCAGGATGAGGTCTAATATCTTCATTTGGGGGTGAAAGATACAGTAACCTATTGATATTCACACCATTATATAGCTACAGCATATTTACATATGTATATATATGTAATCTATGCAAAAAATCCACGCTGATATGCACCGTGTGATTTTACTTCACCAGATGTAGGTTTACAATGCTTTCTCATAGATTAGGATTTAATGTCTATAATTATACTCTACAAGTGGAATTGCCAGGATTATTAACCAGTAGGTCCATAACCTCAAATCATGTTTACTAAGGCAATTATTTACAAAACAAACACTTCACTGTGTAACTCCTGCCTGGCACAATGCTTTTGGGACTTATTTACTCTGTGTGCCAATAGTAATGATGTAGGCTGGAGGGCATAAAAGCCAATATTATCCAAGAGAGACTCCCACTTCCATAAGCTATTAGCATAGGTTATCTGTTTGAAGTGCCTGCATAAGAGAGATTGTCTATGGATTAAACTGTTCAAGGATTACATGTGGACGATTCCCCCTGAGTATGCTGTTTTTCCCCCTTTTTATACTGCATCCAAAATACATTTTCAGTGTATTTCATTTTTTGGAGAAAAAAAACATATCTGTGGTAACTAAAACAATCATTTTGCATCAGTGTTATTTCTAAATTCACACACACACACACAACACACACACACACACACACACACACACACACACATGAAATGCACTATTTCCAGAAACTGTGCAGGACAGAGAGAGAGAACAAGAGAGAGAGAAATATGTTGCAAGATACAGCTATTATTGTGTGAGCATTGGAAGAGCTATGGCCATATTTTTTCAAAGTATGCTATACTTTGCATGCAGGAATTATCTGTGCTCTGTTCTGTCATATAAAACAAAATTAAGCAAAGCACAATGAAATTAATAATGAACACAGCTGTCAATACCATATGATAGCAAACACACGTGAGAAGCATTTCGATTAGAATAGTGATTCCCATGTGACAATACCTACTGTACTACACGCTGAATGTTGCTAGCTCTATGTCTGTTATGTGGCAATTGGTGGTGTTAAGAGGTTATTTAGGAAGAAGCATGACAAGTACCACCACAAGCATAAAGAAAACTTAGTTTGGCCACCCTCTAACCAAAATATGTAACATGTAATATGAATGTAATATTTGATCACAGGTTTTATATCTTTTTACCATAGCAGTGTGTTTCCTATGATTAAATTGTTTTGGCTGGAGGTGACGATAAGAGGAGCTTCCACTTATGATTTCAGAAGTATAGCCCACCACACAGATCACTCATGGCTGTTATTGTTAATGCTGAAGTCATTTTGTGTGCAGACTTACAGTCGGTAAAAAAATGAACTAAGGCCAACCTCACAATATATTGGCACATTTATGGTAAATCATAAATTGGTCTGGTAAAAATGCTAATTTGACCTTTTAATGTAATGGATTCATTAAGCAGATCCCATTGATGCCTCTCATGACATTTGAACTGTACAAGTCCTGTGCATGTAAATCAGCGTTGATGCCATCTTATCTCATCCACAAGACTCCCAATGAGTCACCTCCTTCTTGACTGGATTATTCAACGTTTTTAAGTGGACTGTGGGTGTGTGCAAATGCCTCTGAGAAAATCAATAGCCCTGTGTAACCAAATGCATACTTATGCCTCTCGGAGTTAGCCACCAGATGGCTTCACTAGCGAGAATACAGTCATTCCAACACCTACATGTAGCATGCTAGAACCAGCATATGCCTTCTTTTCATTATACGGTGTTGCCTCCTCTGCAGAAAACTGTTACAAGCTATGCCTCTTAGTATGGCATTTAGACATTTGAGTTAATACTGAATAATCAGAAATGGAAATAAAGGAGCATATTCTATTTTTAAATATCTATTGTTAACAAATGATCTTGTATTAGGTACTGTTGGTTAATTATTGCTTAGCCTTTATTATCAGGAAATATGGCTCTTCTGGATTGTTGTTTAGACAGAAAAATCTGTTACTTGATCATTTGTTGCAAACAGGTAAATAATACATCTCAGTGGTTATTGTCACTTCCATGTGTACATAGTACATGATGTATATCGCTGTATTACTGCACTGATCTCTTGCGCGTACTATGATTGTTCCTACCATGTATTTATGCACATCTTGTAAGTCGCTCTGGATAAGAGCGTCTGCTAAATTCTTAAAATGTAAAATGTAATGTAATGTACAGGTCAAAAAGAACATAAATAATAGCCACACACAAATTATTAGTATTTCTTTCATGTAAAGTTATAGGAAATAAAATTAAAAAAAATAGTTTTTAGATGTTGATCATAAGCTTAGCCTTTACTGTAACAAAGCATGGCTCTGTTGTTTAGATGCAGATGTGGATTTTGTGCTATAGAATATTGGTGCTTTGTTTAATCGATCTGTATTTTACATATAAACTAGATACACAAATCATAAATAGTTGATTTAATTAGGTTTCATGCTACTGCCCAAATTTACATGGATGTATATGTGCACTGCACTACATTTAGATGTCTCAGACATTTAAATAACATACCGTGGGTACATTCGCCCCCTTTGGCATTTTTCACAAATATATCCAACTGATAGATTTTGTGCCAAGATACTGTCATGCAATGCTTGCTTTGCCGATATGTCAAATAGGTCTCCAGTTTAGCCAGATACTTGGCCTTGGGTGGTTTTAATCTGTATTCTGAGTAATGTACAGCAGGGCTGCTCAAATATTTGAGCATGAGGTAGCATGCCCAAGAGACCAATGACTAATAAAGTCATTAAAAAATAAATGTAGAAAACCTTTAATTTTCCATATTAGTTAACTGGATTACAAATATTAAAATGAATATCTGCCTAAAGCATATTTCCGGTTAAGTGTAAGCTACTGTATGTAAACTGAACTTCATAAGGGTGCCTGCATTATTGTACCACAGGGTGGCAATATATCTCCATGCATATAAGTTGCCATGTGTGACCCATAGAAAGTCCACTGCTCTATAGACAAAGTTTGGCATTTAAAGCAGATTAGGAGGAATCAATGCTTAAATGAAACAATTAATACTGCTGTGCACTTCTTGGTTTTAATGCATGATGCATGTTGCTGTGATTGTTAAAATTATGAAAAAAGATCAAGTAAACAAAGACCTCATCTTCATTCATATGATAATAGTGTTGACACTGTCAGCACATTATCAGCACCTATATAAAATAATATAGATGGCAAAGTTGGGCTTTCAGTTGACTTTTACATTTTTTGGCAAGGAGCTTCTCTAGGTTATTATCTGTGCTTCTGCTTGTATACCGTTATTCTTTGCGTGTTGGAGTTAATTCACCCTGTTTTCCACCTGAATACACCCAGATGGCAGTGAAGTATACCCAACGCAGATCTGGGGAATTTGTCACCTGTCAAAACATCTCAGAAAACCTGACACTTCTAGCTGCATCAAAACCAAGAGAGACACGATATATTTGAAAAGGTTCACCCATATTTCCTACTTGGCTGGTCAGATCTTTCAATGTGAAAACAGTTGAGGAACCAGCAGCATGTGCATGTTAATTTAATCTTAATTGTACTAATTCAATTTCTATCACTATGTCCTGGTTTGTATTTTTTCCCTTTCTGTTTTCATACGCTGTCTATCTGGGTGTTTGGTGAGCAGCGTGAAGTGTACATATTGAATTATATATGAACACATCGAATTTCATATATTAAGAATAAACCTGTCTTGAGCAGAAGTCCATTCTTGGTTGGTGCTCTCTCTTCAGGCTCTCTCTTTCCCTACTAAGGAGTATTTCCTCAAGTGCAGTAAAAAAAAAACATGTAGCCATGTCATCCATATTCCATCCACATTTCTTTAATGTCATCCATATTCCACACATAACTTTAATGAAAATGACAACAATACAATTTTATGCAAGTGCTTTCAAAGCAACATCAAATGTTGTTTGATCTGGCTTGTTGTCATCTCCTTGGTTGACCTGACAGAATATTATTATTATTATTATGTAATTATTATGTAAATTACTACCCCATAGTGAACACTGTTACAGGGGTGTCACTGTGTTTTGCGGTACAGTTATGATGGGTCTTAACTTGGGGGAGGGGGGGGGGGGTCACTGCTTCTCAGGAACAGGGCAGAGAGGTCTCTGCATGGGTTCATATTTATATGCATGTTCAGAGAGCTGTACCTGTGGACCCACTGGATCATGCACATGTGCTCCACCGACCGCACCACAGAGCCCAGGTCCCATGCAGCAAACCCTACTCCGAGTGAACCCTACACCTAGCATCACCCGTGAGTGCCGCTCTATAGTGCCACTCCACCTGTAAAACTCCGGAGCTGGCTTCCTCATCCAACCCATCATCACAAAACGGCACAAAGTGGGGACCAGTGTCCGTTGGCAATTTAGACTTATTTTTACGCAATATGCCTGAGCTGACTTCGATTGGACACTACTTACAGCTTATACTTTTATTTCTGGGCCAGGGTTTTTTAGTTCAAAGGCCCTTTAAGAACTATTGATCTTTTGTAAGTGGATCGCATTTCTTACTTACACGCAGGGAGCTGTTAAACATGCTATTGATTCAAAGTCACAGGGTCCTTGCTTTGCATCTCTCCTGTTTTAATTACCACAGCTGTTTGATTTGAAGCCTGTCAACACAATGCACTGTTTGTTTTCTACTCCTGTTTAAGAAAGGGCTGACCTTCCTTATGCTCAATTAAACATCATTAATAAACACTCCCTGTATGGATAACACATGAAATAAGATTTAAAAAACAAATAAATAGAACATTACCAGAAAATTAACTCCGATGACGGTATGATACCAGCAAGAATATAATTGTGCAAGAAGGTGTCTTTGTGGGTGTCTGCACCAGCAGGGTGGGTCTGTGTAGATGGCCTTGCCACCCTGGGTGAAAGGTTCACTGTGGCTACCACACAAGAGGAGCTAAAGGGAAAGGTTACATGTAGCTATGGACAAGCAGAAAGACATTGGTGTCTGTGACCGCCCCATAATTCAATTTGTCACAGACTGTCAAGCTGAAACGCTTCGACTCGATGGAAGGCCAAAGGCTTTTAATTCCAATCTGGAGGCTAACCAAATATCAATATAATGCTTATAAATGCCAAGGTAACACATTCATTTCTCCAGACTTTCAGATGATAAGGGCTAGTGCAAATGAAAACACACTAGGGCAACAAGTCCCTCTGCTCCCTTCCTCTCCTTCTCCTTCTCCTTCTCTTTCTCTCTCTCTCTCTCTCTCTCTCTCTCTCTCTCTCTCTCTCTCTCTCTCTCTCTCTCTCTCTCTCTCTCTCTCTCTCTCTCTCTCTCTCTCTCTCTCTCTCTCTCTCTCTCTCTCTCTCTCTCTCTCTCTCTCTCTCTCTCTCTCTCCCCCATCTCTCTCTGTCAGGTTGGAGTCCAACCGTGTCCTCCAGGATGCACAGGTGGTGTGTTGACATGGCCTGGGCAGGGTGGTGCTTCTCAACAGAGCATCTGCTGGATAACTTTTTGTTTACAACCATGTCACGATGTCAAAACAATCTGTGCTACATTAGGAACCATTTGGACAATATTTGAGTTTTGGATCGCTGGTTGTCGAATTAACTGTCCACCACAGTCAGGAGGGTAGAGTCACTAACCACCATCTGTTACCTTTCAATGACTCACCTTAGCAGCCAGCTTAGACTACACCCAGTCTTCGGCCTAATACAGCTAACCTGACTGCTGTTTTAATTTATTATTTATATCATGGACACTGCAGGTGCTTAGTATCTAGTAATTGTGATTCATACCAGATTTTCTGCAGTGGTTCTGGCCCAGGTTAGACAGGGCATCATGTATTTTACTGTAGAACCCTGTGGCTCCAGTTTAATTAAATGCTGCCTTGGAGGAAATGTGTAAAAATAGACCTTTAAGGGGAGGAACATGTCGGTAAGGGGTGTCTCACACAGCCAGGATTGACTGCCAAGGTTTTCACAGTCAGGTTGCCCTTGCCAGGGCTACTGCCGTGAGACTGGTCATAATTGCACTCTCTCGATTGTTTTTAGTCTGGGGATTCGTCAGCGCTGAAAATCAGCCGGAGGTGTGAGGACTCGGGTGGCTTATGCCTGGAGTCTCTGGTGCCGATGTGTTGCCTCTGAGCAGGTGGGACTGAATCTGGTGCCAGTGGTAATATTAAAAAACATGTTGTAGGAGGGCTCAGGGGACTCGTGGCTGTGCCTTGGATCAATGGGACCAGTAGACTCCCATTGGTCCGCAATCATTGGCTGTGTGGGGCCAGGCTGTCAAAAGACTAAGATGAATTTAACTGGTCATACAGGGTCCTTAATGACTGTAGGTGGACACATTACTCATATATCCCACAGGTTTTGCTTTCTTTAGCAAACAACTATTTCAGATGAATGTAATACCTGACAGTCAACACACATTAATAACTGAAAATAAGTAACATATTTTAACATAATGCTATAAAGCTTTAGATGATGAACAGCATTTTTGCATGTTCCATAAAAGTAATTATTTAAAGTTACTTTAAAGGCAGTAGCATCAAGTAGTTAGCAGCTGTGAATTTGAGTGACATCCTGCTATCTACAAGCTTTCCCTCCTCTCATCTCATCATGAGGTTTGGTGTTCCTGTGAAAATTATTGACACTTGGTCAGCTGCCCCAGCAGGTAAAAAAAAAGAATCCTCCAAAAATGGCATTTAATTCCTCTGTGAAAGGGCTGGAGCTGCAATATCTATTAATAATAAGCCTATATATGAGGACAAATTTGAAATGTCAGCTCTCACACAACGTTCTCCTGCCTCTTTTGAGATACTGCAATGTCTCATGACAATGAGATCCCATGAGGGCCGCCTTGATGGAACAAGGTACATATAATTGGTTATTGTTCCGATACTGGGGTTTTTTAGCACCAAAAGCACAAAAAATGACAGTTTTGCAAAGGTCTCTATTTTCATCTTTGCTTTTTCAGTCGTGTGTTGTGTGGGTGTAACAGGGACTGCATCAGTCATATGGGGGATGATGACGCCTTTATTGTAATAAATAAATTGATAAACTTTTCTAAAAATGTTGATGAATAACTTTTTTTTTCTCCTGTTAATTGACACTTATAAATGGGTTTTTTTCATTTTTTTTCATTTATAGCATTTCATTGCATCTGCACATTCTAGTTGTACTTTTATCACCAAAGGGGGCAGCAAATCACTTGTAGTTACTTAATGGAAGCTGAAGAATGTCAGTCCTGATTCAAAAACCAAGTACAGCTGCAAGCAGTTAAAAATCAAGGATATGCATGAGCCAGGAATGTATTTATTGATCGGAATTGTATGAATAAACTGTGTGGTTACAGTGGAGAGTGGTAGTCCCTTCTTTTGACGATAAAGAAGTATAAGATCACATTTATCAAGCTAATGCTGGTTACTCACAGAGAGAATAGTTAGCTAGCTGATGATGGCGGGGGGATTTAATACTATTTAATACTGTTTTAAAATCAAATTAATTACATTTGAGATGGTAACCATATAGCAACCCATATTTGGTAAGTTTTTCACAACAGCACAAAATATGGAACAAATGGTGTCCCATACAACACACACCATTTTTAGCTAAAATATGGCAACCCTATTTGAAGCTACACATTTCAGTCCAATGTACAAAGACCACATCAACTTGAACAGTGTAAAGACCATTATCTATTCTAGAACATCTTTAGCCTGGGCTGATGTAGCTAGCTAGCTATCTAAGCTGCATTCACTTTCCACCATTTGATTCGTTTATAGGTCAGTGCTTTTCAGAATTGCTTACCTCAGATGACTAGCTGGCTAACTCAATAATTCTGCCAAAAATGACTTGCATGTGTGCAGCTTTCAATATTTTGTGTTCAGAACAGTTTATTTTTATTAACATGTATGACATCGATCGACCCATCGATATGTCATTTCACCTATTGATAGCAAGGAGTTATTGGTAATTATAGGGTTTTCAATAAGTGGTCTTAGCCTTAAAATCAGCTGATGTGTCCTAGACATCATCAGATTAATTAGTTCAGTATTTTAATTAGATATTTAATCATTTCTCTATTGATATTAATATGCAGATAATTAATTGTGTGGATTCAGGGTTGTAACACTAAATTGAACTTGAATTCTCAAACCACTACATTATCACTGAAGTCAGATTTATTTTAATAATACCAACCGATTTACGTCGCAAACCTTCAATTTTCAACCCTTTAAGCCTAGGTATTCGGTGAGCTCCACACTGGAGGGGAGAAACTGAGGACTGTTCTTACCCATTATCATTTCAGATGAGTTATCTCTATGTTCCTCACTCTCTTGTTCCACTGGCTGTGGTAGAATAAAGAAAGCTGAAATTTAAGATGATTGACAAATGAAAGCAGTGCTCACTTGCATGCAGACTCGCTGCAGGGCTTTGATTATCTCAATCAGAGATAAAAGCTACCTCCTCACTTCTAATCAGGCTAATTTACAAAATGAACTGAAAAGCTTGACAAGGGGCAATTTACCAAAAACTGCCACAGCGACATTCCATGCGTGAGTCATGGTGGATATGATGCCCCTGTCACGCTGAAGCCCAACAGTTTCAGCCAGTGTTCGAAATGAGGGGGTGTGGGGGATCCGGGACCACCCATAAGCCACAAGGGAGCCCCCATAAGAAATACATTTTTAAGCTTGGGGGGCCCCATCTTTATTTTAACAGTCTTTAAGAATTCTTTACGATCTGTGGGTTCTGTCAGGCCAAAATGTGCCTGGCTGCCAAAATGTGGCCAGGTTGCATCACCTGGGTTACATCACAATGGTATTCAAATGGAAGATACATTTACATTGGTAGAGGCTAGATGGCACCCACTAACCATAAACCGAACCATCAGTTACGATGGTGATGGCATTTGATGAATCACGGTTTTACCTTGTTCAGCCGCACACCATTTGTTTTCGTTTGTTTTGTGTGAGGAATCATTGTCATTTCCATTTTCCTTATATGGTCTTTTGTCTGTGTATTTCCCGGTCACGGCCAGCTGTGGATTATCAGTGTTCATTCCGCCATCCCTGTCCTCTGCATGTTACGGGGACTAGAATCTAACTCGGTGGTCTCTCAGTTAAAGAGAGAAGGTACATAGGATCTCATTTACATTTACCACCCTGTATTTTGCAGGAGGATTATTTCCTTCCTAGCTTTATCTAGATAGACTTATTAATTCTTTTGTTTTTGGGTTAAAAAACTCCCAGAGCTAAATTCTAAAATCATGGTTCTTACCTCAAGAAGAGTCCACAACCTTGGGTTGTTTTGTTTTCTTATTAGTAACAGTTTCTTTTTCTTTGTCCATCCATTTTTTCCCCTGATATCATTGTTGGCAACTGCACATCGTGACATCTCTTCCATGTCACAGGGAAAGAAATCTCTGTTGTGGGGGACATCTTTTTCATTTATTTTATTTTGCAGACCCTCTTATCTAGATAGACTTATAACAAGTGCATTTAAACAGTGGTGATGGCAAAGATTAATTAATGCAATAGATATCATTGGTCAACTGATTTTTCTTGCAGGGAAAGGTTGTGTTTTTTATTATTATGACATTTTAGCATATAAACTTTTGGTGATGGAAATTCTGAATAACACTGGTCAAATTTTTCTGGATTAGCTAACTTTTTGTGCTGAATCATATCTGGATTCGTTTTTTGATCATATCAGGTTTTGAAAAATCATTATTTTTGAGAAAACAGCAATTTTACACTCGAAGTTGAAAAACACTGTTGTATTAGAAGATCGATAGATGCAAAAATGTTTACAATGAAAGGCACCTACTTCAATTACAATATTTAATTGTAAAACTTAGATTATGTAGAGTCTTAACAACAGATTAGGTAAATCACAAAAGCTGCAATTTATAAAAAACATGTTTTTATGACTTAAAACATTTGTAAAATTATTTTAAGGCCCTAAATAAAGTAGTTTTGGTGAGAATAATCAAGCTTTTGCTGTTTTATCCCCACCAAGATTGCCAGACTGGATGGTCAACTTTAGTAAAATCCATGAATATGGAGCATAGATAGCACAAAATGTAATAGAGCAAATCTGAATCCATCTGATTTGGATTCAGCAGCCCAAAATGAGCCAAAACCAGTTTCCAAAGTCCATGCAAGAATATATTTTTTTTTTTGTAGACCAGTGTAATCAGTGGTGGTGGAGTCTGTAGAGGTGGGTTTTTAATCTCTTGCGGAAGATGGCCAGTGATTCCGACTGAGTGCAGAAGATCATTCCACCACCGGGGGAAAGAGAAGAGGTGAGACCGCGAGGAATGGCTGCCGGGCGTCTGAAGGGACAGAACAGTCAGTTTGCCAGAGGAGGCAGAGCGGAGGGGCTGGCTGGGGTGTAGGGTCTGATGAGTGTCTGGAGGTAGGAGGGAGCGGTTCCCCTTGGGGCCTGATATGCCAGTGATGTAAATGTGATACGTGCTGCCTGCTATAGGGAGCCAGTGCAGTGTGGTGAGTAGTAGTGAGCTGGCCTCCGTTGCTAAATAATGGTCAGCTATGCAGACTTGGTCAACTTACTATAGCCCATTCATTCATTTATTTAGAATGTAGGTTTGTGTTGGAATATTTGTTGTGTAAGAGACACATTCCTCAAGTTAATAAACATAACAATCCAGCCTTTCAAAATAGATGATAAAGGAAAAGTTTATGTTATAAAAAATCTCTGATGTCAGTGCATAAATCGACATATTTTTACGTTGAAAGTAGCCATGCTACATCAGCGTGTCAAATATAACACGATTTCTCAATTTTTAAGAAAAAGTAGAGGGGTTTAATACTAGAATTAGTTCCCAGGAAGTAGCCAAATATTCAGTGGTCCATAGTTTGAAGGTTTTCACCATATTTCTGCGCGAGATATACTTTATACAAAGATGGGTCACAGCCATAGAGCTGTGATCGATGGCCAGTCGGTGATAGAAATAATCAAGGTTAAATTGGCTTCTGTGATTTGGGGAATTGTTATTTTGCAAAGTTTTGCAGAATGTTTACAAGACAACTACGTCAGCTAACACTCATAATGCAAGTCACTAACGTTACCGGTTGCTAACGTTATTATACCTAACCTACATAGCCTCTGGCCATCTAAGGAGCCCAGCCCAGCCCTCCCTCGCTCAGCCCAGGCTGTTTTTATTTAAATGGCAGAAAATCATAGACCTATCTGCCTGACTAATAAACCTGTTAAAGTTGAAGAAAAAATTGATAATTTGTTTCAATGTAGCTATATACTCGCGGGACCCCCAAGAGCCAATGGTCATTTTGTTTGGTCACTGGTTTCAGTGTGATTGGAGAAGGGAAACATCCATCCATCCATCCATTATCTAAGCCGCTTATTCCTGATCAGGGTCGCGGGGGGTGGCTGGAGCCTATCCCAGCATGCGTTCCGGGCGAAAGGCAGGAATACACCCTGGACAGGTCGCCAATCCATTGCAGGGCACACACAACATTCACTCACACACTCATACCTACGGGCAATTTAGACTCTCCAATTAGCCTAACGTGCATGTCTTTGGACTGTGGGAAGAAACCGGAGTACCCGGAGGAAACCCACGCGGACACGGGGAGAACATGCAAACTCCGCACAGAAAGGCCCCCAGCCTGGATTCGAACCCGAGACCTTCTTGCTGTGAGGCGACAGCGCTATCCACTGCACCACCGTGCCGCCATGAAGGGAAACATGCAAATGACTAAAAGATCTGAGACAGATTTATACGGTCTTCTGTGTCTGAGGGGTAGACCTTGATGCACAATAATGAAGTGAGTATCATCTTTTTGGCAGACTTTCAGATGTCTTATTTATTTCAATAAGAAAATAAAATGTGAGAAGAACCCACATCGAGCCAAACGCATGTGACCAATTTCATCTAAAGCTGGTTTGCTGGAAAAGTCAGGCTAGCTGGAGTGCTCTGATTCAAATTCAAAGAGGAGTCAAATACAATGCTGTAGGACTGATCAATTTAACAAAATGGGTAGGGGCATAAGTGTGTTTTTATCTGCCACTTAACTACATGGTTACATTTGCTTTCATATCACTGATTTCCATTCACTTTCCACGGAGACTTGAAAATCCAAACGTGCCGGGTCCCTCTAATGCATTTCACACAGGGAAGCGTCAACCATATAGAGTCCCCCACACTACTGTAACACGGGGAAACATTGATTTCCGTGCTTCACACAGAATGTGTGAAAAGCTATTGTGGTCCATTTTCAATTCTGTGGCATTTTTTTCATTATTTCTCTCCATTTTTCAAAGCAATGGTTCATCCCTTCCTTGCAAAAAAATAAAGATCAATACAAATTTTACGTGGCAGCAGTAATGAAACGATTGATTCCATAGATATTATTAACTGATATGACATGAATTATGATACTAAATAAATTCAGCTATAAACCAAATGAAAAAAATATTTCACTTGATGAAAAGACAAAGACTTATCGTATTTAAAAGTCCACTGCTTTTCATAGTTTGCTTTTTGAATTGCTTTTGCATTGCATTATTGGCCCTTTGAAATGCTGAGCACAATCGAGCACAGCTACTTATACTATTAATATTTATTCTGCTAAAAAATATAACCAACCTGAGCAGGAACTTAAACCCATTGTGACAGCTCTATAAACATGAGCACTGAGGGCATCATTACACCATGATGGAATCTACATTTGAAATTTGACATTTTAGGCATTTAGCAGACGCTCTTATCCAGAGCGACTTACACAGTTTACATTTCTTTACATACAACCCATTCATACAGCTGGATATTTTTACTGAAGCAATTCAGGTTAAGTACCTTGCTCAAGGGTACAACAGCAGTGCCCCACCTGGGAATTGAACCTGCAACCTCTGGAGTTACAAGCCCAGCTCCCTAACCATTACACTACACTGCCAGACATTTGACAAAAGGCACATGTTTTTAATAGTCTAAAGAGAAACATCTCTTGTGCATTCAATGAGATTTATATGCCACATTTGGAGGTAACTGAAGAGAGATCTGTGATGCTTTCATACCTTGGTGATGTACATTGATAATGTAAAAATCCATTCATTTGTTCTTGGTGTGAAGAAAAAGGACACCACGGTGTCAGACAATTAAGAGAAACATTTTGGACTATTTGGCAATGGATCATTCAGACAATTGATCTGCTTTGTTAATGAAGCAAAACAAATGAAAAATTGCTGCTATTGTTGCACGCCCCTAATAGATCATGCCCTTGCGGCACACACATACAGTATGTGTGGCCAAAGTGGCCTGGAATGTGTTGTCACCAGAAATATCTACGTGCTACATTTGGTAATAGTGTAAAGAGAAATATGGCGCCAGAATGTGATTTGTATAGTGTAGGAACACTCCCTCCACAGGTTTCAATGACAAGTTGGATTGACTCTTCTAGCCATGCCTTTTGTACTCCATTGACTGTTATTTGTCTTACCGAATTTCCCAAAAGATCAATACCACACCATAAAGTGGGTGTAAAAAGACATACTCACCTTTGAGTTCATGCTTCCTGCTGTGTCTTGCACCTCACTGGATCTTAAAAGGCTCAACCCTCCACGGTCACAAATGTTCTCCCAATGTTAATCTGGCAGCTCAGACAGACACATTTTTTACTATGGTTACACTGCTGGCAACCTAACTTGAACGACTGTTCAGGCAATTAAACTGTGAATAGAGCTTAGGTTTATATGCTCAGGCTTTACTTCACATGTACACAGAAAAGTACATCGCACAAAGAGAGGGAACATCACACCACAAAACAAAAGCAAAACATCTTCCCGCATTCATACTCAATCATACAGTACCAGTCAATAGTTTGAGTACACCTGCTGGAAACTAGGTTTATTTCATAATTGACTATGTTTTACACTGTGTACTTTTCTGTAAATACTTGAAAATGACAAAAAAACACATGTAACAATAAATGTAAGGAACATCAAATCAATATTGAAGAAAATAGAAAATTGGCTCTAAATCTTGGATTCCTCTAAATAGCCACCCTTTTCCTTGATAACAGCCTCACAAACACGACCATTCGGTTAATAAGTTTCACCAGGATATCACCTGACGTCTTCCCAGCTCTCCTGCAGCAATTCCCAGAGACACTTGTGGGTTGCTTTGCTTTGACTCTTCTGTACAGTTCGTCCCATACAAGTTCTATGGGATTGAGGTCTGGACACTGGGCAGGCCAGGTCATTAGTTTATTTAATTAATTAATTAATTTTACAGGGACAGTACACAGCTTCTTAGCTGTACCAGAGTTAGCTATAAAGCTAATTTACACCTGTAGTCGCTGGGCAGGAAAGAGAGAAAAACATCTCTGTTAAGAAAATTAACACTGTAGTATAAAAACACAAGTAACTGCCAACATAAAGGTAACACCAACATAACGTGTCTCAATAGGGTGTTGGGCCACCACAAGCTGCCAGAACAGCTTCAATGCACCTAGGCATAGATTCTACAATCATTCAGTCTGGAACTCTATTGGAGGGATGTTACACCATTCTTCCACAAGAAACTCCATCATTTGGTGTTTTGTTGATGGTGGTGGAAAACATTCAGGCGTCGCTCCAGAATCTTCCATAAGTTTCAGTTGGGTTGAGATCTGATGGCCATGGCATGTGGTTTACATAATTTTCATGCCCATCTAACCATTCAGTGACCATTCATGTTCTGTGGATGGGGCATTGCCATCCTGGAAGAGACCATTCCCATCAAGATATAAATGCTTCAGCATAGGATGAAGGTGATCAGTCAGAATGGCTTTGTATGTATTGGTGTTTGCCTTGGCCTCTAAGGGGTTGAATGGACCTAAACCATTCATACTTCTGCTGTTCCCATTCAGCAGTCTATTCAGCCACTTTGCTCTGTACCTTTTGATTTCAAAGAGATTTACTGAATTATGGAGCACCATTAATGAGATAATTTCTCACCAGTGGAGAGTAAATAGTCTGGCTGTTCTGATTGTCATCAAAACGTTTCAAATTAAAAACTTCCAGAAACAGACAGAAGTTTAAGTTCAACAATGCAGGCACATGGAATTGTCAATGTAAAACACAGAGGGCAGGCAGTCTTGTTTTTATAAGTATCTTCCCCCAAGAATCTGTACAGCATCCCTTATTGCTAGGCCAATATAGATACAGATTAAGTCCACAGTTATCATGAGGTTAATACAGTATAGAGAAAAGTATTACTTTACTTTACTGAATTACTTTCACTGAATAAATCTATAACAAAACATTGTCAGCAAGTCATTTGACATTGGATTACAGTGCACACCAATAAATAAAACAACAGAGGGAAAATACATTTAGAGCTTAACTGACCTCAATGGAGAAAGTTAAATTTATCGTTGTTGGGACTTCCTTCTCCGTTGTGAGCATATTTCCTTTTCAAAAAAAGAAATAAATATGTTAACATTAATTGGCAGGCACTGCCCTTGCAAACCACACAGTGATAGAACAGAGATAACTGTGAGGAAGTGCTCTTTTTAGGTCACCGTGAGTCTATTAACCTGGAGTGCTGTGGGGAAGGGCCTATTTGTTTAGTTGACAAGCTGTTCCTCTGACACCTGAATCATCCTCAGCCACCGAAATTGAGTGGGATGAATGCCACCACACTGTGAGGAGCGGAGGCTAACCAGCACCCAATTATGAGGGCTCTCACAAAGAGCACATTTTATCAGACAGATGCAGGGGGCGGCTAATAAATCCCATCTCCCGCGCTCAAATTAATCTGTGGCAGCAAGAGACTTGTCGGTCAGCCACCAGCACCCTCGACACCACAACATTTCCCTGTTATGTATTATCAGGCAAGCGTTTTGTTTTCAATCTGCACTATTTTGAGATGCAGGGGAAAAACAGGTAGTGGTTTTCTTCTTCAGGTAAATTATGTTTGCTTATTTTGCAGTTGATGAAATAACAGCCATAAGAACACTCATGTGCAGGAAAACACATTGGTCATCATGCTGTGGTTCAGTACCCAAATGGTAAACTACATTTGTTGGCTCAGAAATGTACATTGAAAGAATTTGAAATAAATTATATTTCTATAAATTCTATAAAAAAGTTATATTTTACAATTTTTCCATTATAAAACATTAAATAAACAATTGCCTCTCTTTAGTTATCAGAGGTTCCATCTAATGTCTAATGTGTTGTACCAGTCATCTGCTGTCAAAACCTATGGTGCCTGCGGTTGGATTTTGATTGTCGTCGAGGCTAGTTCCCTGTAACCCTACTGACCTAGAGAAAAACGGATTAAAAATAAATAAATTTTGGCTTCAATTAAAGGTTAGATTTCTCTTATATTTTGAGTGTAAGAACAAGCTGATGAACAACAAAAACAAATTTCATAGCCTTTTTTGCTCAACTTTACTAAGGGTGCCAATAAAGATACTCTTGATATTATATAAATGCTTTGATGTTGAGCATCTGCTTTATCAAGCTAACCAGAGGCCAGGAATATTTGTTTTGATTGCACTTGCATCTGCAGTTTTTCATTCTCGCCATACCATTGTCAATTCAAAGATAAATGTTAAATTATCATCTTAACTCATTATGCTTACAGCTAGCTCACTGAATTTGAATTTGAACTGACTGTTACCATAATGAGGAAAAAGGTGTGGTCAGGCCTGGGTTGCATTTCATTTTTAAAAGCCTATTTTCCCTCTAGTGGTAAAAATAGGTACTGTCTTTCCCTCCAAAAGGAGCAACTCACTCAATGAGTTTGTGAGTTAGGGACACTTATTTTTGACTGCTTGTTACAACTCAACCCCTAAATCTGTTCCTAACACTAGAGGTAGAGTTGAGCATAACCTATTATACCTCAACTTGGCTAAAAACATGATTCTGATTGGTTATGAGGGTGTCACGTGAGTACATTAAGTTTAGATATTGCACGTGTTATGCATGCAACTTTGTTCACATATAAAAATATCAAGGCGCCACCAGTGAACTTAACATTAGGTTCCCAACAATGAAAATACACTTAATTCAATGGAAGTAGTCCAGTTTCCAATTAGGAACACCTGGTGCCACTATTTTCTTTAACAAATGTTAACACCTAAACTGGCTTTTATCCAACAAGAACTCAACTGAACGCCCTGTTAAAAAAGTAAACAACTATGAGTAACAAAAAAGAAGTAGAGCAGGGAAGGAAAATACATTTTATTCACCATCATTAGAATATGGCATCACACCACGCATCTTCTTTGGGTTTTGAGTTTGCCTTTTTAAAAGTCACTGTAGCCTTCCAAAACAAAGAAAGTGTATGAAAAAAAAGAAAATGTATGTTTGTTAAAACCAAATTTATTTTATAAAAATGTTGCTGCACTCTGTAATTATGACAATGAGCTGCAATTCACAGCACATTTGATTGATAAGGTGTGAACGTTTGTTTTTAATGGTGAACAATGACAAATGGGTTTATTTTGTGATATATTACACTGATATATGAAACCTGCAGGCTTCTCACCATGTTGGCTTATCTAATTATTCTTCACCTCTTTGAGTTATTGCTGTCTTCCATCTCATTATTCCGTTAACAGCTTAAAGAAAAAAACAGCTGCATGTATGAATAAAATTATTTTGAGAAGGGAGTCAAAACTCAAAAGCAGAGGATCCAGAGGAAAGAAAGAAAAAAATCACACCAGAATAACTAACTCAACTTGTCTCTCTCTTATTTATAATTTTCTCATGACTGAAACAACATTTCTCTGTCTTCAAGACTCAGCAAGAGGGATCAACCTTGAGAAAGGTATTGAATGTCGATAATTAAGTTGAGTGTGTTGAGCATGAGTGACCTTTATAGTAACTCTTTGCTCAAAGAATGTCAATTATTGACTAACACTTGACACATGCATCCATATATATATATATATATATATATATATATATTATATACAGTAGGCTCCATGTTTATTCACACCCTTGATAAAGATGGAAAAAAGAAATTGTATAAAATAAAATATATAAGTAATGAGGTATATTTTATGCTCAAAACATTCAGAAAATTCACAACCTACATTACTAATACTTTTTGTTCAGAAAAACATATTTTGTTTTATTCATATTTTTTTCCAGAAAACATCTGGATCAGAATTATGTATACCCCTACCTATTCTTTTAAATTGAATCCAACAACAACACATTTTCATTTGAAGTTCATTGGAAGGTTATGGATCTATACAGTGGCCTACAATGGTTTCCTGTTTCCATAGGGTATAAAAAGGAGGGAACACACATTTGAAATACTGTGGGCATCCATCATCATAGTGAAAGGCAAATAACTCCCTGAAAGCATCAGACAAAAGGTTATTGACCTCTACAGATCAGGAGATGGCTACAAAAACAAAAAGTTAAAAGATACCTCTTTCCACTGTTGTGTCAATTATTACGAAGTTTAAGGCCACTGGAACAGTGGCTAACCTGCCCCCATGTGTAGTGAGATGGATGATTCGAGAGGCAAAAAGGGGCACAGTTCAAGATCTCCAAAGCAACCTGGCATCTTGAGGTTGCAAGGTATCTAAAACTACATGACAATGGTCTTATGGCAGAGTTGCAATTAGCTGAAAAAGGCATCTTGAATTGGTCAAACTACATCTGAACTACAATTGGAACCGTGTCTCGTAGCCGAATAGCCTTTTGGACATGCACATCAGCGTTATGTTTGGGCATCCAAAGAATGCAAGTAATGTTGAAAAGCACCTCATGCCTCCGGTGAAACATGGTGGTGTATCTTTAATGCTTTGGTGTTGTTTTTCACCCACAGGCCCTGGGGCCCTTATTAAAATAGATGGAACCATGAACTCCAGCATGTACGAATACATTTTGTCCAAAAACCTTGTTCCCTCTGCCAGGAAGCTACACCTTGGCCACAGATGGACCTTCCAACAAGAAGACAACGATCCCAAACATATGTTCAAAGAAACTGAAGAAATGGTTGACAGAGTCCTGACATGGCCATCTGTCTTCAGACCTGAATCCAATTGAACATTTGTGGTTTGAACTCAAAAAAGCAGTCCACAGACATCAACCCAAGAATCTGAAGGAACTAGAACAATTCTGCATGGAGAAATGGTTGAGGATCTTCCCCAAGAAGTTCCAAAACCTCGTACGACACTACAGAAGGTGACTACTTGCTGTTATAATGGCCAAGGGAGGCACCACAAAGTACTGATAACAGGGGTGATAATATTTGTGATTCTTGATTTTTAATTAATTATAATTTGTGAACCATTTGATTGTGGTCTGTTTCTAAATATACCTCATTACTTATATAGTCTGCCAAATGCCTGTAATGTAATGTAATGTAATTTTATACAATCTCCTTTGTTCATCTTTATCAAGGGTAAGATTAAAAATGAAGCCTATGTATACATATAAATATAAAACCACTCATGAGTCAAGATATAAGCTGTCATAGTATAGGTTCATGTTTTTCAATGACCATTTGTTTCAGGGAATTTTCTCCTGTAATCAAAATAAGTGACTGCTTAGGGCTCCACAGCCTCAGAGTTGCCTTTTTTAAGTAACAGTACTTAACAGCACCCCCAAGTGTTGATCTAGAAGCATGTACTGTATGCATGTTAAGCTCACATCGGTTAAAGTTAGAAATGTAGGCTATTTAATGTCTTGGCTCGACATAATATTTTTTCCCAATAGCTGGCGTTATGAAGATGGCTGCAATGGACATTGTGCTACCTTGCGAGCGACCCATATTTAATGTCATCAATGTTGTCAGACTATCGCAATGACATACTGACATTGATGATGATCGTTAAAACTTGATGAAGGCTAAGTCGAGCAGTGCATTTGGTCGAACAGTGGAGGCGAGTTTGTAGCCATGTCAGCTAAAAGGATGTATCCTTCAGTTGTCGAAAAAAAAGGGAAGAAGTTAACCAAGGAAAAACATGCTGTGAACAAGACATTCATGTACGAAAAGTATGGGTTATATTTAATCTGTCAGTGTGTCTCGTTAGCTAGCTAATGCGAGCTCATGGAATTGAATTAATTTATTCCTAGAATTGTCTAAAAGGAAGAAATAAAACAAGTCAAATGTGTTCATGTCAGTGTGAGTCCATCCTTTCTAATTGAAAGTGTGTGTCTTAGATGCATCTAAACTACCAGTCAGGGTGTGTTTTTAGCAAATAAACCTTAAGTGCAAAGTTTTGCGGGTCATGAGCTGCATAGATGACAGTTGACTTTGTCGTCCTCTGTCTCTCCATGTATCCCATCTTCAGATTCAAATCAATCAAAACAATGGAACAACAATAATAATAACAATAATGTTTGCAAATACAAATGAATATGTAGTCTACACATATAAGCTTTTAAGATTTTATTGGAATTGTTAATGCATAGTGAGTCAGCCACTAAAAAATTACGCTACCCTACGTGATCTCTAAATGTGATGTCTGCAGTCACCCACCAACTGATACACATTTGGAGACACTCTCTGGTTAACTAGCAACGCGAAAAGCTTGATTTCCATTATGCATGCTCAAACGTCCATGCACTTCTAAATGTTTCATTCTCCCCTAATTCGGTCTCATTACGATTTAAAGACACGTGTTTATCAAAGGTCCGATGATGTTTCTATTCAAGAGCACTGGCTTAATTAATTCAGAAGATGTGCCTACCTCATATCTAGCTAACCAGGATATCATGTTTGGTTTTCGACGGCTCGAGGCTTTGTATCTTAGCAACCACACGCGGACGGAAAGACCACAGCACCAGCAATCAGACTCATGTATTCATGTTGAAGTTTAATTTCGATTCCTGTTAAATTGGCGGTCTAGCAGCAATTGAACGTGGGAAATGGAAATAATATCCCAGGCTAATACAAAACCAATCTCCACGCTGTCTGTTTTTAGCTATATCCCACCAAGAAGGACTGATCCGAAGGAGCTGACATACTTCAATAGTGACTCCAAGGTAAAGAGCATGTTGGCATGTTACTATCTTGGTAGCTATTAACTTTACTTGTCAACAAAATTAACAATTAGACTTCTACTACTACTTCTACTGTTGTTGTTGTTATTATTATTATTATTATTATTATTATTATTATTATTATTATTATTATTATTATTATTATTATTATTATAGCATAGGCTACTACATTCTAAGTAACTCATTTTCCAGTTTCTTGATGAAAACACCATTCATTTAAGTTTGCTTATTTGTCTACAAGGACCTAATACTGTGGTGATCACGAATTAAAAATGATCAGATAACACACTGTGTGGACCATTGAATCAACACTAGTAACCACCTATCTAATATGATTCTGAAAGTAATATCATGTTATTCATAATCGAAGGCCCAGGAGATCTTCATGTATGACCGTGTAAACCGGCGATCCGAGGGGTATGATAATAAGCTGCACAGAGATGACAGAATACATTCCAATGGCAGAGGACTGGACATCCATACGGAGGTACAGTGCTTTTATCATTAACCAGCACTGTACTTAGTCAATGCATCCATTCACTGTATCTTCCTGAGCACCAGGATAAGAATGTCCATAGAATGTTATATATTGTGATGTGAACTACTGTATGTCATAAATAACTACAACAAGGCTAGATCATGCTACAGGCACTATAATGCAGATTTTATTTTATTAGTTTAATTTTGAAAATTGGTGTGGTGCCCTTGTTTTGAAAATGAAATTACTTTCAGCACACCCTGGTACCAGTTGCTAAAAGGCCATATTCTCTGGTGTTTGGGGAAAGACCTCTAGAGTTATGTGGTGTATTTTTTAAATCAGGAATTATACCATTCCTCTTCCTCAGTATAAATGGGATTCAGAGGTCTCCAATCATGTAGTAGATGGCTCACGGAGTTGGATTTCTTTTGCACGAGGCAGCTTGATGTGCCAGTTGTGCCCATTAGGTAGGATCTTATTGGCCCAATACATCTTTGGAAGGAGTGCCAAGTAAGTGGGTGTCATCTGAATAACAATTTTAAACATCTTTGGTATGACTCAGATTGGAATAGAACAAAACCCACATCTGGGTCATAGATATAAAATGGTATGGAGAACTGAGGAAAAAGACCCCGTTTTATATGCAATGTACAATTTTATTTGACTTTTAAGTTTTGTGTGGCAAACTCTTTAAGGCAATCTCCAAACGATGTGTTGTAAAATGGCTAAAATAATATGACACCCTACCACTGGTGTACAGCTAAGCCTCATCTCTTTTTCAGGAGCTATCCAGACCCATAGGAGTTTTGTCATCTTCAGAATACGGGAGGCGTCCACCTCTATTGGTATATCAGCCAGATCGCCAGTTTGTCCGTGTTGCACACATACGCACGGAATTCTTCAGGAAAAATGGAATTACGCAGACCGTTGCTGAGGGCTATGGATCTGTCACTCCTGTCTGACATGCCATTTTTCAACTAGGAAATTATGTGAAAAAATGATGCTTATAAATCAACACATGAATCCTGGAATGCTTTCTCTGAACACTCTCATAAAGAATTATGTTATGACAGTTTTTAATGACATACATATGTGCATAAATTGCTGTCATCATTTGACAAATAAAGGTGTTTATTCATGAATTGTCCTTCTTTTTTTCATTTCCATTGAAGTAAAATGGTGTGTGGTTTGGGGGAATTGTGTTTTTGTTCAGTGTGTTTGCTAGTTTATTTTTCCTACTGAAATCCTTTAATGCACTGACTCTTGATTTGATCATAGTAGCTTAAAGTGATGTTTTCACTTCCATGATTATGGCATTTCTTATAATTGTAGAAATATTGAAGAACAACTACAAGAAACAAACAAACAATGTACAAGGGAAAAACAGTTGTCAGATGTAAATGGCAGAACAATGTTGGACAATTATGTTTTTCAATTTATTTTATAAATTATACCCTCCAATTTATTTCAATTACACCCTCTATTTATTTCAATTCCCCCTCCCCCACGAGTCCGCCGCCCATCCTCCAGGGCGAGACATTATTTCCAGGCCGAATTTATCCGCCTCTTCCTAGACGGAATTGTACCATGTACGCCTTTTACCTGCTCCTCGATGGACTCGTGCCGGCTCACCCTCCCCCTCCCCCGGAGGCGGACAGCCAAACGCCGCCTCCGATCGGGCTGATGACCAGGGCCGGTCTGGTAGAGACGCGGGTTTCGAACCGCATCCCTGTCAGGCAGCGCACACCACACCTGACCAGCCAAAGTGTGGTGCGTTAGACCGCTATGCTATCCACCAGCCTTGTTTTTTCATTTGTATAGTAGATGTTTACAGTATTGTTGTTTGCATCCAGGTGGAACTGCTGGTGATCATGGTGGGTGGCCATTATTATTATTTTTTTTTACATGCCAGATCGTGTCTGTTAAAAACACATGAAATATATTCATTGAACCTATGTTCTTTACACTGATTTATTATGGTACTTGGGTATTGCGTTTTTACATTTTATCATTGAGTTTACAGTGAGAATCTGATTCAAAATTATTTATGGCAGTACCTGATAACTATAACTTTATTATTAGTTTCTAACAATAAAAAAACATCCGTTTGACAACAGGCAATGAATTTTCCATCTCAAAACACAAAACAAGAAGGCAGGTAAGGTCATATGTACAAACGTTTAATGAATAGGCCTTACAAAACAATGTCATTAAAACATCAAAACACTTTTTTGTTTATTTTTTTTCTTACAAAACTGCTCCTAATATACCTAAATACCTTTGCAGCGCACAATCCAGCTCAAAGATGGAGAAACGGCACCACTTGTACTGCAAATATATCCATCCTAGATGTTGATAATCTACGGACAAGGTGGAGCTATTTACAGGGTTCGATCTCAGGTTTGGATGTTAATGGGCCTCGGCAGCCTGACCGCGGGCGAGCCGGGTGACCCAGCTGTGGCCCAGTTTTCGTGTGTGACCTTCAAGGCATTACATTCCCTTGTGAGAGAGACCTGGTCATCTCCGTGTGCACAAAGAAGGTCTTCAGCTCTCCCTTTCCCTTGACGTTGATTATCCCTCTGCAGGAGCACGTGTAACCCAGCGTCTGAAGAATCCGACTGGTCTCCTCTGTAACCTGTGAGGGGGGGGGGGATAGGGGAGAGTCAGCATTGTACTCAATCCTGTCTGTCTTACAGGCTCACCCACTCATTTGCTCTAAGGTTTCTTAGGACATGAGGTGTACGGTAATAGATGAAGGCTAGAAACCTGAAACCACAACCATGGCAAGAATCTGTGAGTGATGAGGTAGAGATATGCTGTAAGGTAATGCACTGAGCATTGTTTTTAGCAGTGTCACTTCAGCAATCACAATGTTTTCCTTTCTCTGCAAGGATGGTATTGCATGCTTCCTCCAGTGTGCTATATACCACGACTTCAGAAACCATGGAGAATGGGGGGTTGTTTTTATAGTTTGGACAGTGGCACATTTTTACCATATGAGTAGACTATAAAAATAAGAAGTCAGTAGATTTGGTCAATTATAAAACATAGATAATCCCTCCCCCTAACAGTTTTGAGTTTTTGGATGTTTGTGAAAAAACCTTCTCCCGATCAGACTCAGGTCCACTGAACAAAACATCAGCACTTAACCTTCTAGGCATAATTAATGGTTTGGGGGTGATAAAAAAAAAAAAAAAAGTTCCAAAATGAAGGTGCTCTGCTGCGAGAGCCAATCAGGACCTGTATTTTCCCCAGCACCCCAGTGCTGTCCATTCTGCTGGCCACGTTCACGGTGTTTCCCCAGATGTCGTACTGGGGCTTCTGAGCTCCAATCACCCCAGCGATCACAGGGCCATGGTTGATGCCTAAGGGCAGAAGGAGCAGGTGCCTCTGAAAGGACCAATCTTCAAACTAACTTTATTTGAGGCCAAAAACAGAAGTAATCACACAGCACGTCAAACCGATAAGGATTGGATTTGTTTCAGTTGTGCGTGGTGCAGATGGCTGACAGCTGATTGGAATGTCTTGCACCACTGGATGGCAAATAATGTATTAGTTCAGTTAGATTTGGTGTCTTCTCGAAGCACCGCTTACTCAAGCTATGTTCCAGTATGCACACAGCATTCATAGTGCATTTTGAGACTCCTTTGTAAAGATTGCCACCTGGTATCCAAGTGTAGTTAAACATTACAAGTCAAAAATATACTCACCGACTCTGAGTTTGAAGTCATTGAAGGAATGTTTGTTGATGACGTCCAGCTTCCCCACCAGTGCAAAGGCAAACTCCAACATCGTGCCAATGTGCATGTACTGTCTGTCATGTTCCTGAAGACAAAACAAAATAATGCTCTGTGGAGTAACTCAATCATTGCTTAACAGTTCAACATGAAGAGAAAAGTAAGTCATACACTTGCCTCAATATAACTAAGCCAAAAAGCGTGTCTGCAATTTGTATTCCATATAAAATGGTACATTGAGTATATGTTTATTGAGTACACGTACAATCAATAGCTGGTGTATACATTATAAACATGGCTAACACTGATATTTTAGAACCATATTAATATATTACCATATGAACATACAGTATATAACAGTAACAGTACTGAGACAGCATTATCCTGATGGACCAAAGGTACAGGGAATCAACATTTTTCTGGTATTGGCACCTATGCTTCCCCAGTAGCACAGAGAGAAATGAACGAATGGACTATTACGGATCAGTATGCATATGCGCCCTTGTCTGTGATATTGCATAAAAGGTAGATTGTGTCTGTAGGTAC
This sequence comes from Aldrovandia affinis, assembly GCA_029706075.1. Taxonomy (NCBI): domain Eukaryota; kingdom Metazoa; phylum Chordata; class Actinopteri; order Notacanthiformes; family Halosauridae; genus Aldrovandia; species Aldrovandia affinis. The sequence goes on from JAINUG010000118.1 coordinate 1,234,417, forward strand.
AGCAGTTATGTTGTTACCTGCGTGTACTCCGGCCCAGGTGATGCATTCAGGCCTGTGGCGGCCATGTAGGTGCTGCCGATGGTCTTGATCTTTTCCACCCCACTGAATTTAGGCTTGGACAGCAGCTGTCAGAGGGACAGGTGTGGGGTGAGTCAACATGCCATAGCCCCCCAAGGGACCAGGACTGAGATTCACGCAAATTGATAATCACCTGTTACATGAATGACTTGTCATACTGGTTTCATAGTTGTTGATTAGTAGGCGAGTAGTGGTTTGTTTTATTTCCTCCTTTGTAATTACAGTAATGAGGATGTATTAACACATCATTAAGTTGACCTCTAGTGGGCTACTACAACAAAAAGACTAAACTAACCATTAGACAACCAGAAATGTAAGAAATAAATGGAAAATAATGCAAGCATATATTTTTGATCTCGTCTTATCAATTTGTTATTTAGGTTGTTTTTTAACCTAAGGTATGGCTAAATATATAAGCCCAAAATATATGCCAAAAACATCCCAAGCAGCTGATGAACAAGGTACAATATACACAGAATAGCCACCTCATCAAAATCTGCAATGATCTCGTTGAGGAGCCTGAGACACTCCAAGCCCTCTTTGTTGACGTCTGACTCGGTGTAGAACTCTTTGAAGTCTGGAATGGAGGCAAACATGACGCAGACCAGGTCATATGACTGGTGGTATAAATCCTGTTGGAAAAACATAGAAACAGATCATTGGATGGTGTCAAAGATGTGAAACAATATGCACCAAGTGTAATGTACAGCAAATGTCACCAGCATCCGTAACACCCTTTACCCTTCTCATGTCAAACTGCTGACGCTAAACACGTGCAAGCTTGTTTAGTACTTGGATGGGAGACCTCCTGGGAATATATTGTAGGTTGCTGCTGGATCCAATCCAATGCCCCTGACACCACATGGGGGCGCTGTTGGGGCACTGTGCTGTCGAGGGTGCCGCCCTTCGGATGAGACATTAAACGGAGGTCCTGATTCAATGTGCTCATTAAAGATCCGATGGCACTGGGCCCTCAGGTGGCATAAGGGTCAAAGCATTCGCCCGGAATGCAAGTTGCCTACTGCAGCTGCACTTTGGTTGCAAACCCGTATATATTAGTTAGATGTGACATTAAGTTACTAACACTACTAATCACTAATTATCTCCGGCTAACTATCGCTGTCATTCTCTCGAAGCCCAGATCTGAAGAAAGATAAATAAACAAAGGCGGTGATTGGCTCGAGCCAGCATGAGCTTGCCGACACACATAAAAAAGCGTGAAAATAGCAACATTTTACTCACCAAAATCCTTATTATTTGGAGTCTCTAGAAAGTAGGTGGCTGAGTTCCGTCTCAGAGGAGGCAGATCATCGCCAGCCTCGGGGAATTAGCTTGCCCTGTAGTGATGGACAGCAAGTTTGTGGGAGAGGGCGAATCGAAAGAAATAGAGGGTATAATTGGCTACCAAATTGGGAGAAAATCGGGGAAAAAATCTGAAACAAATAAAAGATCCCATGGCAACTTTCAAAAGGCTAGGGGTGTTAACTTCCCACAAAAACTGTCTCTCTACATCTGACTACCTAATCATAACCTACAACTGGTTGTCACTGAAAAAAAGAATTGAATTCTCAGTTGACCTACCTGGTTAAATAAATGAAATACAAATGGAATGCTATGAAAATAATTTGGTCTTTTAGTGCACTCTACATGACAAAATCATAGGGCCCATTGCGAAAATTAAATCTTGCACCAAAATGCATTATTGGCTGCATGTATTTTAATGTTATGGCTGTCATTACGCAAAATGTATCTGCATTTCATATTATGTATGGTATTTCTTGCATTTTTTAATGATTAACAGAGAAGCTTGAGTACTGTCATGCCCTGGCATATATCAGACTATCATGTGAAGAAATCCTCAGTTCCTTGTTAGATATGAGGTTCATTGTGCATGACTTGGAATCATGAGTGTCTAAGTTAATACAAATGCACACACACACACACACACACCTCGTTCTTCCAGTTACGGGCTAGGAAGTGCTCGGCGACGTGGGCAGGGAGAACGTTTTCCAGCAGGACCCGGTTGAGGTTCTCCATGGTCTCGATCTCTTCGCACTCCTTCTTGAACTTGTTCCTCCACAGGAAGTCTAACCTACAGTAATATTCATTCTGTTACAAGAGGACACAGAGGTGAAGAGACAGTACACATCCGATCACATTGCTGTGTGAAGTACAGAAAGAAGTCACAAAGAACAGCCCTTAACCCCTCCCCGCAACCCACCACAAAAGCGCGCACACACACCCACACACACTCACCTCCTTGCCCCCTTATATTTAATTATGGTCTCCAGACAGACTGCAAGCACACATCCACTACACACTCACACTAGGAAACACAGTTTGTATTTTTATTTACATTCCGCTGAAAAATATTGTGGACAAAGTCATCTAAATTCAATGCGTGAATGAATGATAATGTGAAAAGCTACACCAATGCCTGCACGATTTCCAAAATGATAAACCAATGCAAGAATGCATACTCTGAACCTTCATTTAATTAATGAAGTTGTTTTGGGGAAAATATTAATGACTACAAGCATCCTTCATTCTCTGCCAGACTTAATTGTTCTCCTGTCAGTTATTTATCCTCAAGTAGAACTTTATTCTCTGCAATGTTTTAATCAAAAACGCAATCAAACGGTAATAGAACAGGCAGAGCAGCTTTCAACCCAGGAGAAACATAGATTGGCACTGCTTTGCATAAAGTATATATGAAAAATATTCATGCTGAAAGGCATAGCATTAAGATTATCTTGCCTGATGTCTGAAGCCAACCAACCCCAGGATCATCTGATATAATGTCAATGGTAAGAAGCCTATCAGTGGCTAACAGCTACCAAGTCTTGTGATGGTGTTTTTTTTTAAACAATAAACAGCTCCATCTCTGGGGATTGCTGATAGCGGAGTTAAGCCTGGCCTCTATGTTAGAGATAATTCCTCAAGTAGAAGGCAAGGTCTTCCACTGCTGGATATGAGCTTTGTGCTGTGGGGTACTTCATACAAACTAGAGTAAAATCAACTTTCCTTGGCAATGGAAGACCTTTAATATAAAGAGGACATTAGGGAAGCAGCATACATCTCGTTTATGTGTTCATGTACAGTAAGGAATAGTTGCCCTTAGGAATGTATACACATATGTCTGTATATTTTATTTACATACTGCAGTATCATAATTATCTGTTTGGTAGATGATCCTAACTGAATTGCACAGCATTAGTAGGGGCTCATCATAAAGTAAAAAAAAAATTGTAATACAATAACAAAATATACTTGTACAAGTGTCTGTCCCACGATAGAATAAATAGTAGTACAGATATTAATCTCTAGCAGACCTTTCAGTCTTAAGCACAGTAATTACACTTTGGCATACATTTGTGCCTCTGAACCAAATAAGCAATCGTTTCAGTTAACTGGAAAAAACGCTGTGTGACACAGGGCATTTCATCCACTGAAATAATTATCAAGATGTTTAACGTTAAGGGGCACATGTGTGCAAGAAAAACAGATAACAAAATCTCCCAAGTGTTAAAACAAAAATTTGACTTAATGTGTGGTACAACTGCACACAGTAACAGCAGAGCCATAAATGAGCTTCGGCATGTTTCCACGGTCCTTTAAATCTGATACAGAGATGTTGCTACACCTTCACAGAATTGTTGCGAAAAACACAATGTCCTAGCTGGGTCAAGCCATACTTATTTTGAGCCTCTCAATTGTCCCTAGAACAACACCCCTCCCAACCCCCAGTTCTATAAATCATAGAGACAGAGCCTGTGGAGAATAGCCTGCCTGAATAACTCCTGCAGGTGGGTACCAGATTTGGATGTTCGGAACAGGCCCTCGGTCTCCAAGGAGATCCATCTCACACACACATCTGTCTCGAAAAGGGAATGACTGAAGACACCCCACAGGGTAATCTGTTTTTTTCTTCAGATTTTTCCCCGTTTTTCTCCCAAAGTAGGAATTATACCCTCTATTTTATTTTGACACCCCAGTGGCAGAGATTCGTATTCCTAATTTGCAACGGAGATCTTCCACGGAACATTATTTTTCCATGTCACAGCGGGTTTTATCCGCGTCTCTGACGGGGCAGCCCCTCCCAAGCGCCACACCGCTGGGCCATCCGCCAGCCCCCATGCAACTTTTTATTTTTTTCAGTTGAATTTATTTTCAGTTGTATTTTTTTCTCCAAGTTTCCCCAAATTATGCCCTAAATGATGGGCTGTTTTTGCATCTTCAGAGACAAATTCAGCATCCTTTCAAGTATTTCTGAAGCTGCTCTCTCCAAGGAAGCCAGGAGCCAGGTGAAGCCTATATTCAGTGACTGCCAGTGAAATGATTTAAAAAAAACTCTGATTGAAGATGCAATGTGAAAACTATGCAAATGACTATGCACCTTTCATCAGAAAATGAAATATGGAATGGTCAGGTTCCTGATGCATTTTCTTTATTTTACTTTTAAGGTTCACAGCTCTGTGAAATACACATTTCTAGGGGAAAAAGGGAGGACTCACTTTTGCTTGATCTTTTGAGTTTGAAATCAAACCAAATTCAAATGAATGCTGTGTGAAAAGTTTTCAATACTGTTCATTGCAAAGACCTCTCACCTGTCTGGCCAAAACGAGCAGAGTGATGAAGAAAATGAAAAGAGAAACCGAGCCCATTGTCTTCAGGTCTTTCAGAACTCCTGGCCTGGATTAAAGAAATGAGAGAGAGAGAGAGAGAGAGAGAGAGAGAGAGAGAGAGAGAGAGAGAGAGAGAGAGAGAGAGAGAGAGAGAGAGAGAGAGAGAGAGAGAGAGAGAGAGAGAGAGAGAGAGAGAGAGAGAGAGAGAGAGAGAGAGAGAGAGAGAGAGAGAGAGAGAGAGAGAGAGAGAGAGAGAGAGAGAGAAAGAGGGGGGTAATAAAGATTTACAGGAAAATTATAGACGTATTCTTGAATGACTGACAGACAGTGTTCTCTCCAGCTGTCAGTCACTTTTGAATGTCACTTCCACTTTATCACAACCAGCCCAGCTATCTCACCTCATTCACACAACGTCAATCAGGAGAGAATTAAAACACAAAAAGTCCCTGGAGCAAAACAATACAAAAAAATAAAACATTTAACAAAAAATATTAACTGGTGTGAAATCCCTGGAAAATGCAATTCTACAATAACCGAACAAGACAGATTTAATTATTTAAAAAATAATTCTGGATCATTTTTTTAAATGAATTATTTTCAACAAGAGACAGCAGAAAACACCCAGGGCTATGATATAAAGTATATCCTTGGTCAAGGGTATTATACATGGAATGTTATGGTGGAATTTTTATGCTGTATTTTAGAAAAATGTCAAATGTGCCCTCTATTGAACATTGTAGAATTTCATATACATTTTATATATATGTTTTTTATTTGCAACCACTGTGTATTTACTTCAATAACCCATTGAAATATCCCATTTCCAGTCTATATATATAATGTATAATATTTAAAAACATCATATATGTTATTTTTCACATTAATCTTGTGTCCACATAGATTGCTCTCATGGCACACTAGAATTCTGCTTCTACTGGTGTGGGACTATTACAGAACAGAGAGAAATTGATGTTTTATAAATAAGTTAGTCATTATTTGCTTCATTATGTATGTTTACATAACGTCTAGTTTCCATTTGTATCATAATTGCATTTATGCCATGGAAAATAATTGCCTTTGCATTGAGACGCTGGACCGAGAAACCAGGTCACCTCTATGGGGGAACATAGGAAATATCTAATTTGACCTTTGGGATCCCTGTCAGGAGTCGCATGCTCCTGATATGGCAGGCAACGGGCCGGCAGCCTAATGAGGACTAGCAAGGCAGCGGCTGCGCCTGTGTGCGAAAGAACGCCGAGTCTCTGAAGCAATCTGTCTGGCGGATACGGCCCGCCGCCGCCGCCTCTCAGAACAACGCAAGGGCTGTGTGGCCCGGTCTGGCCTCTGACAGCGAGGATATAAATATCTCGAGCAGGCCTATCAATAAGAGCCCACCCCCGGGGTTTGTGATAATAACACTGGGGACACACTCGGGCATGGTTCTGAACTGCTCAACGGCTCGCGCCTACAGTGAGAGTCGCTCTCTGAACACCCCGGGCAGAAAAAGTTTGCTCGGCTAGTAATGAGGAAGGAGAAGGGAAGTGTAAGGGGCGTGGACCAGCACTCTCCACGGTCTTTGAAGCCGGTCTGATAGGATGTTTTTGAGGCGTCGTGCATAGATAGGATTTTCAGACAAATTGGAGTCGCACCTCCCAGTGGCCTCTCGATGGAAATAAGGGGCTCTGTGTAAACAATAGCTACCCCCGCAGTGACAGGAGGTCGATTATTCACCCTCTTTCGTGCCGTATAAGGGGAGGACCATCAGGGACAGCCTGTAAGCCATAAAGACACACGGTGACATTTCTTTGGATTCGCTCTGCCTTACTATCAATCACCCCGGGGCGGGCTCTTATTGATAGGCCTGATCCAGATATTTCTATCCTTTCTTGAAAAAGTCCAAAGAAGGGCAACTAGACTGATACCTGGTATGAAAGGTAAAAGTTATGATGATAGACTTAACGCACTCAATCTATTTAAATTTAGCAAACGGAGACTTAGGGGGATTTGATTGAGGTTTTTAAATTCCTAAAAGGGATTAACAAAGTAAAATGCCAAAGATTTTTTAAGATAAGTGGGGTCAGCAGAACAAGAGGCCACAGGTGGAAATTTGTTAAAGGCAAATTCCACACAGATATTAGGATGTTTTTCTTTACACAGAGAGTTGTCAATGCCTGGAACATCTTGCCAGGTCGGGTAGTAGAGGCAGAAATGCTTGGGCTATTCAAGTCCAGGCTAGATGTAGTACTAGATACTCTTTAGATTAGGACATGACAAGCCTAGATGGGCCGAACGCCCCGTTCTCGTCATTATGTATTTTTATTTCCATATGAAAATTTATGGAGAATTTACTCTTCCATAAACCGTACTGTTTTCAACACTGTCTTAGCTGATGGGTATTTATGCTGGTCTGAATTCTTACGGAGGTGAACAGAGTGGATGAGACAAACAAGACGTCATCAAAAAGCAAAAAGAAGGGGTGGGAAGATCAGGCTTTTGTTCCAACTGAACAGTGACAACCTGATTCCACTAATCAAAGCCCTGATTGAAGACTTTGATTAGCTGATTAGTCAAATCAGGTGAGCTACTCTCGCTGGAACAAAAGCCTGCACCCACACCGCCCAAATAAGATTGCCCACCCCTGGTCTAATCCCTTCAAAGGATGCAGCAAGCGCATCTCGTGGTATGGAAATCAGTTCCATAAGGAATAAGGAGTAATCCCCTAGCCAGGCTCACTCCAAAGAGTAGTATCTTCTGCATTGAACGGTGTGGAATCAAAGCGCAAGACGAGGCAATAACGGAATGGCAGGCAGGAGACTAAGAAGACCGGGCTCCCACCTGTCCAGACTCTGGCTTTTGTAGAGGAAAGTGCTGTACTCATCCAGCACAGGGGCATGGGTCTGCAGGATGATGGTGTTGTAGCCCACCACGGCCGACAGCATGATCACCATCTTCAGCTCATAGTTAATCCTCAGGAACACAGAGCATGACACCAGGCCCAGAATGCAGCTGTATATAAAATACTGAGAGGGGGAGAGAGACAAGGGAATAAAGAGAGATTTACAGGAGAGAGAGAGAGAGAGAGAGAGAGAGAGAGAGAGAGAGAGAGAGAGAGAGAGAGAGAGAGAGAGAGAGAGAGAGAGAGAGAGAGAGAGAGAGTGATGGGGGAGTTAGTGGGGGGCAGGTGAGAGAGAAAGGGGAACTCATGGTTGATTAAAGGGCACTGACTTCTGTTTCCAGAGTAGAACAGTAATCAGTCATTTTAAATAAATGTCTCTGACATCAGCTTTTTAAATTAAACCCCAGACAAAAGATTTATTTGGACATATATAAAGCACACAACAGTTAAATGGCGATGGGAAATGGATTATACAGTATATAAATAATTTGTATGTCTAAAAATGTTCCCATTCTGCTTATAAACTACATACACTATATATACATATATTTAGGCCCACCATTTTGTTTCTGTTCTGAGACAGCAATTTTCTAAAACGTCCATGGAGGTACGCTTTCAGTAATAAATTACAGCGTTAAATAAGTAACAACAATCAAACAGTAGCTAATGGAGTCATAATTGCTTTGTGCCTCAGCGCAAACTTTGCAAGGATTTTAGGAGGAAGCCATTTGGAAAATTTAATTCTAGAGCATTTATTTAATCTGCTTTTAGACAAAACATTTCATTAGCGCTGAGTCACCAGGGGGTGGTGATCCAAGGATCCCAGAACGTAAGTTGTACAAATCACCCTGCCCTGGTGAGACTAAGCCAATTGTGTGCCATTGCTGCAGACTGCATGTCGGTTAGTGACATTCCCCAGACTAAAACCAGCAATGTCTGGGCTATAGGCTTGACTTGTGCCCCTCATGGTGAGCGCCTTTACCAACTAAGCCACCTGGGAGTCTACGCCTCCTCCTTGGCGTTAAATTGGTTGAATCTATTTTAGAGTGCTCTCTATTTAACTGAAATTCCAACATTAACCGCCAAATCCACTTGAAAATCTAAAATATATTTCCAAAATTCCATCAATGTTTCCATGATCGAGGAAAGAAAAGCTCAATGCAAAATATATGTATTTCCAATTTTAGATTTATTTTCAAATGCAAAATATTAGGCGACAGTCCAGGTGTTCATTTCTTTTCACATCTTATATAAAAATGGCATGCAAAACCTCCAAAACAAGTCTGCACAATATAATTTACTGCATAAATGCTTAGAAAAGCCACATAAACATACCACGTCTTTGTGCTTTGTGTTATTCCTCAAATATTTTTAATTACATCTATGGTATTGCTCTCAGGGAGAACTAGCCAAATGAAAATGTGAGCTCATTGGTTGGTACAGGTCTTTTGTCAGTGAAGTGGATACACCTCATTAGCAGGAAAAATATTTGTTGAAACCGTTAACCAAGATGGGCATTTCAATTATAGCTTGTATGGATTAATTTCAGCTGTTTTGACAGATTTATTTAGCAATTATGATTATTATATATTATTTTGTAAACGTCATTGATGTAGCAAATACACAAATGAATGTCCTGTTCTCATTTTCTGCTTTGCTGTTCCAAGCCTTACTTTCTGAATGCATATTAATCTATTAGTTTCTGGTGTAATCAGCTGAAACAATTTAATTTAGTTATAATTCAGCATGAAAAACGCTATTCATTCACATTCAGCAATTATTCCTCCTCACCAATGATGGTAAGTTCAACAGATGCAATGTTTTCTGTACTTCTGATAACAGCATGGTCACTGCTGTATGATCCATGTGTATCGATGTTGGTGACATAACAATGTTCATGACAATTATTTGCAAAGAACAGAAGTTCTTCACGTTTATTATTTTTTGAAGATGCAAATACAAATTTGGAATGACTAAATCATAAATGCACTGTGGAAACAAAACCTTTAAAACAAAACACTGTTCATTTAAAAGTTTTTGTGATTCAAAATACCATCAAAACAAGTAACCATGGTATTCTTTTCATTATGGTTAACATAGTATGTATGGAAAATGTGTTCCAGATCATGGTATCATCGGAACACTACTAGTTTAAATGAATTATTTAAACATAATAAAAGGCTTTTGCAAAAATATATATATTTTTAAAGAAATGCAAGAGATTGTTACTTACTGGAAGGTAGAAATCATTTTTCTCTGTGAATTGTGGGACATTTGGGTAATACAAAGTTTCATTCGAGGCATTGGAAGCTGCAGGCATCATTCTGTCTTCTAAGAAGAACTAAAACCCAAGAAAAGAATACAAAACGCTGTGAATCTACTTTATAATGCAGAAGATTGCTAACATATTTACAATAATTTAATCAATGTAAATCATTTTTAGTAGATAAAGGCTTAACAACAAAATCACTTCATTAGTGACCTCTTTCTTTGAACATTATCTGAACACTGTCATTATCAAGGATGTGGGTTGGAATCACAGTTACAATGAACAACTAGTTCAGCACAGCACATAGCACACAGACTCTCCCAGAGTGCAGATTCAATGAGTTGAACTTGGATTCAATGAGTTGAAAAAGAAAGATCATAATCTCCAAAATCCCCCAAAGTCAAGGTCTAAACCCAGTGCCAGCACTCCAGACTTTAGCTCACTTTCCAGAAGGTGAAATGTGAGGTCAAAGTGATAGAAATCACTGCCATTCGAGCTTTCTCCACTGTCTGAGAAAGCCAAACTAATGAGTTCCCACCACCTCGGTCTTGAAAAAATATGTTATTCTGAACTATTAAACCGCTTCCCCATCTCACCAACCTTATTGCGCCTGCATCTCATTGAGATTGGCCAAATGTTTAATGATGCGCATAAAAGTCATATATACTAAAGCTGAAATCATTTTAAAATCTATGTTTGTCTATGTATGTCCATGTTTAACATGCAAAAAAGAAACACAACTAGTAGCATTTTTGTGTGTGTTTTTTCCCATGACAGTGGCGGCTGTTTAGATACAGATCCTGCATTTTCAAAATTGAAGAGTCAACACAACATCCTTCATGTGTCAGGAACGGTGTCGGAAAACCAGTCGCGGACCCAGAAATGCAATAATGTATTTTATTGCATAAACAGGCAATGGTCACACAGGAGCAATCAGGGCAATACAGGGATCCAAAGAGTGGTCAGGGACAGGCAAAGTTTGTTCCAGGCTTCAGTTGTGTCAGAGGCAGGCAAGGCGTAGTCAATGGGCAGGCAGAGGTCGATAACGGGAAATCAGTCCAGGGAACACAGAGAGGAGCGGGACTGGAACCACAAGGAGCACAAACAGGTGGGTCGGGAACGAGACTGGGACACAGACGAATACGGGAGCACAAACAAAAACACGATGAAACAAAACACGGGTAAACAGAGAAAACGCTGGAGAGTTGTGTAGGCATAAGCAAACCACAAGACAATCTGGCAACGGACATGGGAAAACGCACAGCTTATATACATTTAGACATAACGAGAAACAATCAGGAATGAACACGAACGCAGCTAACTGCAATCAGACACATGAGGAACAGGTGAAAATGATAATACAATGACGAGACTGGAAACAGGTAAGCGAAAGTAAAAATGGACCGGACAACCAGGAAAACATGGAATAAACTACAAACACCTAATTACGGAGAACACGAACACAAGACGTGACATCGTGGGTACTTTTTCCTCATCTGAGGAGATGTGTCTGACAGGCAGGTCAAAGTTCCCTAGTCACACACATGACTTTACTGAGGCCCCGAATAACCTTTCCCTCAATAAAAAAATCCTTCACAGCCATCTGCAAAATCTGAAGTAGCACCCAAATGTTTTTTAGAAAAAACTGGACAGGTGCACCTCACAAAGCAATGGCTAAATCCTGGGATGGCTAAGGTACTGGACATGACGGTCATTAGTTTGAACCTTGGGTAGAATACCTCTACTTCTACTGTTCAGTAAATCACCCTTTACAGGATATGACAAAGCAAAATAGAAAAAAATACTGAAACACACAAGACAAACAAGTTTACAGAAAAGCATTCATTGCTGAGTGGCATGTTCTTTGTTTTCATCAAGGTCTGCCTCCATCTAAAGGTACAGCAGGCTGAAAGAGGTCTGAAGAAGGTCACAAGCAACATCTTGGCTAATTGCCAATCAATCTATGCAGTGCATGTCTGGAGGTAAGGCTGCATATGTCCATGGTCCTGAAGGCCTCCTAAGATGTGGGAAAGAGCAAGAATGTCTGACAGCTGCCAAGCGAGGGGAAGCAGCTCTCTGCTCCAGCTTCACCCCCTCAATATCAATACCCAGCTAATAACATGTGAGCAAATCATCACCAAGCAAGGAATTAATTTCATAGTCAAAGGGTAAATTGTGCTACTTCACTATCAAACAGGTCCGATGAGTTTGACATAACAAGCAGCATACTAATCACAAGCAGTCTGCCTCTACAATAAGTGAACAAGCTGAAGCTGACAAGACCACCATTACAATTCAACTGCCATGAAATGGTAGCCAGTGTCAATCATCAGCGATCCACACTAATCATGTGACCGTGCTGGAACCATTACATTTACGCGGAACACCATCTCTCTAATGCTGACTCAGTGACAAGTAAAGAAGGGGCGAGCACCATTTGTAAAGTCCTCGGTGTCTGACTCAGCGGGTGGGGTGGGATAGGGGTTGGCAGGATTCAGCACACAAACTTCCAGGGTCCCAACCACAAGGCCACTGATCCAGCACTTACCATATTGAAAACGGCCATTGTTAATATGAGTGTAGTGGTTGCCATGGTGAGGGTGAGACGTGGCCAGGGTTTGTTGGCGATGATTCTGGACGAGCTCAGAATCCAGAGCAGGGTACTGGAGGCGGATTTGCTGCATTGCTAAGGGGATAACAGAAAAATAAGAAGTAAATCAGCTATTTATAATCCCAGTCTGGCCCCCTATGGCTCTTGCTATGACAGCAAACCTGAGATGCCCCTACTTGCATCAATGACAGTGTAAGATTCCCAGCGGTGTATTCCCTTGAATAACACTGCCGTTTTCTTCCATGCAGACAATTGTCTGCCTTGCTTACTCTGATATTTATTTGTCCCCAAATGGAGGTGTTGACAAGACAATGATGGTTCTTAAATGCTGTAGATGATAACAAGAAATAATTTACAAATAAGATGTTCTGGGTGCAGCTCAATTCACCATAGGTAGACAGGTTGGGCACATGTGAAAGTATAACACACAAATCTTCTCTTTTGCTCTCTCCTTCATAGCAAATGTTGGCTGAAGATATTCTACTTGCGTGCAATGTGCATTGAATGTCCTCTCAATGAACTGCATAACCCGAAGAGCTCAGATGAAGACAGGAGCTCATGAATATTCGTTAGCAACCAGACCGACGCTTGTTCGGATGTGATGATACTCACTGTTGACATGTGTAGACACACGTTCCAGTTCAAACTTGTTTGTACTTAAAAGTACATACACAGTAAATGGAACTGAGAGCTGAGTCTTCTCCAAAACCCTTCAGAAGAGACAGGAAATTGAGTTCTGTATGTCGAGGTTAAACAGAATGTCTTTGGATCGACCTTGGAAAATGGGAAAGACACAGCTTGTAGAATTCACTGACATGGGGTGGAATACTAAATCATGGATGGCCAAGTTACAGCAGGCTTGCTGTTTTTGTTTACCCACAAACACAACAGTTTTTATACTACTACCAAGTACTGCTATCAGACAGTGTTTTGGAAGAGGTATAGGACAACTTCATTATAGGATAGAATTGACCGGCCAAAGACCCTATCAGTTTCGTATTTATTGTTGACTATGGGTGAAGAAATCGTAACACGATTAAACGGTAATAAACAAAAGTTTTGCCTAAATATGACATCAGTTTGTCTGTCACTCTACCCATATTAAACGTACTAACCACAATGCCTATGAGCAGGCAAACGAATGATCAAGGAAGTTGGTTGAGTTGTTTTGAAAACAAGACACGACAAGACGTGACGAACACGCCTGAGGCGGGATTATCAGCAACGCGTAAACTGAGTGCCCACAGGCAGAATACCAACCACAGAACATTAAATAAACATGTGACCTTTCAAAGTCAACAAGAACCTTGATACAGTGCCATGTTTCAATAGAGTGGAAACAATTTTTAAATTGGAAAATAAAACTTGAGATGAAAGGACGTGCTTGAGCCTTCATGTGTTACGACTTTATCCATCTCTTTTTTCTTAAAAAGGGAAGGTCTGCTTTGAAAAAGGAATAATTGTACCAGTCCCATCTGCCTTTGACAGCGCAAGTCAAGCTTACATTCAGAGCAAAATAAGGCTGGAGTGACACTGACGAATACAAGGGCAGGCAGATGCTAACTAGTGGATATTGTCTGTCAAACTTTAATAACAGTAAGAGGAAGCTACTTTGGAAAATAAGCCAACTTTTAAATGAGAGCCATGTGGAAATGCAATAAGGTACTGTATTCCATTTGTCAAAGTCAATGCTTTGTCGCCCCTGGCAAATGATAAATCAAGGATTGAAACTACCCAGAATGCTTCACTCTTCACTGAGTTACATTACTTTTTTTTATTTTGCCCAATTCCTTCCCTGCATTGAGAAGCTTATTTGCCCCATCTATAGAGAGGTGGGTTTTATATCGATTGACTCTGTTCTTATCTGCTGTGGCAAACTGGTCAGGACGCCAAATGGGCAGGGTCAACACCACAATTATACAGCCTAAATGTCCAAAACCAACAAATGCATTTGATTTCTGATTGAAATTGTACATTTGATCCTGTACCGGCCTGGTTCTGAACAAGCTAATGGTCTCCATTTCCCAATGAACAATTATACAACTAAATAAGCAGCTATAAAACAGATTACACATCAAAAAGTAAATGCACAGATGAATCACTACTGTCCAAACTAGCATTCTGCCTCCAGTCCCATTATGGCTTTAATTATCTAATCAAAAGGCTGGCAACCTGTGCTTGTTCTCTTCCAGAAGTTATCATGTTTGTTGAATAATGCCTTCAGTAGGGTATTCACAAGCCAAAACCCCAGATGCCTCTTCATTCATGTTTGAATCCTCTTGAATAATGCAGGGCTGGACTGGGACAAAAATAGGCCCTGCCATTTGGCTCAGACCGGCCCCAAAACCCCAGATGCCTCTTCATTTGAAAAAAACAGCAATTGAGCTCTGAAAATCCTCTCATTCTCCATTTTTCTGTTAGATGACAAAAAAAAAAAAAAAATATATATTTTTAATTAAGAGATAATAAGAGCTGGCATAACAAAAGCCCTGAGAGAGATGGAGCTTCATCCACTTGGCTGGCATTTGCTTAGTGTTGTTTTGATTCCCTCTTAGCATCGAGCCTTGCGGATTACACACTGGAGGCAAGGTCTGGCAAACCCTAGGAAAGAGGCTGCTGCTTCCCTTCAGAACCGCAGATGCACAACAATTACTGGACTCGCGATGCAGCTGGTGTTAGAATTTAAGCAGGTCCCAACAGAAAGCGAACACGTGATTTCAGTGTGTTGCCTCATTATTTGGGATGCAATCATCTGTTGTGCTTCGTCAAAGTCAGGCAGTGGACAATTTTTCCATTCCATACGTAGTCCTGGGCTTTGATTATAGACTGACAGCACTGTACTATGATAGATGACAAAGTATTGAAAAGGGGATTACATTTTCTATTACATAATCATATAATATGCTTACTGTATAACAAGACATAATGCAACCATATCATTTATAATACTAATTTACATTGGTTATCAGTATAATATATCAGTATATCAGTTTATTTGTGTCTATACTTTATTTGACCAATTGGTCTCACTGAGATTAGCAATCTCTTATTAAAACAGACCCTGGCCACACCACAAAACCAGGTAACTGCCAAAATAAAGGAAACACCTGAGTAAATGAAGGGTCCTAGAAGCACTGTTATGGTGTGGGGTGCATTTTCCTGGCATGGTTTAGGTCCACTCAACCCCTTAGAGGGCAAGGTAAATGGCAGCAAAATAAGCCATTCTGAGTGATCACGTTCATGCTATGGTAATGGTCCTGTTCCAGGATGACAATGTCTCCATCCACAGGGCACGAGTGGTCACTGAATGATTTGATGAGGTGGAAAACTATATTAACCATATGCCATGGCCGTTTCAGTTGCCAGATCTCAACCCAATTGAATTTAATTGTGAGATTCTGGAGCAGCGCCTGAGAGTGTTTTTCATCACCAACAACACCAAATGATGGGATTTCTTGTGGATGAATGGTGTTTCATCCCTCCAGCAGTTCCAGACACTTGTAGAATCAATGCCAAGGTGCATTGAAGCAGTTCTGGCAGATCGTGGTGGCCCCACTCCCTATAAGGACACTTGGTGTTTCCTTCATTTTGGCAGTGGGGTCTGATTATTATTATGCAGTGCTAGGCAGGTGTCTGATGAACAAACAATCACTCAGCACGGTGCAGTACATATAAATGTATTTCAATCAATGTCTTCTTCAGATAGGTACTGTAAATGCTGACCATTTAACCATGCACAAGGTACAGTACATGCATGTATGACATCTGCTAAAATGTGGAACTCCTTCATCATCATTAAACACATCAGAATATATATTTCCACTAAAAACTTGAAATATTAATACAATGAATTGTGTGGAATACTTAACCCATGAAATATATGACACCTTCGTATTGTTAGCAGTTGAAATGTATTTTACTCTGGAAATAATATTTTGAACAACAGTGTTTATTATTCTATTCATTTTTACATCAAATAGGTTTCTACATATGTGCCACAAATATTCCAGATACAAGTGGGAAACAACTGCATTAGTTAATTGCTTTATCCCTAAAATGCTAAATTAATGAAGTGTAATGATATTCCTTTAATTCAAGGTCTATTTGTTTGAATCTAGGCCTTAGATTTTAATCTAGCTATAACTCCCAGTATCTATTTCAAGAGGATGTAATTGCTGAGAGTTCCCTACATTTAAAATAAGCTTTAGTTCAGAGTGAGCAGTCTGTATACAATTAAAAGCTGCCAGGAAATCTATGATGAGCCTGTTTCACGTTAGGGGTACAAACAGTGTCAGGATAAACAACAGAGTAATCTGCATATAAATGGAGTTTAGCCTTTTGTACAGCACAGTCAATATTGCTTATGTAAATAGTTAACGAGGCAGGGCCAAGAATAGAACCTTGGGGAACTATTTAGTTTCGTTCAGCATAAACATACACACTCCACCCTATTCAACAGATAGCCAAATGTTCAGCAGTCTTTTAATCAATATGTTGTGATTTTCCTGAAATAAAAGTCCTGACTTGATCTGATGCCTGGAAAGTATACTATTATCAAAGGGCAGTTTATAATTTATTTCTGCCTTTACCTTGTATTCAGGCAGAAAGTCATTATTTTAAGTCAAACCAATTCAATTCTAGAGCTATAGGTTGAAAAGGAACACTTGCTTCGTGCCCATTGAACATTTACACACAAAAAAAACAACAACAAAAAACCAACCAACGCTCCTTCTGGTGACCCAATCTGAAAGTGTGTGGAATCAGAATGCATGACTCACCAAGAAATGGCCAGCAAAACAGATGAACAGGATCAAGGACAGCAAGACAAAAGCCACCCCAAAGGAGATTCCTAGGACCGCAGTTCTACAGAACGCCAAGCATGGGTAAGCAATAAGACAGAGAGCATTCACTGAAAATATAAGCAATGGGGAAACGGGTCTGTACATAGCAATTTAATTATAATAACATTGCCCTATTGCCTATCTATCTATTCATCTATCTATCTATCAGTATTTCTGTCAGTACATGAATACCTATCTTTCTAGCCATTGTGTGCAGGCCAGTTTGAATCATAAAGATCTCAATTGTCTAGTTTTTTTTGTTTCTGATTTATCACCCTTCGTGCTTCTTGGCGAGTTCGTGCCGGCTCACCCTCCCCCCTCGCCCTGGGGCGGATAGCCAAATGCCGCCCCCAATCCGGGCTCCCGGCCAGGACTGGTCTGGTACAGTCGGGTTTCGAACCACAACCACAATAGGCAGCACACACTCGCTGCTTGTGAGACTTGGATTTATTCCAAAATAATTTAACTGAATGTAATTTTAGCCTCAGCTCAATTTCCAGCTTAGAAGGATTGTTCCATAAAAAAAGACATCCAAAGAAGCATTTGTTTGGATACCCCCAAGCATCAGCCTGGCCAGCACTCTGCTGTTTTTGACTTGTTGTTTTGTGCCTGGTACTGCCAAACTAACACATTTTATATTTATATTTTATATAATATTTTCATTATTTATATATTTTTTTTATCCTGCGGTTCATTTAAGAATACTTTCTGACTTAAACAGAAAAACTCAAAATGTATTGCAAACTCCATTTAGGTATTATGCTTAATAATGAAGATAAACTGCAGATATATTTTTGAGAAAACAGGCCCTTTTGAGGGCAAGTTTGATTGTCTGACCTAGCTCTGTTGTTCTATATGAACTTACTACTAAGTGGCTCTGGATGATGACTGCTAAATAACTAAATGTAATATTTATGTATTATTGTATTGTGAGTATTATATGAGTAGTATTATAAAGTATACACTTGAGTCAGATTTTCTTGGTTGGTTTTACCAAGCAACTATAGGATGTGGAACACTATGGGGTTATGAGATATATGATAAAGACTGACTACTGAACATGCCCAAAAAAATGAACTTATGAAAAATATAAGCACAGCAGTGCAGAATATGCCCTTACAGCTGTTGTTTTGATAATATATACACATAATTTGTATACTATACACAAATACACCACACATACCATGCTGTTATGTATTTCTTAACACAAACCATACTTACTTCGGCAAGACCAGAATCTGTACTATGAAGATGCAGAAAAATATCAGGCATGCACAGGTGACGTAATACTTGAAAGCCGGCAAAGTCGTTGCTCTGTACTACGGAAAAAAAGGAATCTAGGTCTAAGGTGGCATTCCTAAATAATTTTCCCAAACACTCACTCACAAGTTCTTTCAACAGTTACATCTCAGTTGCAGATTTTAAAGGTAATTTAGGTTATGACTCCTTCAAGAGTAAATACTAATACCCCAAAGATTTGAAATATAAATGTCTACAGCATCAAAGATTACAATACCCCCCGACAGCTGAAATATTACTTACCTCTTTCTCCAGTGTCTTATTGTGGAAAAACAAAGATATCCTCTGAATATCTTCAGATTTCAGCCATTGTCTAAAGAACAAAAGCTCAGTCAGACAAGTGATGACTTCATAACAAGTTTAAATCCTCATGCTTCCTCTCATAAGGCTCACTCTATGAATAATGCCTCAATCTACAGAATGTGTGACACAAAATCTTAAATATGGAGGATTTAATTTAATATGATTTCTCTTTAAATAATGCAGTTTTATCAATAAAACTGCTGTCTTTGGCAATTAAAACAATCAATAAACATGAAGAAACAGCTCTCTTTTAAGCCTATTTCACCTGGGAAATATAGCATCCTACTGGATGGATATTCTTGAATAAATGATGTGTAGGCTGATTGACAGACAGTCAATATACATGATTGTACAGGGGCTACACTCATATAGGTGGGAAATCAATAGGGTTCTTATTAAAGATATATTAAAGTTATCATGCTACAATATTCAGGAATACTATAGCAGGATCTACCGTTATTAAATGGTACACCGGTAAATTTGTGAAACTTGTTGGAAAGGAGCTCTTACAATCAAAATCAGAAATGACCACGAAACAACATTGATTACATTTCCCAAGCTTTTGGTGTTGGTTTCATTCACCATTGCACAAATATGATATAAAACTTGAATTCAGGATTTTGACGTGGAGTACTCCTTTAACATTTTACATGCTGGAAAAAAAACTGGATTAACACTGTTCCAGCATTTTGGAACAGAAAATTCCAATATGAATATTAATATATTGCTGCATACTTCTGGGAGTTGATGCCATCAATGGTTCTAATCATCCTCTCATTCAGCTCCTCCTCAAATCTCTTCCTCTGGGATTTTCTGTGAGGGAAAAGACTGTTACTGGTTTAAGGGTGTAAGGATAGCCCTGTGAAGGACTATTACAGTAGCAACGGCAACAGTGGCTTCGACTTCTATAATGTTGATGGGGTCACATGTGGAGCCAAACCACCCCCCACCGCCAAAAAAACAAAACAAAACATGATTATTTTTCCCATCGAGGCCGATTGGAAATTTATATCATCTGATCCTCTTTTGGTGATGACACAGGCCGTGCTGTGCTGGGGGAATTACAGAGCTGGAACCACCTGGCTGTGCTTCAGAGAAAGGGAGAAAGCCAATCCCCCATCGCGACAGCCTGAAATAGTAAACTTCCCCCGAGCAGCCCCTGTCATTTTCCCTCTGTGCATTCATAACATTCTCTCTCTTCATTTCATGAGCTGGAGACAGAAGTCCCTGAGACTCCTGTAAATCCGGCGAGATCAAAGGACAGCGGAGGGGGAACGCGCTGTTGCTTTATCGTTGCAAGTCCCCCGTGGTTTTTCCGCTTCCCTGCACGAGCATAAAAAAGGCAGGAGATGGTTTTGTGTGAGTGAAGTGATGGCTCTTGCTTTTTTGGGGGTTTCAAAGAGCAGTTCTTTTGATTTTGATTTTTGTCTCTTCCGGGACTTTTTTTCTATTTCTGAAGATACGTTTCTTCAAATTTTCATGAATTTTCAGATCTCCAAACAGTTATACAAAACAAGTATCGACTGGTCCGACCACAAAAGTTGTATCCTGATAGAGTACCTATAAGTTGTGCAGACATAGTTATTTCTCACCGTTCTGTTCGGCGCTGGAAATGATACTGCCCCATCGGCACATCCTGAAACAAATAAGAGTAAAATCCAATCATTTCATCTCTGAAAAGCTCAGATCTGCCTGTACACTTAAAAGTAGGGAGTTTTCATAGGATGTAAAGAAAATATACCACATTTAACCAATCCAAAAGCACGTGAAGCATAAGTATGTTACACGCAAAAAATGGGATTTGGCATAAAATGGATACATCAAAGTATATTTACACCAAACATATCAGTTTTTTTATTGATGTGGAAAAAAACCTCAGACTAGTGGAACACACTGACCTGCATGTATGGAGTCAAATTAAGGCCAAAAGTATTGGTCGAAAAGCATAAAAAGTCATAAATGCAAAAATAAAATCGATAAGCAAAGTGGAGTGCCATGTATCGAGTTCAAAAATAAAAGAAATGCAAATCGAAAATATAAAGTTCAAACGTTTAACGTCATTTTAAATGACTCGTTTGCTGTGTGAAAGCAATGGGCACGTTTCGTTGATCACGTTTCTTTGATCACGTTCCTTTGATGTCACTATTGATTCCTCTCATAGAATTCACAGGTTTCTCTCCCTCCCTCTCGAAGTAGCTGCCTTTTATTTTATTTACTGTTGTTACGTTGTTATGCTTTCCCACAACGTTCCTAAATCCAAGTTCCAAATACAGCGGTAGGAGGCGGCTCACCGAGGTGTTGAGTTTGCCGTTCTCGGTGGTCATGCTGTCCCGGTGGTGCAGGTTGGCAAAGGGCTTGGCGGCCCCCCAGGACTCCAGGTAGCGGGTCATCCGAACAGACGCCCTCATTTTGGCCCCGTCCAGCGTGTGCCTGGGCCGGCAGTAGAGCTGTGGGCTGCGCCTCTCTGCCTGCGGTCATAATGCGGTTCACACGTTAAAAAATCACAGCCCTGGCTTGGTCCGCTTCTTTTTCCCAACCAACCATGCAGACCTCTATGAGCTTCGTAACATTGCAGAGAAGTCAGATGTACAATTTGTTGTGGTTCTGTGTGACTCAATAGGTAGAGCAATGCTTAGGTTGTGGGTTCAATCCCCACTGGGACCACATATACTGAAAAATGTATGCATTCACTACTGTAAGTTGCTTTGAATAAAAGCGTCTGCTAAATGGCATATATTATATTATTAATTCAGATGTAGCTTAAAGGGCCTTTTCTGGCTGTCTCACTGCCCTGTCAGGGTGACAACCACTGTGCCCTTCAGTCCTGTTGAATATATCTGTATCTAATCAACATACTGAATTACAACAGGCTTGGCTACCTCCTACTGTATTATATTGCCATTATATCCATATTGGCTTCATAATAGTGTCCTTCACCTGGATACCTACATATCTCAGAGTTGAGAGTGACCTGGTAGCTGATAATCTGATAATCATAACCTTGAGTACTTAATTCTGAACTGCTCCAGTAAAATTCCAGCTCTGTAATTGGAAGGTTTGTAACATGTGAGTAGCCCTTTCCGTAATAAATAATGTGATATGTTGCGTGCAGGCAAGTCCACTGCAGTCCTACACAGACAGATCCAGTTTTTGATTCTCCTCTCCAGAAACTTTCCCCCATGGAGTTACTTACTTTGGGGTTGATGACCAGGTAGGTGGCGACCCCGTGCTCCTTGAGATACGGGTCTCGGTCTTGTCCACCCCCGTCCTCCACTTTGTACGCCCCGTTCAGGTGCTCCAGAGTGACCGAGGAGATGTGGACTCGCCTGTGGGTGAGCGTACACTTTCAGCAGATTCGCAGATAAACACCTTTGGCCTTGTCTTCCTGCATTATGCACGCTTTGAACATGCAAATATGATGACCTTTTGGGAGCTCTCAAGAAAGTACATTGAGA
Source organism: Aldrovandia affinis (assembly GCA_029706075.1). Taxonomy (NCBI): domain Eukaryota; kingdom Metazoa; phylum Chordata; class Actinopteri; order Notacanthiformes; family Halosauridae; genus Aldrovandia; species Aldrovandia affinis. Next base: position 1,256,794 of record JAINUG010000118.1, read on the forward strand.
GTTAATGCTACCCGCTGGCTTGTTTTCTCCAAGTAATTATCATCATGATTTGCCAACCTTTACTGCCCAGCAGGGTCAGGTGATGTTCAGATTTTCAGATGCAGAAAAAAACAACTTAATGACCAAGTTCTGTATATGTAATAAGCAAAGCATGCACTGAGATATGTATTAAATGTATGTTTAAATATTTCATATATCTGCTTACCCGGGCACACCACCAGCCTCCATGTAATTGGCCAATGTGACATCATGTGACCAAACATCATATTGCCATTTCTGAAGGCCAATGACACCACACAGAACATTGCCAGAATGGACCCCAACCCGCATATTAATGTCTACACCGGTGGCATCCCGCACCTTCCTTTGATGAAAAACAAAGCAAAACACAGAAAAAATACATTGCTTTACTGTACTTCTAAATGTGTATGTTAGAATAATGTGGAATTGTGAGATATTATTTCTGAATCCAACAATACATGGATATTCATGATGTAAAAACAATCACTGGATTTTTTTTACCAATGGTGAAAATACATGGAATTAGTGAAATTTTTTGACATTTAACAAAAGACTGAAAATAGCTTGATGTAAGCCATCATAACAATTTAATACATTTATATAAAGCCTTTGCTTTTCCTTAACAGTTTAAAGATTTGTCCAAAATTCTACATTTGTTGCAAGACTTATAGGTACAGTATGCAATGTACTGGCATATTTCAGTATTTAATCTACTGGCAGAATTTTGGTGTGATTTATTTTTCTCAAAAATATAATCCAGAAATTGTACCTATGCTATATGACCCAAAATGTTGCTTTGTGTTCAAATATCTTAAGATATCACCTATCCTGGAGAGTGTTTGTGCTTTTCCTAAATCTCAGCAAGATATTTAGTTCAAACACATCGGGGAGCATTCTTCAGGCATCTGTGGCTGACATGAAAGAAGAGGTGCAAACAGTGGGAGCACACAAGCAGAATATTAATCAGGCCATTCCCAGGGAAAATCCCAGAAAAAGGACAAGGATCAACAAAGATTGTAAACAACATTTTCTAAGGAGCTGCCTGAAAGAGAGTCACTGTGCCATCCCTGTTAACCCTTCACCTGAGACCATTCTGTGACAAACTCCATTCACACCAAACCCTGTTCCGGTAAAAATACAGTTGGGTGTGAATGGTGGTTCCCTGTGGCTCAGTGGGTAGAGCATTGCATTGGCAACGCTTAGGCTGTGGGTTCGATTCCCACTGGGACCACATATACTGAAAAATGTGTGCATTCACTACTGTAAGTCGCTTTGGATAAAAGCGTCTGCTAAATGGTGTATATTATTATATAATGAATGGGGCACAATGTGCAAATGCTCCTATTTCACCCGCTTTGCATTTTTCAGCTTTGAGACTTTGTCATGTAGGTGTTCAAATTCTGTTTTTGCAGCATGGTGCAAATGAAGTGGGAAAAACAAGGCGTGATGCCCTGACATATGGTGACAGTGCATTTTGTAGTTTGGATTAGACGTGTTTTGTGTGTGTGTGTGTGTGTTTAAAAAGCATATGGCTGAGAGTGATTTCACCACAGGTTAGGACTGGCGTCTAAATCAGGTAAAATGAGCCAATTATTATTATTTTTTCAATAATATTTGTTTCTGATTTTTATCCCATTTTCTCCCAATTTGGTAGCCAATTAGACCCGCTATTTAAGTCAATCCCCCCCTAGTAATGCAAGTTCACTGCCATAGTCCTGCAACCGGTAGCGACACCCGACCTGACACCTCTTCCGAGACGGCACTTGCCCAAGTATTAACCGTAACCTGGTATACTGCAGGGCTACTCTTATGTGCAGCGAATCTCATGTCGGCTTCCCTCCCACCTCCCCGGTGGCGTTCCTGGCCAGAGCCAACTCTGGCGAGACGGGGAATTGAACCCTGGTCTCCGTGACCAGCATCGGACGTTCTAACCACTGAGCCTTAATCTATCTCCAAGCTCTTCACTTCACAAGCTTCCAAAACCAGTATTAATGCCTCCTGGCATTTTATTGTAATTTATGCTGAGCCATTTATGCTAAATACGTATTACACGTGAAAACATTAATTAATAACCTCTTTAAATGGCTGTTTCAGGTGATGTTTAAAAAAATAAAAATAAAAAGCAATTATGCTCGTGAGTACATTTCAGTCGTTGATGGAGAGGGTCACGCGCTCACTGAATACTATGTTGTATCGTGTTTACGAAGCAAACTCAGACTGGCATAAACCGGAGCAGACGAGGACAGCCTTATCATTTCCATTTCATGTTGTGTTTACACTGGGGCGATAGCGCAGCTGGGTCTGCCCCGCATACGGCGCGGTGTAACTGGCACCTCACCACAGAGCTTTGGCTGGGCTGGCAACGTTTCATCACAAACACGATGAGAATGATTTCAGAAAGAAATGTGGAGTGGAGACAATGGAGGCAATGACGTCTAGTCAAAAGAAACAAAATCATACGATGCATTTACTTACAGTGTATTAAAAACACATCTTCGATATAACATGTGTGATGCTTCTGGGAAATGTGTGAATGTGTGTGTGTGTGTGTGTGTGTGTGGGTGCGCAAGTGGATTTATTGGGAATCTTTTCTAGAGTGCGCATTTGCTAGAAACACAATTTTGATCAAAAGTAGCAGAATTAAAAAAGATAAAATGTCCAAAAGGAATCAAATGTAAAATATCAAAAAAAATTAAATGTACTTTCAGAGTTGAACACTGAACACTTTGCTGTGCAAGGTACTGATATACTCACTTTATAGCCTCGCACATGTCCAGTCCCATTTTCACACAGTTTTTCGCGTGGTTTGGCAGGGATTCCGGAAGGCCTGACACGCAGTAGTAACAGTCCCCAAGAATTTTTATCCTCATACACTCATTCTCCTAAAGATAACGCAAAAGGGAAAGCGTTACTGACTTATCGTAAATGTGACTATTGTGATAATTACATATACCATATGTGACAATTACATAAACCTTATCGTAAATGTGACAAGGAATAATTACATATACTATATCAGATTTCCACAATATTACACTTTTAGTGTTTAATATGACTACCGGTACGATCCATCCCATTGGGAATATATACCATGCTGCTCATTCACAGGTATGATATTTTATTCATGAGAGTTCAATCCCTGAGGACTCTGCTGGCAGTGGAAATCAAATAGACAAAATCAGATGCATGGGAACAGGAATTATATGAAATTGCATATAATAGAATTCTTGGATGCTGCAACTGTGTTTGTTTTTGTGTCTGTCTCAAAAGCCCTCCCTCCCCCACAAGGTTGTAAGCATTCTTGGATCCAAACTTCTCGAGTGCATTCGTACGATGGGGTCATGACACCCCTTCAGCATGCAGAAGAAAGAACGTCATTATCATGGTTGGGATTCGCTGCTGCTTGTACGCTTTTAGCCTCGGGGCAGCGTTTACTGTAAGCTGTGAAGTAACATGCACTTTTCTATATGTCAGGCCTCATTTAGAGAAAACATAAGATCCTCCATAAGATTCCTCTTTAAAGGAACCTGTCTGACAGCTAATGGTTTTTGAGCCCGATCGTGCCACCTCGCAAATCCAACACTGTCAGGACTTAACAAGCTCCTTCATGCTTGACATTTCAATACCCCGCTCGGGAGAACAACAAGCTGCAGCCTAAAAGGCAACGCATCTTCATTACATGTTTGATTCACAACCACATCGTCACCAGAACCAAGCCCCATCTGTGGTACAAAAATCTGCTCCATCATTTCATTCCTTGATAGAGCTCGCAAATGAACCACATTACACCACTACGGCAGACGTGAGACTGATTTAGTGTGGATAGGAAGTTTACCTTGGCAATCTGATCAAATTTGCCAAAGAGTTCGTTCAGCATGTGGACCAGCTCCCCTGGAGAGCAGTCGGTAGCCAGGCGGGTGAATCCCACAATATCTGCATACAGAATACTGTGAAAAAATAAAAGGCAGGTTTATTATATTAGGCTAGTCACATTAGCGCACGTACAGTAAGTGTAGTTACACAGTGTGGACAAAAATGCAAAAAAACCCACTATTATTCTAATGAGGAGAGCATGCTGTATCATAAGCTTAAAGTGTGTACATTTTAAACATATTCAAATTCATATATTACATTGATTCCATTTTCAGTTATAAATCATCACGCTGTTGATTCATTTCGCATGCTTTGTGTACTTTAAATGAAATATCTGGCAAACACGTTTCTGTTTGGAAAATACAGAATGAGCCAATTCGATGACAGATGGCGAGTTACAAATATAGGAGACAGAATGAACTGATAAAGACATTACGTTTTGAACTGATAAGGGTGCTGACGTGTGCAAAGACAGAGCTGCAGTGCAACCAAGTAAAAAGGAATCAGCTGATAATGGGTCACTGCCATGCTCGCGTAATTGTCACAAAACAAATAAGAGCTTCTCCAGGATAATTATCAAATAAAGATAACTTCTCTGCCTACTGTACCATATTGTAGCTCACCAGCTGCCACTGCCTATGGTGCATTTTATTTCTGTCGAATACATTCTCTTTTTCAATTCATTCTTATTCAGTTAAATCTGGTACACAATGCTACATGGGCTCTTGTGAAAACTATTGAATAATGTAATTACTATATTACTATAATTAATAATATAATAACTACATTCAGTTGTATAATATTGGTATTAATAAAGAGGTTTTAATAGAGTGGAACAGCCACTGTTTACTTTAAACCCTGCAGGCCTATTCTGCAGATATGTGGGCACAGAATATAGAGAAATGCTGCAAACACACTCCAAAGGAGACTGTGCTTGGAACAAGCTCACTTGACTGACACCTGACTGCACTCGCTGCTCGAAAACCTTTGTGCTAAAGATCAACAATCCTGCCAAAGGTGTTTGAAATCAATATTAAAATCAAAGTGAATATGTGGTAGCTTGATGTTAAATGCAGCTGAAATTTTGACAGACAAAAGATGACTGCAGCCTTTTCCATGTTCTAGGTGAAGTAGTGTCCACCCACAGCAACATCCAACATCCAGCCGCTCAAACTTCCAGCCTCTAAGGTCCGATGCTCAGAACAGATATCGAATTCGTGTGATCTCGCTTCAACGCTTGACGTAAGTGAAATTAGTTTTGGCATGAGAAGTGCTTATTAAACTGTTCCTTTGCGGTAATTATTCACGAGACCACCGTAGCAGATTGAAGCATGGCGTATCTGAGACGGGCTTTCATCAAAGGCTACTCCTATGCTCATTAACAATTGTTTTTGCCATTGGGAGGGAATCTTTGTCGATGTGAGAATCCTGAGAACATGGAACTTGGAAAGACAAAAGAGTAATACTGAGATCCTGGTATGGAGAGTCGTAGAAAAGTGGAAGATAAATTCCTAGAAATCTTGCTTAAGAAATTCTCGAAGTATTCTGTAATACTGTGTCTCTAAATCTTGATATCTGAAGCAATATCACAAATGTCAGAAGCTTTGATTTTGTTTATAGGTTTTCCAGCTTCCACCATGGTGTCATACCATGAGGGTTTGCACTGTTCACATTTTAGAAGTCCATTCACGCTTCCAGAAATATAGCTACGAAGGCCAAGTACGTTGTTTAATAATGCAGAAATCAGAACCCCGCCACAGATCAAAGAACCACAGTCCCACACTACAGGACAAGGTGCACCCTATGGCCTGAAAAAAATAAGGAAAGAGGCATTTGTTATGTGAGTCCTGTAAAAAAAAAAAAGAATGTGGGAGAATGTGGACTGTGTCGGTACCTGACGTTGGTATGCCGTTGCACATAGAGATTGTGAAAGTTGTTAGTGTTCTCCGCCTGGCCAAAATTTGGGCCCTGCAACCTCTGTATGATTTCTGCCTTCATCACCCTCGCGATGTGAGCTGGGAGCAAGGACAACAGCAGGCGCTCCTACAGAACATGACAGAGGAGACAAAGGAGAAGGAATGTGATCATTTTCAGTAACTATTGGAAATGAACGCAGCTGGTTTATCCATTGAAAACGTAAGTATTTCCTTTGTTTCGACTGTGATGCCGGGGAAGGCTAGCACGGGAGCAGAGAGGAGCTGATCCTTCATCTAGGACAGGAGTACTCAACTTCAGAGGCCAAGAGGGCCACATTTAAACCACAACAGATGCAAAGGGCCACAACATATTATTAAGATATTTGTACAATTGTATTCACTGTATTTAATACTGCTGTTTAATATGCTGCATAGTCTTGCTAGTCATTTTGAATGCATTCCAAAGCATCATGGAATATGAAAACAATATTCTCCATTTGAGTAAAAAAAAACTTTTTGGGGAGGTAAATAGTTTGTCTTGCTAGTCTTTTTTAATGCATCCCAAAGCATCATGGAATATAAAAAAATATTCTCAATTTGAGTAACAAAACAGTTATGTGGGTAAATAAAGTTTGTCTTGCTATTCTTTTTTAATGCATCGCAAAGCATCATTGAATGTGGAATATAAAAAAATATTCTCAATTTGAGTAAAGAAAAACCACAGTTAGTCTATGTGGGTAAATAAACTTTGCAAGCTATGGTGGAAAATAACTTACTTATTACTAGTGAGAAATCTGAGTCTGCATTTTTTTCACAAGTACTTTCAGATCTGGTTGTTGCTCAGTTGTAGCTGCTTTTAACAACGCTGCGGAACATGGATTGCTGGGCTTGAAACCCACCTAGCATCGTTTGTATTTTGTGTTTCCTGAGATCGCTGCCAGGTGGATAGACATCTCGGAACTCGGGGTGAAGCTGTTCGTGGCGGCGTTGTAGATTAGCTCGCTTTGACACGGCAATTGTTTTTTGACAGATGAGACACATTGGTTTCCCATGCATCTCCGCAAAAGCAAATTCGATTTCCCACGCAGGGTTGAAAACGCTGTTTTCATCATCCACTTTTATTTTCTTTATCTCCATCATCGCTTAAGGTGCAAAATATTTTGCAGGTTTGAGTCGACAGATGAGCTCTCGCGATAAATAGGCCATCGTTAACTTTCCCGTTGTCAGAACGGTATCGGATGAGGCACAAACTTTAAAGGCGCACTGCCTAATTTTCACACGACTTTTGGGGGCTAATTATAATGATTATACATTCATAACCAGGCATGTTGGGGGCCACAAAATAAAGGTTCACGGGCCGTACGGGCCGCCTGTTGAGTAAGCCTGATCCAGGACATCCAAGCCGCTGTCCGTTCAGCACCACAGGTGATGGCGGCGCAGGACCACGGACAGCACCAGGCCTACTCAGAGGCATGGCAGCAGCTATAACTCATCGCTAATCACTGGAGCTGATGCTTGATGGCTCGTCCCTGGGCCTGTATGTAGGCACAGCAAACCCTTGCTTCGAGCGGATGCTGTGATTTCACGAGTGTCTGGGGCTTTTGGTTTATAGCCGAGCGGGAGTCCTTGATGTCTCTCACATCAAGTGTTTTGATTTGATGTATAGCCGCAGTTATTTTGTTGCAGTTCAACATTTTTTGAGAGACATTTCATTGCTGTTTTTGGCTCGCCGTGTCTTATGTACTGCCTAATGGTCGCGTTGGCCTACAAAAATGAATCCCCAGTCACGGCTCTACTGCCAACCACATGCCTGCTTGGCTGCTGGCTCCGGCCTCCCACCCACAGAGTGATGATAACTGTGCTCTGAAGGAGAGGAAGACAACAGCATATCTTGTAAACTTGGGCATTCTTGCCCATTGGCTGTGTTTAGATTGTGAATTTTTGTGACAAGAGTTGTTCAATAACAATTTGGTTTCGAAATGTATTTCGACTGACTTTACACAACATTAATAACATTGGCATACTGTATACTCGAAACTCCGTATTGTAACATATTGTCCCATTCCCTGGAAATTGGACGGAAAAGTATAACTTGTTGCCATTAGATACAACACGTAATTTGTGTATAATAAAAAAACAATTGTACTACTTAAACAACAGGGATGTGTTTAGTGAACCCATAATAGTGTATAAGTACCAAGTCACAAGATAACACTTGATGGCATTTGCTGTTCAAACTCAAGGACCAAAGTGGAATGATTGAAAAGCCCCATTTTGACTTATTAAGTGAAATATACACCTGTAAGACAGGTAAGAGACAGGTTCATTTTTGCAGTCATTTCTGATGAGGATACTCTTACATCAAGAGCGATACATGACTTAAATACATCACAGCTCACTGAAAATTGATTAACATGTCTGCGTGGAATTAATAAACTGAATCAATTTTACATGAATGGAAATCAAATAATCTTGGAAATGGAATTTGAACTCATCAAATCATATGAATGATCAGCTGACAAATGCCTTGCTAATTATTATTTAAGTAGTAAATTTTTTTAAAGTAGTTAGCAAACAAGTGAACAAGTAGTAAATTAATGATACCTTTCCAATTCTAAATCAATGTTTATTGATTGATTGTATTTTCAGATTTGTATCAAATATCAAGTTCTAATGAAAGTATTTATTGTCAATTGCCAACACAACTTGGCAATTTCTTGACAAGCATAATAAACCAAAAACCAGTGGATATTTTATTACATATTTATTACTGGCATATAATCAGGTTAATGACTGTTTAAACAATGACTGAATAGTTCAATGTTTTCTGCTTTGTTAAATGTTTTAAACAGTATAAACAGATATACAAATTGTCATTTTATGTTGGACACCATATTTCCCAGTATGTGATATCATTTTAATGTACTGTGACCTTAAAACAACCATTTGGACATACAATATTTTTAAGGACACAAATAGCTGATGCTATTAGAGGCAAGGATGCAGCAAGAACAAATAGATGAACCAAATGGATTCCCCCCTGCTGCGTTTAAAAATGAAGACCGTAACTGGGAGCCCGTAGGCAGTCTGAAATGTAGCCCGTGATAAACACGCATTATAAAAATGCAATCTCATCCCTACATTTTTAAACAGTGATGCGTGGATAATTTGGCCATGTGAGATTGATACATGTACAGGCTGAACAGTGCTGCCATTGGCTCAGATCAGTCCAACTTTATTGAAGCAGCTTAGCCACATGGTTACAACACTGCTCCCTGAAGATCATAAGAGTGTGAAGTCATCTTTGGATCCCTGACTGTTAAATGTACGGCACTCGACGGTGAGAACATCCCTCCCTTTATACCACTGAGTATAGCACAAAGGTTAATAGTCTCCTGGGTCAGGTGCATTTCCAGTCATTAAAAATAACGAGGGGTTGCAAGTGATTTTAAAAAGCTCCATTAATACATTATCATCCACAAAAAGCCATATTTGCAAAAAAAAAGCCCTTCGGCTAATTGATGCATTTACTCCTGGAAGCTACTTAGAGGGGAATGCAGCCTCTTCACACTATTCAAAGGCAGGGAAGTGATTTTTCCCTAAATGGAAGTGCGACCTCTCTCCCCCGTGATCTCACAGTGAGACGGACAGCAATTACCGCAGTCACCCTAGCCGTGGCTGGCCACTGCTGTGGCCGTCCAGGTTTTTTTTGCTGGTAATTGGGAGGTAAAAGGGTAATCACGGGCAGGTCAATCACACCACATTTCACCTATGAGCTAGAAGGAAGTGTGCGGAAATCTGCCATTCAGGCGCAGATATATTTTCAGGATCTTCGATCGTCTGTCTCGCGTCCGTCCCGCGTGCACATCCCGCTCGGGAGCACATCTCTCTCTGACGCTCGTGTTTTCGTTTGGAGAAAAACAAGATGGCCCACGTGGTCAGCCGACGGTCACAGATGGCGTAAATCTGGATGGCCTGTTCCCATGGTATCCCCGCAAAATATGAAAACATTAGAACTGGGCACAATATGGCATGCTCCATATTTTCACATTGTTTGGCTATGGTAAGCCTGGACATTCTGAACTAATATTTTGGTGGCTGGCCAGATTTTCTACAGCCCCAAAACACATACATATACTGTATATGGGTTATTCAGAGCAGAATATAAAAACTTTCCCCTCTGACCCTCTCCTATTTTCTAGATTTTGAAATGTGGATGAATGGATGAAATTTACATCCATTTTTGAACCCTAATAACTTTTTTGCTAATTGGCATTAATTCATGACATTTTCATTCAACCAGGAGTCCTTCTGCAATAACAAGATTGCCAAACATCAGCCTAGTGATCAGAATTCAGGAAAAATAACAATTTGGGGGGTCAATATTGACATTTGAGACAGGTGATATTTCTAAAAGCATATCAAATGAAAGGGTTGCTCTCCCTTTAAATTTATATACCCGACTTCGTATATAGCTGTGATCTTTTCTGCAATAACAGGACTGTCAAATGTATGAATACTGCTGAGAAGTCTGAAGAAAATGAAATGTTTTGGGGCTGTTTGAGGGTCCGTATTTGCATGTGAGATAGATTATATGTCAAAAGAAAGAAAGTATATAATAAAATGTTGATATATGATAAAAACAAAATATTCTATAATTTCATATATATTTTATAAATAAATAAAATCTAAACCTTTTTCTTAACTCGTTACAAATGAAAAAACAGACAATAATTGATTCCATAAGTCACCCCCTTCACCCCCTTGACTTGATACTTAGTAGAAGCACCTTTAGCTGCAATTACAGCTGTGAGTCTATATGCGTAGGCCTCTACCAGCGTTTTACACCTGCACACTGCAATTTTCGCCCATTCTTCTTTACAAAATTGCTCGAGCTCCATTAGGTTGCATGGGAACCAGTGGTGGACAGCAATTTTCAAATCTTTCCACAGAAAGGTCTTTCCACAATAAATAAAAAGATTCTCAATGTGGCTTTTCGGATTGGTCAAAAGGTCTGTGTTTCAGACTGCAGCACAATAAATTAACTTTGCCCTCAAAAAATGTTTTCAGTCACCACATCCCAATGTGGCTTTTGCGGTAGGGATAGTGTTCTTGGGATGCGCAGGGTTGGGTCAAAATTTGCTCCAATGATAACTGCTCTGGGGGATATTCAGAAGATATCTTCTTTTCCTTCGGATTGATTTGCGGATTTGCTTTGAATGTTATTTGGTCTTCATGATGAAGCTCTTTGGAAATGCATTAATCAAATGTGGGACCTCTCACAGACAGGTGTATTTAATTTGAAATAATGTCAAACACCTTAATTGTACACAGGTGGACTCCAATCAAATAACTATGTGACCTCTGAAGACAATTGATTGCACCAGAGTTTATTTAGGTGTGTCTTAGCTAAAGGGGTGAATACTTATAATAATAAACTTTATTTATACAGCACCTTTCATGTAATGTATGCAGTCAATTATGTAGTCAATTATTGTGCTATAGAATATTTTGTGTTGATTAGTGGCAAGTAATCCCAATTAAATCCATTTAGATTCCATGAAGTACAAAAAAAGGGGGGAAGCAACCATACAGACTGGAAAGCACTGAGAAGTTGGTTTGTTCCTTACGTTGTAATACTTTGTTGGGAAGAATTCCCTCTTGAAAGAACCAATCAAATCTAAAATCTCAATCATGTAACTTTATAAAAATGAAATCAGTGTGGAAGGAATGAACTGCTTTACCAAAGCGATGTTAGCACTGTATTTATTTAGTTTGTTTGACAGATACGAAATATAAAGAACCGAAAGCTATTAGGCAGTGATGCACTTGCAATGATAATCATCTATTTTTTATTTGAAAAGGGTAGACTTTGAATGAACCCAGCGCTGCAAGCTTTACAGGCATGTTCTTTCAGTAATAATAATAGGCTCTTCTTGACTTCTAGTGCATTTCCAATCTCTGCTATGACATCAAAATAATGGGGTTTTTGCCCACAGCACAGTTAAGTATCATCATGTGCTCTATAGGAATATTTTGATCAAATTGTGGCAAAATGACACTTACACTGCGGGTAATTCAGCATGCCCGTCTTATGTTCCTTGCTTATAGAAGTACAAGGAACACTAGCACTAGAGTTGTGCATCATCGCAATGCAACAATTAGCGTGGCATCACTCTGAAGCCAAGAGTGTGCGTTGTCGAAAAAATCATTATAACATATCTTTGACATATTTCAATATGCGCACAGTATGGAAATGCAGTCTGTAATGATGAGGCTTTACGAGACTGTAGGATTTTTAACACTGGATTCATCATGTCTCTTGTTGTCTGTTGTGGCTGCTATGATCACAGTTTGAACTGTAAACTGATGTAAGATGTCATTGGGAATAGGTGTGCACCTGTACATAACAGAATTGATGTAATTGCTATCATATTGTGGTAGCATTATTATATTGCTGTGTACAGAATAAGAGTGGTTTCATTAGTTGCCGTACTGCTTTAGTGTGTGACGCATACTGACTGTGGATTCCAATCTACTAATTTCAACACAATGTACAGTATTTCCTTTCAAATTTATGTTTGTGTGATACTCCTGAACAATAACGATGCCACGCTCCTCACAGTGAGTAGCGGAGTAATGATACGAGGGTCCACAAGCATATGGAATTCCATTGGTTAGCCCAGATCTGGACCTCATGTCCTGTCCAGGGAACATGTTGTTGACGAAATATATCTGGCTGGAGGGTGGAGCTTCAGCTCCCATCACAGACGTCTCTAGCCACCACTGTGCAAGTGCAGGGGAAGGACATAAAAGATGTCCCCTGCAGTTGTGAATAAGCGTTTCATACTGTTCTGGCCGAATGCACATCAATGCTAGGGAAATTCTTTGCCACATTCATTCACACAGTTTTTTATTGTGCACTGAACCATGGGAGAAAAGGCAAGGTTCTATTTTGAGCCGGTTGGACAAAACTATCAGCCTCTCATGCTTATTAGTTCTATTTGTTAAGAAATTAACAGCTGCGCAGGGAATAAAGTAAACTTCTCCTTTCGGCAGCAAGCATGAGTCATATCCTCTGAGGCCCCAATTCACCTCTTTAACTTCTGCATTCGTCTTCGAAAAGGCCCCTTGAGGACATGGAGGGCTTATTTCCTAATACTGCTAAAGAGGTTTAGAGACAGTGACGTGGTCGACATGGCAATCAGATCTGGACATCTCACGGCTCCCAGGTAAACTGTGGAGACTCCACAAGAGTCCGACTTAGGCCCGGATTCAATATGACCACAATCTGCCTTGCCCTGAACTTGACTTGCCCTGAAGTGACATATTTTACTGCAGTAAACTGAGTACTAATGTCAGATTTGTACATTGCACGTTGTACGCCGAGTGATAAGCTCAGTGGTGTATACAAAAGTATAACAATTATGCAATAAATACACCAAATAGTCATTTCACCCATTCAATTATTTTTTGACTTCCCAAAATCAATATCAGAAATTTGGGGATCTATAGGCCAGTGAAATGTTCAGTTATGAACAGAGGTGGCTTTTTTCTGGTATTTTATTACAATAAAGCACTATATGTGGGACATCATTTCTCCCAACTTCATAATTCTGCTTTATTAAGATACCATACCATTCATATTCCATATCATCGTGCCCTGTGGGCCGTCCACTTTGATATACATATCTAATGACACATATCAACCACCAACTAAAAGAAAAACCCCACTTTCAGATTGACGGACACCAGCAGATTTCCCAGTCGACACGGGCAAGCGAAAGACACCAGTCTCTCCCATGAAGTTTTGCGCTAATTGAAACACAAGCCTTGACAAGGCAAGTTCAATACCACTCTATTGAACGGGCCTCCTCAAATAGCCCGGTCTTCTTCTAAAAAAAATCGAATGCCCGTGAGAAGTCTCCTGACAAACACACTCACAATACACACTCCGCCCACAGACACCTCTGATAGGAGCAATAGGACAAGCCAAAGGTGCACTGAACCTGCTGATGCTTCTCGAACTCCAGCTTGATGGGGGATTTGATGCAGTTGCAGGTGTCCTGGTATGTCTGCTTCAGCGCCAGCTCCATAAGGTGCTTATGATAGGCCCCCGCCATGTTACCACAGATGAAGATGATGGTATTTGCCAAAATCTAGAGGGGACAAAAACAAAAACGCAACGTCTGAGGACTCGTATCGCGATGCGCTTGAGGCCGCGTGAGCAAAGTCTACCACGCCAGTCTCTCTCAGCGCCTGTTTTGGAGGAACACTGTGTATATTTGTTTTCTCTCACACTGAGCTCTCGGCTAATTTGATTGAGCTGTTAACTGAATACTGATTCGGATTTTACATCACTTAGCATCCGCTGACAGCTCTGAAGAAATTGGCTGTAGGAAGTGTGTTTGTGCCAACAGAAAGGCACAAGTAAAGGTGTTTCCGGAACATATATATGTGCATATTTGTGCACCTTTAAACAAATTACTAAGACTACTAAGTCCAGAATTCAAATTGAGTATGTGGTAGTTTAATAGAGCCAGAAGTAATTAATCAAGCAACATATTGAGCTGAATCAAGTCAGCTGCTCTGTTCAAGGACAGGCACTTTCAAAAATAAACATGTGCATGTATATCATCTTTGTTGTTGTTTTTATTACCACAAACACACCTCAAACAAAAATTGATTACCTGTGGAGGTGTCAATTAAAGGTCAGCATTCAATTAACAGCTCAGGCTGAATTATCGAAGAGCTCATCTGGCACGAAAGCCAGTGTATCCCCCAGGACCAGGGTAGGGAAAATACAGACTCTACCACATTGCGGCTCATGATGGGATCATATATAATTCAATTTTGGCAAAAAAATAAATGTATGCAAAGTTCCTTGCTAAAACCAAATTACACAACAATGGCATGAAAAACAAGCCCAAAACAAAGATGACAAATTCTTCTGTTCGTGTCTGCGTTCCCTCTTGTCATTAGTGCAGAATAACTAAGGAAGATGCATCAATAAACATTCTGCATTTTATGCCCGTTTTCAAAGCATGAAGACCGACTCCCGACAGCAAAGCCTCCTTATTTTCTTTTCCATGTTACGATCAAAGGAGATCAAAAGATTCAGCCACAATTTGCATTCTGCATTACAATTTGACGAAACTAGTGTAAAAGATGAGTGATTAAGATTTGTATTTCTTTTTCCTACGTTTTTTTTCTTCTACTTTTTCTTCCCGGGATTCTGAATGGCTAATTGTGCATTTTGCATCACCATTGTGCCAGATGCACCATTTATGACCAGTGAGTCTGTAGCAGTGGGACACAACTGACTTGATCCCTCATCAGGTATGATTTATTTTAAGTGGGCTGGGGATCCTGGGGCTAACGCTGAATGCGGTGAGGGCTCGTGGGTGAGGGCACTGGGGGAGTGCACATGTTTCTGCTGCAGTACTGTTTGCGTGAGTGCCGGTGGTGGGTGGGGAGACACAGTTGGCGATTCCAAAACAGGGAGGAAAAACAGAGGGAGTAATTGTTAAAAAAAGATCAAGGCAAATTTCACTTCATTTTCTCCCTCGCTGTTTGTGGTGCAGTGATTGTTCATAATTGCAATTTCTGAAAGAGATTGGCACAAATTCCCTGGCAATATTTACATTAGAGAGATTACTGCCATTAAGAAAAGGCAGAAACAATGGGCTGCCCCTATTCATTCAATTAGAATTAGGTTGCCCAGGGAAGCCTGCAGAATTCAAAGCAGTAAAATATGTCACTTCCAAAAGAGAAGCCCAGCGCCACCAAATGAAACAAATATGATGTACATTTTCAGCTATATGGCTTTGCCGATAAGATGTCCATGTCAGTCACTCTATAGAAAGTATGAACATATGTAAAGATTCTGATTCTGAAATGCTGCTGCAATATGCAAAATTAGACACCACCACATCAGTAAACAAACAAGCAAACACAAATAACCATGAAACACAAATCCTCTCCTGTATGATCAACAAATATCAAGGTAATGCAAATCAGCGCCTTAGCAATAGAGATTACATGTCACCCCATGGCAAATAAATGCAAATGAGTCACTTGTCACAGGAAGGGGGTGTAAAAACAATACAAACAGTCTGTGATGAGTGTTTTTAGCACTTCTTACACTTATTAACAAGGGCATCTTCACACACTTTGCATTTTCCTCAAGAGTCAGACTGTACCTGCTATATGACAAAAAAGGGCAATGGAACCACCTTTCTTTCTTAAGAGTCTTTGCTTTCTAGAAACAGTGGAACGTTATCATAAAGGAGATAGGTAATTAAGACTCATGCTGGCTGTGAAGCCTCTTTGGCCTGCCCTATTTCACTTAATTAGCCTACTGGGCAACGGCAATATTCAGACCCACATAATTATGAGATTAAACCTGACCGCACAAAGCAATAACACACAATGTTCTGTCAATTAAAGTCACAGAGCCAACATTTTTTTCATTTTACTCCCACTGATTTTCAGGACCCTGAAGCAGTTATCACTGGAAACTTGATGTTTGCTTTTCTGCTCAGTTGCAAACACATTCATTTTGACCACGGGCAGTTTGCCTGTGGCCAGGGGAAAAAGTTCCACAGAGCAACGTTCCAGAGATAAGCTGGAGGTGATATCTGAATTCACGGCTCAGGCTTTCTGGCAACAAAAAGAGGAAAAAAGGAGAATGGTGCTTCTATTACAAATGAATGTCATCATTTAAGGGCCAGCGGGGTTCACAATTCATTGCTTCTCTGTTTTTGTTACTCGGTCTTTGAAGCTTTTCATTTTGCTTCCTCTGCCGGTAAGTCATCATGACATCATGACAAAAATTGAAATATTTTCTTGAGACGCAGAGCCACAATAGACATTGTCTGTGGTCTGACAAATTACCTCCTGATTTTTCACTTTACACTTAGCCAAGACATCAGTATAAGACCTTGGAGAATCAGGTTAGCGATCACTCCTGTAAGCATTAAATTAACATCAGACAAGCCAGAGAACTGGAGCTCTAAGAGATGTTGTGCTAAACTGAAGGGGGAAGTCCCAAAAAGCTTAAATCATTACCCTGGTAAAGTGCATAAAGTTAATTCGGGACCATAAGGCAAAACTAAGGCAAACAGTATTTGGGTTATAAACGAAATCACTGGGATATAGTGGATTAGGCAGCGGGGACACAAAATAGTGAGAGGCCAACATGCACACAAACAAACAGTGAGACTCACTCACGCACTCAAAGTACTGTGTTATATTTGTTTTGTATATTTATTTTTGCAAAACAGCTTGGAAGTGAGGATGCCTACGGTGTGAGCCATTGGCTCTGATTTGTATTCATTGCTTCTGTCAATAAAAAGAATAAATGATTACCCCAGACAGCCCTATGCAAATCAGACACCTCAGCAAGCTGACAATGTCATAGATATGGAGATTAATTGAAGCATGGTATGTTTGAAATAACAACTGGGGACTATTTTATTTTATTGACTTTTCAAGACCATGTTCATTTTCTCATTGGTGGGACACTGGTTACAGAATGTACACTCAGTGGGCACTTTATTAGGTACACCTGCTCGTTAATGCAATTATCTAATCAGCCAATCATGTGGCAACAACTGAATGCATAAAAGCATGCAGACATGGTCAAGAGGTTCAGTTGTTGTTCAGACCAAAAAGAATGGGGGAATGAATTCTTCCCAGAATGGGGAAGAAATGTGATCTAAGTGACTTGGAATGATTGTTGGTGCCAGATGGGGTGGTGTGAGTATCTCAGAAACTACTGATCTCATCTGGGAAAAACTGGGATTTTCACGCACAACATTCTCAAGAGTTTACAGAAAATGGTTGGAAAAACAAAAAACATCCAGTGAGCGGCAGTTCTGTGGGCGAAAACGCCTTGTTAATGAGAGAGGTCAGAGGAGAATGGTCAGACTGGTTCAAGCTGACAGGAAGGCGACAGTAACTCAAATAACCACGCGTTACAACAGTGGTATGCAGAAGAGCATCTCTGAACACACAACACGTCTAACCTTGAAGTAGATGGGCTACAGAAGCAGAAGACCACACCGGGTTCCACTCCTGTCAGCAAAGTGTGCACAGTGGGCACAGGCTCACCAAAACTGGACAGCTGAAGATTGGAAAAACATTGCCTGGACTGACGAATCTCAATTTCTCGATTTCTGCTTGAACCAGCGACCCTCTGCTTGCCAGCCCGTGTTGCTAACCACTGAGCCAATCAATGTTATTATGGCCATAATCTACCCATCTTCTAATGGCTACTTCCAGTAGTATAATGCACCATGTCACAAAGCATATGTCATCTCAAGCTGGTTCCACGAACATGACAATGAGTTCAGTGTACTCCAATGGTCACCAGATCTCAGTCCAATTGAGCACCTTTGGGATGTGGTGGAATGGGAGATTCACAACATGAATGTGCAGCCGACAAATCTGCAGCAACTGCGTGATGCTATCATGTCAACATGGACCAAAATTGCTGAGGAATGTTTCCAGCACCTTGCTGAATCCATGCCACGAAGAATTCAGGCTGTTCTGGAGGCAATCAACAATGTTATTAGTTAAATCATAACATTTTCCACTCCAAGAGAATGTTCCCATTCTACAAATATGAAACCAATTTAACATGGACCTATCTTAATCTATCTGCAGCCCGGCAAAAACACAACATGAGCGCAAACCTTTCTTTGAGCGGAACGGTGAAACGAGCAAGTAATTACTATTTTAAGGCCATCTCAAATTAAATTCAGTACAGATAAAGTCCACAGAAAGCAAAAGTTAATTTTTTTTTAATGAAAATGTCCAGGGTGTCCTTCAGACCTCCAAACCATTACAATATTTTCTTATACTAAAGAACCCCATAAAGGACTGAACTGACACTAAATGGAATCTATTCTAAACAATTTCACGGTCTGAAAAGCAAGCTATTGAGAGTTAGTTTCTGGGAGTTAGAGTCAAAATTGCGCTTGAAATAGGTGGGTGCACTATTTTTGTCTGTTAAAAGCATAATCCCAAACAGTGATGTAAATGACTTCTAACAGGTTTTCTGGGTTGTTTTTCTTTTTTACCCATAAAATGAATTCCATGCAATTATTTCTTTGTGAGGCCTTTCAACAGTGTAATTTGCATCATTGTTTGGGATTATGATTTTTTTTATCAGAAAAAAATAGCATGCCCACCTATTTCAAGTGCAGTTTTTACACTAACTCCTGCAACAACTCATTGATGAATGGGTCAGAATCACCATTGAAAGGCCTCAGAACCCTCTGTGTGCTGCGTTGGGTGCCAAATAGAACCATATGAATGATTCACACCACAATATGGGTGATTAACACAACAAAGTGCTCCGTTTAACGGATTTAATTTGGCTGTGGTCAAATCGGGTGCAAGAGTACAAATACGATTGAAAGAATAACCATTTATTCTACAGTTCAGAAAAGTTACATCGAGGGTATAACTTCCCTACAGTGTAAATATCCATTACAGATAAAAGATTCTCAGATGATCATTTTGCACAAACTGCATCTGATATTTGTGCTGCCCATTTGAATGTTTCCTTGTAATGGAGGCTGTGCCTGAATGGCTCATACATTTGGGATTCCACCTAGAAGAGCAGCTAGAAATTCTACTGTGTCCTTTCCACAGTGTGTCAGTCCATCCGCGGGTCATTAACCTTAACTGATTGCTGTAATGCTGAGCACCAAGCACAGCGACTTTAGTTGTCTTTAGAAGCCTTTTGGGGCCTGACTTCACAGCCTTCAAGTGCCAGGAGCAGTCACTCCAGCTGACAGGACACTGAACTGTTAGTTACATCTGTTAGTGACCTAAATCTATTATTTTTTCGCTCCCCCTAAGAAGAGCACACTATAACAAGCCAGCCATGGAGAACAGGGGATCGGAATGAAGGACACACTCTCTTCACACACACAAGTGCACTGTAAGGGTATGGCAAGGTACGTTCTATTATGCGATCCTCACAAAAACATACTTAGGGCACATGTAATTAAGGGTTCTTTTAATAGGTAATGTGGGATAAAAGTGGCAGGAGGACTTGGTTGGAGTTTTTTTAATAGGATTATCATTCGGTTTCCTTAAGAGGGCACAACATCTATTCAATCACGGGCTACAGCCAGCTACTGACAGCTCTGACACGTCCGTAAGGCGGGGCCTAGCTGCTGAGAGGCCATATTTCATCTCATTGAGAAAAACAATCAGGGAAAGCAGCTGCCACTCTGGAGACATCTTATTTGTCATTGAGCACCAGATGGAACCGATGCTGGGAATGAATCATACCTGTTTTTGTTTTTGTCAACATGATTGTCATTATGCTAGTAATATTGTTGTCTACTGGATTCGCATGTCCTACTGAAGCAGTTTACATTATGAGTTTCTGCGCTTAGCTTTTCCTTCCAAAATTGACTTGTATATTTATGGTTACATAACTTCTATCTTGTCCTGGACTTGTTCCATCTCTTTTTTTATCCACACAGTAATAAGCACTATTTCAGGTCAAACTATAGCCAACCTCAGTGGAAACAGTTCATCTTTGTCTTTAATTCCCTGCTAATTATGACACACCTGTTTCATGAATACATCATCATCTGGTAAACACTGACCGATTATCTTTCTAAAAAGAGACCTGGGACCAATGTGAACCAGAATAACTAGAGCACAGAATGCCTTGTGCAGGATACCTAAGTGAATAGCAGAGCAGATATGCATTTCCACAACAAAGAATGAATATCATATTCTGAGCAAACTATTAATGAATCACAAATCAAAACAAATGAACATAACGTGCGAGAAAGCGCTGTAAAGGCATGAAAGGATTATATTACGCTTGTGCTAGCTAGATATCAAATGGGCTTCAACTCATGTCTGCAAAACAAATAGAAAGGGAAAGGGAAAGTCAATATTTCAGGGGCCATACTCCATCATTGTCACAGCACTCCATGCATAATTCTTTTTGATCTTACTTTGAAACAAAAACAAAAACAGAGCTTTAAGGAATCAATAATTAATTACATTACAATGACATGAAAGATAGTTTCAACATTTTATAATTCAACGTGAACACATTGATGCATGCTGGGAGGAACATTGACAGAGCCAGCGTGTGTTCCGTGGATTTATCCAGCCATCCTTTCATTCACCCATCCATCCACTCATCACTCCATCAAATACTCACAAAACCCAGGAAACTGACCAAAAAAACAATCAATCAATGCAGCTTATGCATTGATTGCATTGATAGATTGGCCTATTAATATATCGATCGATCGACTTTTTCAATTAAACAGTGACCACAAACCTTTTCCTGACCACAGGGAATTGTCAGGAGCTGAGAAGCCTGTTGGAACCTCTATGAGTACATAGGCAAGGAAAGAGAGTGGGAGTGGGGGTTCTTAACCCAATGGAAATGTTTGTATGCCACGACTGGGTGTCCCCATTGCCCATGCATCACATGTAGCAGATCACTACCCATGATGCACTAATATCCTGTCTCATTATCATTGACATAACTTACCAGGAACCATTCACTTGGAGGCAAATCAGTGAACTGAGATGAGCATGGCTCCTTGGGAAACATATGTAAATGATCAACATTTTGCAAAGCAATAACCACCCCATTTCCCCTTGTTTATGCCTATTTAAGAAAAGTGGTTATGTGAAAATAAAGGCAGTCACAGTAATGGTTATGTTCTAATAACATAGCCGAGTGGTGTAGCAAAATATAGAGGGGGAGATAAAGAATAGAAAAAAAACATGCACATACTAGGAAAATTTGCAGGTACGGTTTGCAGAAACCTATTTTTAAACACACTCAACATCCATCAATTCAGTCACAGTTCACCCATGAACAAGCAAAGACCATGGCTCCAGAATCAATAGAACCACTTGATTTGTGGTATATTTCAAAGGCCAAATATAATAAATTGTTACAACTTCTATACATTGTTGTCAAACCCGAAATTGAATTTGGATGGCGCCATTGTCTCTTCACATAGTTTCACTGGAGGTGAAACGTCCTGGCTGACTGTGTACTGCATCTGTATTATGGTGTGAACATAATCGACCATAGGCAATAATTGCTCCTTATTTATATAAGTCCTAACAATGTCAACGTCTTGGGCTTGACAATCACTGAGATCAAGGAACAATGTATAGAAATTGTAACAATTTCTTGGCCCATGAAAACTAAAGTGGTGGCAAGTGGTTCTATTGATTCTGGAGCCATGGTCTTTGCTTGTTCATGGGTGAACTGTGACTGAATTGATGGAGGCTGAGTGTGTTCAAAAATAGGTTCTGATTAACAGTGCCTGCAAATTTTCCTAGCATGTGCACGTTTTTTTATTTTCTTTATTTCCGCCTCTAAATTTCACTACACCACTCGGCTATGTTATTAGAACATAACCATTACTGTGACTGCCTTTGCCTTTAGATGTTCAAATAATCAATTTTCTTAAATAGGCATAAACAAGGGGAAATGGGGTGGTTATTGCTTTGCAAAATGTTGATTATTTACATGTGTTTTCCAAGGAGCCATGCTCAACTCGGTTCACTGACTTGCCTCCAAGTGAATGGTTCCTGTTTATGTCAATGGCACGTGAAACTAGTGTCGAAGAGCACAAAAATATGTCTTTCAAAATGCTAACGATTTTCACTCATATTTTTAATAAAAACGAACAAACATGTTTGTATGATATTGCGATGTTGAAAATTGTATTTGTCCTTTATTTAAATCATCTACATTGCTGCTGGAACGACATCAGGAGGAGACTGGTGATTGAATGTATATGCTGACTAACCATTATCTAAACACTGTGCGATTCATATTCATGAATACATATTCATAAATCCTAGGAAAAATAAACATCGTGATGCTTTTTGTTATTTTTACTCTGTAATCCCAGGAGGTAGATTGTGTGATTTTGGACCATTTCAAACTCTCACTTTGGGATTCTTCTACCTGCAATTGGCCCTTTGCTGTTACAATGCTGAACAAACTAACATCACTGTCTGTGTATTTCTCATTGGTCTCCCCCTTATGTGGCTCCCACTTAAGGGGCGGAAGAGTCCATGAATTACAGCAATGATTTTATTCACCCTTTTTTATTATAACATTGATATCGATACCCAGTTTAGCATTGTTTTCAAATGCATTAAATACCAAAAATAAGTATACACAGTTTATAACCCCCCGTCTCCAACAATGCTACTTTCTACATTAGGTTTGTCTCAATAAGGCATTTTATGTTACCAGAGTTGGAGGGTGA
Source organism: Aldrovandia affinis (assembly GCA_029706075.1). Taxonomy (NCBI): domain Eukaryota; kingdom Metazoa; phylum Chordata; class Actinopteri; order Notacanthiformes; family Halosauridae; genus Aldrovandia; species Aldrovandia affinis. Next base: position 1,279,898 of record JAINUG010000118.1, read on the forward strand.
GATTAAATCAAATGAGCCCCATATGCAAAGATTCAAGTGCAGAGGATATAACGGAGTAGTCATGGGAACATGCAGTTCCTTTTTTACCCACTTGACTATGCCAGGCCCCCAACTGAGCAAAAAGAGCAAAGCTCTCCGCCTCTGGTCGCCCATTGAAGTTTTGATGTATGTTTTGCAATTTCATGAAATGCAAATGAGAGAATAAAAGGTTTCCCCCAGAATTCATGTAGGAGATGCAAGAATGACCTTTCAGTTTCAGTAACCTTTTCAAAGCTATTTATGCTTTCCCCACTAATTCGAGTCATTTTTTTGCTAAACCTTGGTACAGAGTAGGCAATGCAGACTAATGCACTGTAGACTTTTCTCATTTAAAAAAAGATTTAAAGTCTATAAATTTTCAACAGAGGACACAATGACTTTCCAAATGTTTTAAATTCAAGTTTCCTTATATAAGCACTGGTTGTGACGAAGGGGAGCCGGTGTCTTTTCTCTCTCTCCTTTCTTTCATTGCCATAACTCATGACATGAGGTTTGACGGGTTGGTTGGATCTCTCAGGGAAACGTTATGCAGACAAAACCATTCCATCCATTCAAAAGCTAGCATTGATCCACATTCTTGTGTGTGTGTGTGTGTGTGTGTGTGTGTGTGTGTGTGTGTGTGTGTGTGTGTGTGCTAAGCCTTTAAAAGTGTCAGATGCATTACTGGATGACATACTATGATGATGAACATGGCCTCTTACCCATTTTCTTACAATGCTATTTATCAGATAGCATTCATTCTAATTGAAAAGAACATCTTGATATTTTGCCCAAAAAAACTGTAATCACTTTACAACTGCATGGGCTGTTGCCTGGTATGTCATTATGCACTTAACCGGAGAGAACACACGAGTAGGTGAATACGGTGGAATACAATGGCATGAAAAAACGGCCTCCATGCACATACAGTGTACTGCTCCATTGTCCTTTAAATCAGGAGTCTAGCTTAGAAAATAAATGAATAAATAAATGAATAAAATATTTTTTAGATGCTCGTTATCAAAACCTGTGTAAATCTGAGTGAAAAGAGTAAACATATTAAATGATGTGCTATTTTTAAACATGCCCATGCAGTAATGCATTTCTGAAACTGAGGCAAGCACCAAATAGATTCATGCACATAACTGTAGTATGCATTTATGACATACATGTATGCGTATGATACATAGGATGATGCGCGTATGATATATAAGATTACAATAAGTGTTACCCTACCATATAAAATATAAAACAAGCGTGTTTAATATACAATGGTCTGTTATTCAATGGCATAAATCTGACTTTAGGAGCAATACAATTTGAAGCACCACTTTAACAAGCTTCGTTCAAGCTTCATTATGGGGCACGAAGCACAGATATTTCGCAAAGTGGGAAAAAAAACGCAGGAAGAATGATTACTGCTGTAAATTCTAGTGGCACGTCGTATATATATATCTCGTTTATGGGGACAGGATAAATCTGGAAAGGCCCACAAAACCTTTCCTTGCCTCTGGCCCTCAAATGAAATGATGACATCGGTTTAGCAAGGAGACACAGGTTTGGTTTAAAGTGTCAGTTTATTCTGTGGATCCCAGGGCCGCGATGGCCGCAGGTTGCGCAGGTTTGTGACCGTTACCACGTATATCTGTTGTCCCTGCTCCGTTATCTTTCTGAATTGAAATTGGATATATTTACCAGGAGAAAAAAAAGCTTGGGGAGAAATGTTATACCATGATGAAATCCACTATACACGATAAATCTAATTTATCACTCGGAGAAAAAGGGACTCTTCGTTCCATTATGGCCCCTAATATCATTAGAACATAGCTGATGTAATCAGAAACGACAATAAAAATCGAACCCCTGTCCTATAAATACAAATGCCTAAATCTCCCTGTATAAATGTGGGGTTAATACTGACAACACATCTGGAATATACTCTATATACACTATATTCCTGCAAGATTTATTTGTATCATTCTGAGTTGAATAGACTTTACGATGTTTTTGCATGGTACTATTTTTTTGTTTTGGTATTTTTGGGAGGAGTGGGGGTGTTGGGTTTGAACCCTTAATTTCCTTGATCTTTGAAATATACTTTCATACACAGGTGATACTGAGAATCCATGAGCTGAACACTGCTGCATTCTAAAGCATGTGGTTCAGTTCACAGTGCATTCTGTAAAGGGGGGTAGGAAATGAGAGCAGATAATTATGTGATCAGAGAAGGCAGAAGACACATCAACCACAGTGTCCCACGTTTTACCCTCAGTGGCTTAATCTTTCTCTCTGCTGCCTTCAACATCATAAGCTCTCTTCAAACCCACTCAGCTGCCTAGTCCTGTGGTCAGTCCACCTCACAGATCACAATGAATCACTGTGCTGCACAAGCTAACCAGCCATGACATCATGGGAATCATTTGCATTATTGCTACCTGCGCAAAAACGTAAGAGCTCCTATCAACAGAGTATCATGAATTGGAGGCAAGTCAATGCACCACTGAGCATGATAACATAGATTACACTGAGTGTGTTCAGCCTTGGGAGACGAGTCCTTAAATATGTTTCATATAGCCTAGCCAATACAAATGATAAGGACCAGATGAGCAATCTATTGCTTACAAGGAGGTGGGTAGCAAACTAGGTTGTAGCAAACTAGGATAAATATCCAACATATGAAAAATGCTGTTTTCATTGAAATGCGGGTGAAAAGTAAAATAGGCGACATTGAATAAGCTTTAAAAAGCCTCCATCAGTGCTTAAAGCCTGTTGGAAGTTCTCTATTATTTGAGTGTAACAAAAGGTCATGTAAGACAAAGCGTCTTTTGGGTAAACTTTATATTAGTAGACAGGCGCGCTACATGGGTGCACTGGTGAAAGTATCCATATAGTAAGGTGTTCTTTGTAAGGGGATTTCGACATATGGACCCAATACAATGAAAAAAACTTTATAAATTAAATTGCCTTTATTTGTTTGGCATGTTCAGAGTAGAACTGTGGGGAAATTATATTTTTATACAAAAAAGTAGGTGGGCGAGTTCCGTCTCAGAGGAGGCGAATCATCGCTGGCCTCAGAGAACAGCTTGCCCCGTAGAGAGCGGCGAGGCAAGGGCGGCCTCGTATATCCAGCAGCATATGATAGTCATAGGTTATGATAGCAGAAGCTGATAGCAGAATCATTTGTGTTTATTGTGCAAATGATGACATGTGAAATGATTGATAGAACAAACCTTTCATCGCGTTTTTATTAAAGAGCAGACAGAACCAGGACAATATTTAATTATTTGTAGGAGTGAGGTGGTTCATGGTGGTTGTTGTATAACCAGTCTAATAAATATTGTATATATGGGAAAATGATAGTTTTGCAAAAATCACTCAGTCCACTTTTGGTCAAGGGACTTGAGTGAGTTTTGGAAAAACACTCTTCAATTGTAACGAACAATTAAAGCCACCATTAAAGTTGTGAAGGAAAGACAAACAAGGAAATCCCATATGCTAATTTATCCGAAACAATAACTCCTTCTGTCCTTATATTCTTTATGTATTTGAGCTCATGTTCCTTTTTGTTTGTTTGTCATGTCATGTTTGGGGGTTGATGCTGTTGTTGTTTTCGGTCATTATATGCACTGATTTTAAACTGTACCAATGTAACAATGCATCAGGCACTGCTTCTGTGGCTGTCAGTGTTCTCTGTGCTTGTCCCATACAAATAAATGAATAAATAAATATTAATCAAATGTGTCAGTCTATTACCTATATTCAAAATGACCTTGGTGATTGTGAGATTTGCAATTGAAAACGAATGTGTGGGAACAGATCTGGGCAATATGAGAAACCTGTTATCCAAACCCGTTAACCCTACGGCTTCGGCAAAATATTGGTTCACAGAGGGGATGAGTCAGCCCATTACCTGTATTAAAAATGGTTGTGATTGTATTTTGTTCAGGCAAGAGATGGTTAGTCTGTCAAATGTGATTAAGGCTGCTGCATCCACTTCATAAATCATTTATATTCTGCTTAATCAGACACACTGTAACTTATTCACATTTTACATTATCACATTTTTTCAAGAAAAGAATAACTTTTTAAAAAAAATTATATTGACCCACACTTGTATTTTAGCTAAATAAAAAGATTCTGGCTATTTGAAAAATGTTTAGAGGGCTCTAAAAATGAAGCCCGCGGCAAAAAATGCGCTGAGAGTGCAAGCGTAGAACTGACCTTGGAAACCACATTCTCATGTGGAGCGCCTCTAGACGGAACCGATTTGGGCAAGAACGGCAGAATGTTCCGTGTCCCCTGGCAGCAGAAGAAAGGGGCTGCCCGCCGCCCCGGCAGCCAAGAGTGAAATCTTCCTCCCTGCAGCCCCTGCGCCGGCCCATCAGCAGAACCAGCCCAGGAAGCGGCACATCCGAAGCCTCCCCGTCCCTCCGCTATCACTTCCATTCGAATCACTCAACAGCTCCGAGGAGCTTGGTGTAATGAAAAAGCTCCCCTATCTGAATATGCCACATTGCCTTTATCTCGCTGCTGTTTTTCCTCCAAGGAAGTCATACATTCTCTCATTTAATAAAATCCCCATTAGCAGTACAAGGGCTCTCCATTCTGACCTTGTTTCAAACTATGGCAGCAGTTTACTGGCATTTGTTATTTTTATTAAAATCGATCATTATAAATAAGTTAATCAACCCACATCCATTCCTGGGAATCATTCTTTGGCTACAGCGCCGTAGAATGCAGCCCACTTGTAACACAATTACAATAAAGCAATTTCAGTTGATTATGAAATGTAAAATGAATATTTGAATGCCACTTTCAAACATCTCATATTTATAAATGTACTATAGAATGCATTTTAATAATGTAGAAAAATGATGAAGCTTCAGTAGCCTATATTTACATTTGAGAATAAATACTTTACCTAATAGAATGATCATGTTAACTCTTACATGTTTAAGTGAATTTATCAAAAACGCCCAAAAACGACATACCCAAAAGTAAATTAAAGCTGCTCTTCAACCGCTTGCAGTATATGCATGGTTTTGGTCTCATTCAAAAGATAACACTCTGAATTTTTGAATTGCAAAACAGTCAGAATCACTAAGTGCCTCTGGCACTGTGTAATAGTGGTCTGAATGTGCTGAATTTGAAGGAAATAAATTCCGCCTGGAATTTTTTGTAGAAACAGATGCCTGCAGGTGACTATAGCTGGTAGGTATAAGCTGGAAAACACCATAGGAACATAGCATGAAGTGTTACCAAGTTCAGGTTCAAATTTCAGAACAAAACCTCAAAAAATGAACATATTACACAGTTTTTGAAGGGTACCACCAGGCGTTCCCAAACTGTGCCATTTGGAGACTCCAAAGGGGCCTTTTCTTTCTTGTCTGAACAAATACAATTTTGAAATAAAAATAAAATTTGCATTCAAAAAGTATAGAGCATAAATAAAACACAGCAAACATGAACTATTTACAAAATCCCTGAGTGAGGTTATAGTGTCCTTTCTGTATTCTTTTTTACAGCTCATCTCACATCAGCAGTTCAGTCACACAATGAAACACAAAGGGGGGGGGGGGGAAGACACACATACACTTTCACACTTCCCTAGTCAAACAAAAGAGCGAGGGCACAAAGGGGGGGGACACACACAGCACACACATACAGTTCACTTCACAGTCAAACAAAAGACAAACACAGGCACAGACTAATTTATAAGAAACTACCTTTTAGAAGTTAGTTTCACTTCACAGTCAAACAAAAGACTAAACTATAGTTTATTTATGTCAAAATATACAACAATATATGTTATAATATAATGAAATACTTGAATATTTCAAATTTTCACTCCGTTTCGCCATTACTAGATTATTCGCATAGCTGCGTAATCATAGGGATGCGCAATTACGCGTGGCCACTGGTACAATAAACCTATCCAGAAGTGAGTTTATATAGGACCGCTCAACCAACCAAATGTCGTTAGCTCATTGGATTAGCTAAACAATGATATGTGTCAGTTATCAGCTAAATCGGCTTCGATTTGATAAGGCTATCGTAAATCAAAGATAAGAAGGTAATGCCGGTGAACACGGACACGCATTGGCTATTGACGGCTATTGAGGCCGCTTTGGAGCTCCTATTTGGTCAAATGAGGTGTCATTCAAAAGGTCAGACCTGTCAGACATTTTTGTAGTAAAATATGGTAATTCTGAGATCCTGACCCGGAGTTAGAAGCTGAAAACTTGCAAGATTACGCATGTCTGTAGTGAAAGCGTATTTTTGCTCCAGCGGTTCCTGCGTGTTTTTGAAGGAAAAATGAGGTTTGGACTGTATATTTTACTGGATTGGATCGCCTGGACTCTTTGCCAATGTCACATAAGCGTTTTAGTCGGATTGTAATCGATCGGTGGATTACAATATGAATTTGTAGGTGAGTTGACTAGAATTTTTTTCGTTTGTTGGTTTGTTGTAGGTCTGACATAGCGGCTGATTGTACCTGCTGTTGTGATCTTATCTTGGAATAGTTTATATCATTCGAATCACAAGAATCGTAGCTTTCTAGCCATATAAGGCATGTGCACTTTTGTTAACGTAACTTTTCTGTATTTGGCCGAATTCGCGCAGATCGTATCTATGTCCCGCCGGCGGGACGTCCGAATTTTATTAATTATTGTTTGACTACTGTTTCTCAAATCATCCAACAGTAGGCTACTGTTTGTAAATCGGTAAAAATTAAAATTGAAAACCAACCCTCAATTTGAGAGAAAAAATGAACTACAAAAAGACAATACCAAGAGTGCTCAATGGCCCAAATATGAACAAGACTGCTCAATACCCCAAATAATAAGCATTTTTGTAGCTAAGAATTTATATAATAATTTAAGCTTGGAAAATCTTATAGATGAATCTACAGTTGTTTTATATAACAAGTTATATATACGTGGTGCCATGGAATAGCCTAGGTATACCAAATATCCCTTCCCATCTGTTCTGAATCTTGTAAGGGGTGGCCGTCAAGTTCTTTGCTCTAAAAATATAGGTATAGCTGTGATTAGCAATGAGCAAACACATCCATATGCAGTAATCAGTTGTTTATATGTAACAATTCCTTTCTTTATTGTCAATGTCATTGATAAAGATAATTCAATTTCCAAACATGTTCTTAATAAAGAGAGATTTTCCGTCAATCAATACATTTGAATTAAACCATATTATTGTAGTGTGGGTTGAAGGTGGAAGAGCTACACGCAGATTTCACGGGTATCTAAAAGCTGGACGCAAGTGACCAGCCACTAAATCTGAAAACAGACTAGGGAGCGGGGAAACAAAAGAAAACCCCGGGACAAACTCCATGGGAATAAACTCTAGTAGGGCGAACGCTCCTCAACGAGGTGCGTGGAAAACAAATATCTATAGACTTTAGCTCTGGGGAACAATAGCCCCGACAAACAAAGAGTAGTGATAACTAAATAAGAACCTTCTCTCTTTAACTGAGAGAACCACAGAGTGGTAAACTAACTTTGTTTTGACTGAGAGACCACGGTCTAGAAGATCATGGTTTAACCGGGAAAAAGAACTTAAAAGAGGAACACTGATAATCCACAGCTGGACGTGATCGAAAACACACCGACGAAAGACCAAATAAGGAAGGTGGATGATTCCTCACACAAAACCAAAGACCCTGTTTAAAACACAATTATTTGTATTGTAAAACTGAAACCTAGCCAGCTGTTTATTGCCTTTTAACAGCATGCAAATAAAAGGGAGAAGACCAGTTTCTGGCCTCCCTTAACAGCATGCTAGGAAACCAGTTCTGGCTTACGTAAAGTGTTGGAATCAAGCTTTAAGTTATAAGTTATAAAGCTTGATATAATGTCCTGAGATTTTGTCGTTTCAAGCCTCCCATGCATACTCATTGTAAAAATATGAAAGTTTAGTTTTTTTCAGGATTGCCATTCCAAATAAAATGTCATTTTTTGGTCATACAATTTATAGAAGGATTCACTCAGAGATGTTAAAGCTATAAGAAGATAAGTAAATTGGGACACAAAATGTCAAAATAATTGATTTGAGTGATCCAATCCTTAGTATAGTGCATTTATCATCATTTGGCTTTAGATTTGGAGTAGTTGAGTCCTCAATTGAGCTGTTAAGAGATAGAAATTGTGGGCTCAAAAGGAAACATCATGGCATCATCAGCATACACCGAAGCCTTTGAATTTAAGCCTCGATTTTCTAATCCCTTGATGTTCATATTTGATCATATCGTTATAGCTAGAATTTCCATTGTCATTATGAAGAGATGTGGAGATAATAGGCAGCCTTGTTTTACACCTCTTGATAAAGAGCATTTTCCTGAGAAATGGCCATAGCTTTAACCCATCTACTTAATGATTCACCAAAGTTAAAGAATTCCAAACATTTGTATACGAAATCCAGTCATACCTTGTCAAAAGCTTTTTCAAAATCTGTGATAAATACCAAGCCAGGCATATTTCTTTCCTCATAATGCCCCAAGATTTCAATTCGTTTTTGTATATTATCTCCAATATTTCTTCATTGTAAATAAACAGATTGGTCACGATGGATACTATCAGGTAATAACTTTTTAACACGGTAAGCTATGCACTGTGCAAGTATTTTCACATCAGAGCACTGGAGAGGGAGAGGTCGCCAATTTTGTTTAGGTGACAGGGGTCTTTGTGCTCCCTGCGATGGATTGGCGACCTGTCCAGGGTGTATTCCTGCCTCTCGCCCGGAACGCATGCTGGGATAGGCTCCAGCCCCCCCCCGCGACCCTGACTAGGAATAAGCGGCTTAGATAATGGATGGATGGATGGATGGGTCTTTGTGCTCATCATTGGCTTCCTGTTTCAGTTCTAAAGAAATGATTATTTCTTGTTGAGTATCAATTTACCATATTTATATGAATAGTTGACACAGACTAATCAGGGTTCCTTTATTACATCGTAAAAGGTTTCATAAACTTCAATCTGAATGCCATAAAGGTCTGGGGTTTCCCCTTTTGGAAAGGATTTGATTGCCAAAATTAACTCTTCTTCTGTTATTAGTCATACTGTATGCATTATAAAGCTTCATGTCAAACAATGGCTTTTTATTCTATAGTATGGCTTGTAAATCCATAATGAGAGGTAAAATTGTCTTAACTTTATATGAACAAAATGTAAATTCCCCTAAAGCCATAATGTATGTGCTATAAATGTGTTTGTATACATATTCAGATGGTTTTCAGTACAATATTCTACAGCACTGGGAGCCGACTTCATTTTCTCCAAGGTTCTAGGATGAGGTAAGTATGAACAAAAGCAGTTGGGGAAAAGTAAGACTTTTTTATTTGTAGGCTCATAAAAGCTTGATGAAACTATAATACTGTTTTTGAGTGCTTATGAATTTACCATGAAGGCATTGTGTGTTTGGTATTATGTCAGCAATGCTGGTGTCAAACAGATCAACTTTTTGTTAAAAGGACATAATGAATTAAATTTGAATGATTCATGACTAATTCATGAATCTGTTATGGTAGCCCCATCTAGCCTTACAACACGATTATGTAAGGAATTTTATAAAGCATTCCTAAATGCTTAATTAATCTATTACTATTTTGGTGCTTATGGATGCTTTATAAATTCTTCATGAAGCTTTAATGTTATGTTTTTGCTTATTAATTCTTCATGAATGCCTTATGAAGGTAGAGTAAATTGTTACCCAGTAGCCTTTAAAACCATTTCTCAAGGATCATCAGAAAGGCAAAGGGACCATTCATTACTGGTGGAGTTAACCTTTGATAAAAACAAATCCTCTGGTTTAATAAGTAACAAGAACCTACATCTGGTGCTATATTTTTTACAACCATTGGGCATCTTCACTGAAACTCTTTTGTGTGTGTGTGTGTGTGTGTGTGTGTGGTTTGGGAACAAATTTCCCCTGTAACACTTAACCCCCTCCCCAGGTGCAGCCCCGTGCTTATTCTACTGAATGCAAGTTAGAAACTTAACAATAATTTGGAGAACCTCCACACACTTTCCATTAGCTTGTAATCATTGATATTTTATATTTCCCATGATCCTCCGCTGCCACCACAGGTGTCAGAGGGCAAATAAGTCGGGGCTGGAGAGGAACACTGACCTGCCACACCAGGGGCTCCATCTTATCCGTGGTGGTCGCCAGGCAGGCGCTCAGCACGACGGTGTGGGAGAGCGAGGTCAGCACGCTAGCAATCACGGCGTCCCGCATGGAAAAGGGCAGCATGGTGTACACCACAAAGATGATGAAGAGAAAGAAGGAGACCTGGGAAGAGGCCAAACCAGAGGAGAGCTGGAGATCATAGGAGACGTGAAGAGGCAAAACGAGAGAACTGGATATTGTAGGATTTAGTGGACATCTGGGGGAATCACAAACGGGCTGAGGTGCTGAACATATTAGATCTTGTGAGACCTCAGCAAAGCCAGAGACCAAACAAAGCTGGGGAAGAAGAGGACACCATATGAGATCTGAGGCAATCAATAGGAATATGAGTACTAGATGTCATTGGAAAATGAACATATGGAGCACGCATTTCATATGGAATAATGGTAGCTAAACATCATGCAATGTGATCAAAACAGGTTTGGATCGTGGGTAACTTTACAATTGTAGTTACACATCCATGTGTTTTATGTATGGTTTCCAACAAGGTTTATTGGGGAAATAGCCGGCATGCATTTGTGTCCAGAGAGCAAACGTTTATACCATAAAAACCAAAGGGAAAAAGTCAGCATCATTATGGATATCATAGCATTGAACAGGTAACTGCCAAAATAAAGGAAACACCAACTTAACGTGTCTTAGTAGGGCACTGGGCCACCACGACCCATCACAAAAGCTTCAATACGCATTGGCATAGTTCATTCTACAAGCACCTGGAACTCTATTGGAGGGATGCAAAACCATTCTTCCATGAGAAGTTCTATCATTTGGAGTTTTGTTGATGGTGGTATAAAACTCTGTCTCAGATGCCGCTACAGATTCTCCCATAAGTATCCTAACGTATCCAATTGGGTTGAGAACTGGTGACTGAGATGACTATGGCATATGGTTTACATCGTTTTCATGCTCATCAAATCATGCAGTGACCACTCTTGCACTGTCAATGGGGGCATTGTCATCCTGAAAGAGACTACTACCATCAGCATAGAAATACTTCACAATAAGATGAAGGTGATCACTCAGAATAGCTTTGCATTCATGGGTGTTTACCTTGACCTCTAAGGGGTGGAGTGTACCTATGTCATGCCTGGAAAATGCACCCCACCCTGCCAGAACTCCTAATTTACTCAAGTATTTCCTTTATTTTGGCAGTTACTTGTATGTGACACATTTACATAATAAGTGTAAGATTTTCAGTCATGCAGATTGGGCTGCCTGAATCAATTTAGCTTCTATACATGCATTCATTGCTACTAATAAAACGTTATACTGTTAATGTTAATGCTTCAAATTCATCCAATAGTGGCAATATACTTTTGGCACACTTACCAGGCATGCTTCCATTAAAAAGTAATTAAAACATAAAATAAAAATAATAAATGACAATTTGCTGAAGGTCTGTTGGAGTACATTTAAAGGCCTGTCTTTTTTCGTTCACTTTCTTGTGCTGTAAATTCTGTACCTGTCCAGGTTGCCTGCGGTCTCCATCGCAATTTCAGATCACACAGAATTTCAATTTTATTTTGTTGATTGGGAGCTCAAGAATGGCGCTTGGGTTTAATATGGAGTGCAATATGGTAGCAATGTGTGCAATGTGTCACTCTGCACAGGACACAAAACAATGGGAGAGAGTGAGGCCAGCTCATCTGGTGTTCTCCTGTATGAGGCCAATATTCTCTCCTACACACACTGCAGAACAATGCCTATTACCCTCTCCTTTTTATTTTCAGAAAACAGAGAGAAGGGAAGGGAAATTGAATGACAGGCTGGCTTTATTGAGGTCAACATGCAGCTAAAAATCATTGCATAGTGCAGAATTTCAAGTGGTACACTTTGGTTCTACCTGAGCAAAAATCAAGAAGAGAAGCTTGCTCCATGTTAGCCTCTTTGCTAATGATGCATTAGGGAGGTCCTTTAAGAAGTGGTAGGCAAACAATTTTACCACATGCTTTGATCTCCCATAACATTGATTATTTCAATGAACTCCTCACCAAATCATTACATAACCTGTAGCTGTACAAAATAGCGCCAGGATTCTCAAAAAAAAACATCTGCCTACATCACCCGTCATGGCAACCTAGCAGTGGCTGCCAGCCAAATTCAAAATTTGGTTTGATTTGAAATCCCACTAGCCCTGCCTACGTAGCCACCCTCTTGAATTTATGTTACTTTTTCTTATTATTGACTGTTAGCACTTTTCACTTTTCAGAGAATCTGTTGAAATGAAAAGCACCATTATTATAATTATTATAATTATTATTATTACATGCATTATTATATCTGAAGGGTACAGACCTCAAAATATTTTCTCACTTTTGACTTAATGAATGTGAATAATGATGAATAAATTTAGTCAAATGAATAATTTACAATACACCTAAAAAACAGAGAAATAAGAGCTTATTTATGAATAATTCAATTTCAATAGGCTCATCTTTTAATGGTCAGGAGGAATGAGACTTTGCAGCCCTTCGTAGATTTTTCTTCATTTAAATCAATAAATGTCAGCTTCCACTGCTGTCTACATTCCAATAAAATGTTTATATATGCAGCATGCTGTAATACCCAGATTTAAAATGAAACAAAATTGGATCTTCTTAGCTCTAGATTACGCAATGATTAAGCAATTAATTTATACAGTAAGCAAAATACATATCCTTTGATAAATAATAATTAAAAAATACAATCAATAATACACTTGTCCTAGGGCAAAAATGTTAATTGTGTTTGGATAATTTGTAAATTAATGAAGGTATTAACCAATGAATGTATGCATTGTTGGGGGAAGGTAACAAAATCCTGTCCTGAATACACAGAATGCCATCTAAAGTGTAAAAAAGCACTCACTCACACGTGTACACACATGCACACAGAGACACCCATAGTCTGGGACACAGAGGAGCACATCTGTAGCAGTGTTCCCAAGGAAACAACATACCTTCTACAGGGCACGGCTCACTAGTGTTCTACACTGGGCCAGTTTGTTGTTTTCAGAGATGGTTAGTTAGAATCCAAACATTTCAATTCAAATCCAATTTTGTTTCTTGAAAAAATAACTATTTTGACCTGTGACATCTTCATATGCAGAGAGGTCCACTGAAAGCTCCCATAAACCACAGGTCCTCAGAAGACCACATTGTTAACAGCTACAATCATGTACAATTCTAATTCAACCTGGAGCTGGTCTCTGCTTTGGTTTTAGACTGCTGTGCAATCCAACGCTGGTAACTGAATTATGTGATGAGAGAAAATGGAGAATGGAAAAAATTACAGGCAGTGTATGATCATTTATTTTATGCGCTAATGTAGTTATAAAAACGGATGCCCTCCACATCATGGGCACCGCCAGTAAATAAGCGACTAAGTGGCTTTGCTATGGCCCATTTCAGGACAGTAATTACTGCTGTGCTAGGTATCATTTCTTCATAATGATTAGCGGCAGGCCCATAAAACAGAGTACAGAGATGGTATACAATTACTGTGAGAGAGAGGCAGGACCTCAGGTAATGAAGGTTCAAATGAAGGAAACCACAGCCCACAGCAGGAATCACAGTTAGATGATTTGGACCCATTAATGTAACGCCATGGTCTACAAACAGAACAAAATAAGGCAATGGACGAATGAAAATGTACACACGGGGCACATGAAAATTCAAGCTGATAAATAATACAGTAAGCACCTAAATGCTTATTGTATCACTTATCAGGATGCAAGTGGTAAACCCTACATGCAATTAGCTAAATATTATGTAAGGAATCAACCACAGAGGATTTATTTATAAACGATTAGTGATTTTTCCGTTCATACCACGGTTATTTGCAATAGAACTAATTTAACACTAGGCCCAGACTCTAGTTGCTGGTTCCATCCCCCGCCCTGCCCTGGTATCTGGAGGGATGAGGTCCACCCCACTCCTACACTTAGAATGCCCTTCCGGTGGTCTGTTAAGCCACATGAGCCTCAAGGACTATTTGTGTTGTTTTTCTCTGTATCCCACAATTTTCCAGGAGTTCATCTCGACCGCCTTTTAAGGGGTCAGGGAATAATTTTCCAGTCTCCCACATTGGCTCCAATGGTTTTCTGTTTTTTTGATTCCCTCTGGAAAATGCCAATTGTGAAGCGCTGTGTGACGCTATACAAAAATAAAGACTGATTGATTGATTGACTAATAGAATCGAAATTCGCACCTGATAAAGCAGATACAATTTGGCAAATGTTACTAATTACCTAAAAATGGGTTTGATGTTGTAAAACATTAAATAATCACAGTTTGACAGCTGTAATCATTCGGAACACACAGGCCTTAGTTTCAATCATGAAATACTTGTCCTATATGAAGGAGGACATTATTAATAGATCTACTTTATTATTCTTGTAGTTATGAACGGTCATCATATTTGTGGTAAGCTGAAACTGCCAAACTTGTTCATTTTGTCGGGTTTGAACTAAATGTTGTGATTATTAATTGCTCAATTTAACTCAAGTTAAGTTGTAGTAGTTGTATAGAGGATACATGCCTATTATATGATACGCAATATGCCTTGTAACGCCTACATTTCTGTGTAACATGGCATGGGTAGTGTCAGTAAATTAAATTTTGTTAATGACAAAGTGTTAATCATAAATTTACTGCACACTGTTGTGCAATTGCCTGTAAAATCAATCATTCCTTTTCGGCAATGGGTGTCTATTAGATTCAATTCAATGTAATGTTTTTTGTCATAAAAGTAATGATGTCAGCTGCAAATTATTGTCAGATGCGAGTAATTTGAATGAATAATTATTTTCCGAATTTCCTGGCTTCATTTGGGTCTTACAAATAAAGCAAGTTATTAATTCATAATTAACAAGCATTCATGATGCGTTGCTTCTCACAATGTAAATTGATTGCATTCTCAGATTTCTTGCGGCCTTTGTCTGTGTCATGTTTTGAGAGTAAAGAAAGGGAATGTGTTTTGGGTACTAAAATAACACTTCAGTTAAGAGAATAGTCTGTGAGATTTGAGCAATGTGATGGAGTGGAAAATAATGAAGTAGAAATACTTTGTTACTGAACTTAAGTGTACTTTACTCAAGTATTTTTATTTGCATCTACTTTTACTCTTACTCCGCTACATCTTGCGTTGAGTGGAGTTTCCCCTGTTATTATGATCATAGCCCTCTATATAGGCTACTGATCTTGCTAGTTAGGTTGCTACAGTTTAGCCTTTAAACATAAACTTGTTAAGCTTAAAGAAAGAAAAGACAATTATAACAGAACCAAATTAGCCAGCTGACGCTAGAGTCTGGAGTTTTTGGTTAAGTTTTACATGCTTACAAAAAAACTAGATACATTTGTATCACAGTCAATAGCTAATAGTTGTAACAGGAATTCATAAACAGACATGATACCGTTTGCAAGGCACTGTATATGTATAAGCATTCTCAATCAATTAAATAAATCAATTTTATTTTTATATAGTGTACTTCACACCAAGGTGTCCTAAGGCACTGAATGGCTATAAATACAATACATATCCAAAGGCAAAGCACACATTTTTAAGTTACATATAGTTAGATAAAACCACCTTCCTTTAATCCCTTTGCTATGCTTAATTATGTCAGGAATTCTATTTAATTTAATTCTATTTAAACATAAATATTTTGTGGATTTTGAATGGGGGACTTTTTACTTTTACTGGAGCATTTCGTTTTTAAGTATCTGTACTTAAACTCAAGTACAAATATTGGGTACTTTTTCCACCAATTTGGGCTGCCAGATGGAGGACAGCACCAGCAAGATTGGAATGACTGCATCTGTTACTATACAGAACACATCTGAGTTCGGGATACACCTCAAAATCCATCTGGCATGAGACAAATTACTGATAAAAAGTACATGTTCAGCATGTGACAGCAGGAAGGTGCAACTCATCTTGTCCATATCCGCAACAGATCACCATGAGAAACCAGTTGTGGTGACTGGTGTATTGTTACCTGCTCCCAGGAGATGAAATGAACACAGAAGAGTTACCAGACTGCTTGCAAAATCATTATAATTGGAGGCAAAGGGGGCTTTGTTTCCGACAGGGCATTTCCTCTACAATTATCAGCGACAGTGCCTTGGAAACGTGGAATTGTAACAAATGAGAAAAGTTGAGAAAGTTATTCTGATTGCCTAGTAATTTTGCCTCAGTGTGGGTCCTTTCAAGCAACCCTAAGAAATTCAGCAGCCACAGTGCACTTTAAAGCGACCTCAAGTGGTCTCTGTCCTTTCAGTTACTGGCAGCTGCCATTTCAGTAAGAATGGTGGAGACATGTTTCTCAACTGTGAGAGGCTGTGTGAATCAGAAATTTGGCGATTTTCAGATTTTCCTCTGGATTCCGGAGCCAAGAACAAGTCGCAGAGCAACTGCAGACGTCATCGAAGGCAACAGCTGTCTCCAAGACACTGTGATAGCCGTGAGTCATGCCACATGAGCAGGTAAGACCTCCACTTAAACCCCTCAGTTGTCTTCAACTGTAGCTGCCTGACCTGCTGAAATTTGATTCTGATTTCTGTGTAACATCTAAGATGCCTGAAATAAAATCCCAAGACTGCACAGACTCCCAGGTTCAGAGTTACTGATGGCAGACAATCCCATGGCAAGTTTAGATTGAAATAGCACGACAAGCAGCATCACTGCATTTGCGCATTTCCCCAAGTAGTATATTGAGCCATGGATTAATTATTTCTGTGATAGCCTTATACAACTACCTGCTATGAATCTGTCAATTTACAATGATCACTGTCCATGTTTCAGAAAAAAGAGGAAACAAATCATATGATGTAGAAAACACAACGAAAGAGAAAAGATGAGATTTACTTTGTGGAGTAAAAATACTCAAAATCCATCTGAAAATTATAGGAAAAACCTTTCAGTAGAAACTATGTTCTCTCATCGACACCAAACATTTATGAAAAATCGAATGAATCAAAGCAGCATTTGTGGTTTCTCTTTAGATTAAAAAAAGGATTGCACTGGATTTTATACTGAAAGTATTAATGAATAAACTGAAAATAAATGTGCTGTTTGGTTTGTTGTAGAGCAGAATGGACAGAAGCGATCAAAATAGAAAACTTCTAAATAATTTAGGCTTAATATCTGCTTTCAGCCTGGCCTTGTGAAAATGTCTCAAGAAGAGAGAGAATGAGGTGATACAGAAAGGATATCTATCTCTATAGGTGTGGAGCGCACATATTCTACGCCTGTGTTTTCTGTTATCTGGGGTAATTTCCTATAATTTTCAGATGGCAATTAGATTTGTTAATGTTTTTGAAAAAATATATTATTTTAGGGATTACAGTATTATTTGGTTCATAATTCTCAAGTCACTCTCAAATAACAAAACCATGTTGTAAAAATATTGATTAAAAGTGGTTTCACTAATAATTTCACTTGAATGTGATACATGCATGTGTGTTAAATGTGATGCATACAAAACAAATTATAATAAAATATATACATACAAATATATACAAAATATACAATTTACTTAAGACATAGTTGCTTTAATTACATTTGAATGTAATTTTTCATACATTAAAAATATTTGCTGCCTTAAACCAGCATTTTTTATATGAACATGATTAAGCTTGGAAAAGATGAGTTTTTTAGAACCATGTTGCACAACAGCAATAAAAGCATGCCCACTCACTCACATGAATGCTTTGTGAACAATGGACAAACCTAAAGAGGCATTGTCAACTTAAAAGCAGTGGCTACTGTAGTAAACTCATGAATCACATCACAACAATTATGATTCATGTCAAGAGTAGGATTGAACAAAAACAACCTGTTCTCTGCCCTTTTGTGCTTAAAGGATTTTTCTGTCAATAGTTTGCAGTACCTGACAGTTGCAATACATGCACATCTATTTAACTTTGTTGTCGCAGTTATACTGTGCACACATATCTGTTTACCTGTAGTTTTACCTTGCATTAACCATTTAACATGCAATTCTATTGGATGCAGAACAGATGCTATAGAATGCTTTGAATGTCCAAGCAAACACTTTCCCTGGGTTTCATTTACTCACAGATCAACTCTTGGTGCATCTTTAATGAATGTTCCTTTTTTTTGTTTCGTTTTTTCACGGTGGCTCATGCAGGCAACAAACAAACGAATGCTGACAGCCCTTGGCGTCTTTTCAAACAACACACTCGTCTTACCTGGTCCCAGGGGCAGATTATTCCTCCAAAAAACATAAACAGGTAACCCATGGCAACCAGGCAGCCCCAGATCACCAGGGAGAAAAGGCGCAGGAGCTTCTTGAAGACGGACTCGATGCAGACCAGGACGAAGATGGTCAGGAAGATAGCCAAAGCCGTGGGGACCGTGATTAAGAATGCCACGTGGTCTTCCATATCCTGCAGGCAGAGCACGAAGAAAGAGTCATGCACAAAGCCCCACCTTGACCTTCCACCTACCCCAAGTCCCCTCAGTAAGCACTTGTCACAATTGAATCCGATCCCCCTTGAGCACCAGTGACTGTCTATTTAACATCCCCCAAAGGGCACAGCGAAGAGGCTGCCAGGAGTGCAGGGATTCTTTGCACCAGCAGAACTCATTTTAAAGCAACCCCAACACTTTATTATGCAGGCATACTCAGAATTCATAATGTAGCACGAAAACCTAAGGAGTGTTTGTTCTGTTCTGAAGAGTTGTCATAGGATTCCCAGCTGCAGCTCAATCCGGGCAACACGTGCCAGATCAGCAATGTGGGATCTCAGGGAAGATAAGGAAAACCACAAGGCAGTAAAAGTGGATACGAAACAACGTGCGATTCTCCGTTTCAAACGAAACCCCTAGTATCCATACTCTATCAGCTTTCTATTTCTCAGAGCAAGCTGGCTGAATGCAGGCCGTGTGGACCCCTCCAGCTATAGGCATACTTTGGAATCTCTGACCTGACCTATTCAAACATGATTCACGGTGCTAGCCCAGCCCCACATCCGCAGCCTGTTTGATTCAATAGCTTCATCTCGGGGGGACTGATTCTTGTCAAGCTTTGCCAGTTCAGATGCATGCATGGAATAGCTTTCCTTTCCCTTGCGGCCACACACTGATAATTCAAACATTTCAAGGTCCATGTGACATTTCTTTGGTGCTTTCCAGCTCTCTTACTAGAAAGGACAGGAGGAAGTCCAGGTTTGATTCCGCATGGCTTACAAGGCAGGGAATTATGCACAAGCATATGTGAAAATGAAGCCATTGGCTGTGCAAAGTTATTTCACTAGGAATTTCGGATGTTGCCTACAAGGAGAAGGCCTAATTTGAGAGATACCATCAAATATGCTGAAACAGACAATTCAGGTCCCATCTGGGATATTATTGGTTGTACTATACAATGAGTGCAATGTAGGAAGACAACTAATAACAACAAACAGTATAACAATATTGGGTCTTTTTGCATAATTTCCAGAAGAATGACAAACAACCATCCCTAGAACCTGAGGTGCATATTCTAGATATATTCTGACTTGTTGTAACAGCGTTGATTGGTCTACACACAGCATACCAAGTGCTACATAATTCAGCATAACCAGTCAAATGAGATATTTCTAAATTTGTTAATGGGGAAGTATCTATTTCTACTGGTTATATTGGTAATGTTTAACCCCTCTTAATTTACATTTAGGCTCCGTTTACACTGCAGACCTGGATGCCCAGTTAGGATTTTTTGCCTATATCCTTTTTACAGCTACTTTTAAAAGTGACCCATATCCGACAATAAACAACAATAATCATTCAATCATGTTGTGTCTATTTATTTATTTATTATCTGGGTCACAATGGATGAGGTGGTTGTCTCTGGATGAGGTGGTTTTCTCACTGACCTGAGCCTTCATCCTCCATGCTTTCACTTATGTTTGTGCACGTGAAACGTTACACATCATTCAAATGCAAAAAGGGAAATTCCAATCTGTGCGTTTAGATGACAGTCGCATTGGCAGATAATCAGATTCCTATTAGATGTATTAACACATATGAATGTGGCCCAAAACAGATCTGAAAATATCAGATTCCATGTGTTTTTTTTCCTGTTTACACGCTCATAATACATATCCGATGTGTGCCACATGTGAGCAAAAAATCTGAATTGGGTCACATTTATCAGATGGTGTAAATGTAGCCTAAGACATGAATGGCCACTTCATGTACTGTCATGTACTTCATATTCACTGTCTCCAAAGCAGCTTACTGTCCAAAACAATTACACATTAAAACTTGAAGACCACCATGACTGCAAAAGTCAAAGCTCCATATATACAGTGGGTTTAAAAAGTATCCACCACCAATCAGGAGACGGATATAAGAACATTTCAAAGACTTTGAATATCCCCCGGAGCATCAAGTCCATCATAATGAAGTGGAGAGAATATGGCACACTGTGAATTTGCCTAGAACAGGCCGTCCTCCTGAACTGAGCATCCGTGTGAGAAGGGCACTTGTTAAGGATGCCACCAAGAGGCCTATGGCAACTCTAACGGAGTTACAGTATTTCATGGCAGAGATGGGGAAAACTGTCTATGGGACAACAATAGCCCAGGTGCTTCAGAAATCTATGCTTTATAGGAGGATGATTTCTTCAATCACTGTTAAAGAAAAGGTGCATGAAATCTCGCTTAGAGTGTGCCATAAGGCATGTGGGAGAGTCTCAAACCAAGTGGAGGAAGATTCTATGATCTGATGAGACCAAGATTGAACTTTGTGGCCTCAAATTTAGGTGCTATGTTTCGTGCAAGCCTAACACTGTGCATCATCCCTAGAACACTATCCCTACCATGAAACATGTTAGCGGAAGCTTAATGCTATGGGGATGCTTCTCTGCTTCTGGAACTGGAAAACTTGTCAAAATAGATGGCAAAATGGATGGAGCAAGACATAGACAAATCTTGGAGTAAAACCTGCTGCAGTCTGCAAGAAACCTGGGCTTTGGTAGAAGATTTATATTCCAGCAGGACAATGACCCAAAGCATACAGCAAAAGCCACATTGAAGTGGTTTACAAACAAAAACATCGATGACCTGGAATGGCCCAGTCAATGCCCAGACCCATTGAGAATATGGAAAGATTTGAAAATTGCTCTTCATCAATGGTCCCCTTCCAACCTGATGGAGCATCAAGCAATTTTGTCAAGAAGAATTGGTGAAAATTGCAGTGTTCAAATGTGCAAAGCTGGTAGAGGCTTACACAAATAGAATCACAGCTATTGCAGTTGAGGGTGCTTCTACCAAGTATTAAGTCAAGTGGAGTGAATATTTATTCAATCAATTATTATCTGTTTTTTATTTGAGAATTAAGAAAAAGGGTTTTATTTTTTTATTTGACATTATAAAGAATTATGTGTTAATCAGTGGCAAGAAATCCCAATTAAATCAATTTTGATTCCATGAAGTAAGAAACTAAAATGTGAAAATGCCAAAGGGTACTTTTTATACCCACTGTAATGTATTAGTTTTGGCTCTCAGGAACACCAGACCTCAAAGCACAAGGAAATGGGAAAAATAACTCTTTGAAGGCGGCTGAAGGATTCACATCATAATTCCAGGACAGAGGCACTTATTCCGTTCACAATGAAAATAGAACTGAAATAACACATTCACAATGCATGGGCGTGTATTGCTATAATATGCCACTTTTTGCTTGGGCAGGCAATGGAGTGCCATCATTTATCTTATGTAAGGTAAGTGAGATCATGTGGAATAATGTCAGCAATCTTAAAATCATCTCTAGTAGGCAGGAGCATGCATGTCCTTAGAGTGGCAAGACCTCATTTTTTTTACTCAACTCTTCAGCATTTTAAAAGTTTAAATTCCCCAACCATTGAACTTACAGTTATGGGAATCTAGTCAAAACATTGTTATAATGCACAGTAGTTATCCAGGTTTAGTTTGTATGCCTTATATAAGTCATAAATCCAGCACAACTGTATTATAGACAATCAGTTTACAGCAGTCAATTTATCAATAGAGGTGCGTAGCCAGCTAGATAAATGCCAGCTAAAAGTGGGAAAGTCATTATTTCTATTACCTTCACCTGCCCTTTTCTCATAATTTCATTTAGTTTCAGCATCCATGTTCATGTTATGCGATATTATAAATTGCACAAAACCTTCCTTTTCTGCTATAGCAGTGGTGTTTTCCCTGCTAGATGTACATTTGTTTTCAGTTACTAATCCTTCAGAACAACTGACAGATTTAGAAAAAAAACAAGAAAACTCATTAAGTGGGGGGTCAGAATAATCGCCTTCAAATGAACCTGTGTCCTGCAGAATTCTCCATCACACTGAATTAGCGAGGCCTACTGGAGACTGCAACGCTGCCGTCTCTGCAGATAATCAGATTGATCCTACCCCCCCCCCCCTCATTCTCCCGCACGATTATCACACTTTTGCAGAACCATGTATATAGTAGCCAGGTGAATGGAACACAATCAATGAGTTACTGAGCTCAGACCACAAAACAAATTGCCTCTCCCTGTGAACATGCCTTAACCTAAAAAAAATGGGTGCATTGTATTTTACTCAATTGAATGGTGGGAAAACTGAACCAGGCCAAAAATAATGTGTGGGGCCAAGGTGTGGAATGAAAAATATTTTTTGTTCTTATCAGAAAGTTGCCATTGAACATAATATTCACGAAATGAGCAAAATATTAGCAAATGCAGTGCAATGGTAAATATATTGGCTTCTATACAATATTTGGTAAAGCTGTAGGCTTTGTGTATGTGTGTTCTAGTGTTTGCATCCTGGGATTCTTTCTACCTATTTTATTAAATTAATCCATGCTCTTGAATGATCATGTTGCATTGTAATTTATTTACATCTACAGTTTTATCATTGTGTTCCATTCCAATTCAGTGCTATTTTCAATCATAGAAATGTGTTTATGATATAAAGTTAACACAAGCAAGAGTTTTAGAGCAACGAGAAAGTGAATTTTAGTTCAGGTTAAAATGACAATGTTTTGCATCAAGAAACAACATCCATTTAATATTGACATTATGAAGGATATAGCCTATTGATTTTAGATATGGAATGGATTTGTAATGCTTCATCAACCACATCTCATTCTGCTGGCATTCCCATTCCTTCCCCACTCATTTCTTGCCATGTTATTCATTGTAAAGGCTTTTAAATTGACACACCAAGGGAAGAGGACAAGTTGACCCATCATGATCAGGAACAAAAAATATGATATATATATATATATATATATATATAATATTTATATCATATATATCATATTTTGTACCAGGAGGACCAAAATAGATGGAGAAAACTTTTTTATTATATGTACGATGATATTATCATTTTAAAAAACGTTGAAATGCTTGACACTTAAAATTTGATATGAGTCGCTGTGAAGTAAAACTGCAAAGAATGAAAGAAGATATATTAAGAAACACTTCTATCATTTTGATTTGATTGAACAAAAATGTTACAAGGAAGTTACGATTGAGGTTTCACTCTATGTTTTTCTGCAAATGAGAAGACTGCTCTGATCAAATATCCAGGCACAGTGCTGTGGTGGTGTTGTTGTATAAATATCTGGCAGATCCGAAAATATCTATTTCTGTTGTAAATCCTTGCACTGTCTACTCTCTGGCCCTTTTGTGTCTGGAGAATACACCTACAGACAAATGAACAAGAAGCCTGATCGCCAAACCCGCATTGGCAACATTCTACATGACAAGAACTTGCTGTTTATGTTTTCCTTGTCCGTGTGTTGTGTGTGTGTGTGTGTGTGTGTCTGCTTGTACGTGCATTCAGACACTGTATGCAAATCTGACTCTGTGTTGCCTGACTGTGTGTATCCGAGCAAGCACGTTTGTTTCTGTGCATATGAGTGTGTGTGTATCAGGATGTCTGTGTGTCCAACAACATTCCCACCAGCGATGCACACTCAAACTGCGGTGGCACAGCTTGAGCCCTGGTTCGGCTCCACTGCCCTGTTATGAGTTAAATGAAGTACGCGCCCCAAAAAAGCAGCCTGTTCTTTTTTCCTACGGTCATTTCATCCCATTAGTGGCACAGATCACAGATCCTTACCAGCCCAGAGGCGAAGAAGACAGCCAGCAGAGCCAGGCAGGCTCCCATCACTATGAGCAGCAGGAACACGATGAGCGGGTGCTGCTGGCTCATGCAGTAGTAGGACTCGTACAGCCAGTCGGTGGACTTCTGCTTCCCCCCCGCGTCGCCGCTGCCGCTCTCCGGCCTCTCCAGCAGGTAGCACCTCCCGCGCATGGCCTCCCGCCACTCCGGGACCGCTGCCTCCCCGCGCCTCGCCCCTGCCTCCTCCTCCCCCAGCTCCTTCAGCGAGCCGGCGCGGGACACGTACGCGGGCGGGAAAGCTGGAGCTGCAGAGCGCAGCATTGTCCAGGCAACATGTTTGGAACTGGAATGAAGAGAGGAACCCGGGGAGAGGAGGGAGAGACAGGGGTGGGGGGGAGTAGTGAGTGAGACAGAGAGAGAGAGAGAGAGAGAGAGAGAGAGAGAGGGAGAGGGGGAGAAAGTGTCAGAGAGGGAGGGAGGGAGGGAGGGAGAACAGAGAGAAAGAAATGCAGAGTGAAAAGGAGAGAGAGAGAGCGAGAAGGAGGAAGGAGAAGAGCATTTACTACAGCTGCACGAATGTGTGAGGCATGACAGAAAGTACTTCTCCGAGCTTCGGCTCAACGTGATGAATGTGCCTCTGTTTTTCTCGTTCTGTCGGAGGTAGGGAAAATGAGAAATGAGAAGGATCCAGTCAGTGAGTTTATTTGTGCAATTCCATGAATTGCCATACCAGCATATGTAACTTCTGCCACTGTAATATTGAGTCCCTTTCTCTCCCAGCTCCTGTCCGCTACCTGACTTTCATTCTGTCTCTTAGCTTGTGTGCCGATTACAAGATGCAAAAGGTTTGAGTAGTAGTCACTCATTCCTTTGCGCCCTCACTGGTACACAAGGTGTTTCAATCATAATGTGAATTTCTTATATCCTTAATGAGCCAGTTAGGGGACTGTGAGCTGTGTACGATTGATGCGGGTGGGGTGGGGTGGGGTGGGGGGGCACCACAAATTCAAAATTTCATAAGGCACTGAAATCTCTAGAATCTTGTCAGAATGTGATGATGAGCTGCTACGGAATTCACACGAATGTGGCACACTGAAATAGACCTGCCGCTCAGCAGCCTCTGATCTGACAGTGATATTTGGGTCATAATAATGAGGTTCTACTGTTTTTGTTTGGGAATACATGCCCTGCTCTTCCAGACTCTGTGGGCAGTCTTTCATGCTTCGATGACTCAAAATGAGAAATCAGCAAATGGTTTATGATGCCAATTTTATGACATTATTCATTGTTAAGAGGATTCCCTTATCTACAGTTGGGGAGGGGGTGGTTGGGCGATTTCCAATACAGAAATACAAACACAAGCAATTAAGTTATATTGTGTATATACAGGTAACTGCCAAAATGAAGGAAACATTTCAGGAAATGACAGGTACTGGTGTCTCTGTTATGGTGTGGGGTGCATTTTCCTGTCATGGTTTATGTCCACTTAACCCCTTAAAGGGCAAAGCAAATGGCAATAAATACAAAGCCATTCTGAGTGATCACCTTTATCCTATGGTGAAGTATTTCTATTCTGCTGGGAGTGGTCTTTTCAAGGATGACAATGCCCCAGCCACAGGGAAGGAGTTGTCACTTAATGGTTTGATGAGCATGGAAACGAGGTAAACCACATGCCTTCTCATTCACCTCATCGACTCTGCACTCTATGTTCCAGAACGTCACATAAAGGTTCAATGATGTTTAGATCTGATGACTGCAGAGGCTATGGAGGTGTTTGACTTAATTCTGGTGTTCATGAAACCAGTCCATTTGAATCCATTTAGCAGTGTGCATGGGGGTATAAATATGTTGGTAATTAATTGATATTAATATGAAACAGGCTTCTTAATTGATTTAGTTACTTCAAAATACAAATCCTTTTTAATTTGTTTCCATTATTTTGTCTCCCCCTTATATACACGGTAGGCTCAGTTGTTATTCATGCCCTTGATAAAGATGAACAAAAGAGATCATATAAAATAAACTATATAAGTCATGAAGTATATTTTATGCAAAAAGAAATCATAAAATTCCAAACCTACATTACTAATACAATTGTTCAGAAAAACATATTTTGTTTCTAGAAAACATCTGGATCACAATTATTCATACCCTTAACTATTCTTTTAAATTGAATCCAACAAAAACAAATCTTCATAAATATACTTATTTGAAGTTCATTGGAAGATTATGGAATTATACAGTGGTCTACAATGGTATCCTGTTTCCCTAGGGTATAAAAAGGAGGGAACACACATTTGAAATACTGTGGTCAGCCATCATCATGGTGAAAGGCAAATAACTCCCTGAAAGCATCAGACAAAAGGTTATTGACCTCTACAGATCAGGAGATGCATTTGTAATACTTTTGGGTTGTTTTGCATCCACAGGCCCTGGGGCCTTTATGAAAATAGATGGAACCATGAACTCCAGCATGTATCAAGACATTTTGTCCAAAAACCTTGTTCCCTCTGCTAGGAAGCTACACCTTAGCCACAGATGGACCTTCCAACAAGACAACGATCCCAAACATACATCCAAAGAAACTAAGAAATGGTTGACAGAGAACAAGATCAATTTCCTGATGTGGCCATCTCAGTCTCCAGACCATTTGAACATTTGTGGTTTGAACTCAAAAAGCAGTCAAAAAGAACCCCTTTATCAAGGGTATGAGTAAAAACAGAGCCTACTGTATATATATACAGTATGTATCCTTCAGTACTGACAGACAGTGAGAAACCATTTCTTATCTTAATAAATAGAAGGGCACAGATTCAAGTTATGCATGGGACACTGCTGTGGTAGCCTTCAATGTCCTGCTAGAATAGAAACAGAAAATATCTAGCTTTATGAATCAGTGCTGTGCAAAATGTAGGGCTTTGTACATTGCCCTGGATGAATTGTGTACTGATATTAACCTCACCCTATTGCCGAGGAAAAGACAGGCGGACACATAATGCTATTCCCAGGGTGACAGGGGATTCATTCCTATTCACACATCAAGAAATCTAAAACACGTCTGTGGTATCATGAGATAAGGTGTGGGCAGGCCGTGATTGCAATTTGAGAGGTCTTAGTGCTGATGCGTCAGATTAATTTAGATGAGCATAAGGATCATATGAATATCCCTAGGGATGCAGGAAACATGATCAATTATGAATGCACTCCTCACACAATCAATAAAGTAGTACACTAGACACTAGATGCGAGGACATCATATTATCTGTTATACTTTGGAAACATTGAAGAATGTCATTCATTCCTTAAAAGGATTCTATATTTGACCTCTGGAAACCCAGATCAATTTGAGTTTAGTGTCGAAGGCCACCTCTTCTGTTGATGCCTTTGTTTCTTTATGGAGGGGATGGAGAGATTCCACACTTGTTAGAACTGGCTTCTAACTCAATGAAACATTCATAAGCCACATGATCTTAAGGATGAAAATGTCACCAGGACTTCGAATGCCCAGTCCAGATAACAAACTGTTCCGGCGAAAGGACAGAAGAAAATGCGCACAAGAAAACCTTTCCTTTCCTTTGTGCTTAATAAACATGAATCAAGCCTGACATATGAGCGTGACATTCATCTACACCCTGATTGCCTGGATCATCGCAAACTAATCTGCATTTGTTTTCCCACATTAGCTGCAAGCTTTTGTTTCTTTCCTTTTGTCCCCAATGAAGTTGACTTCAATAATGGGGTCCTCCGGGACTTTGGTTTCTGGTCAAGCTGGCCCGGAACCATTGGGCATTTTTAATGAGGATGCTGACCTACTACCTACACACGGACCTTGCAGAGGGCGTATGCAAGTTCAAGAACACAGAGGAAGCAGTATTCAGAAACAAAAATGATAATTTAATAAACAAACTCTTGACAAACACAAAACAAAGGGTGGGGTCTTCAGGGGAATACAAACACATAAAGTCCACAAATCCTTATCTCGTCGTCAATGTCCAAAATCCAATACAAAATCCAGGTCAGTTCCTCAGGCAGTCCACAAGTCGGTACACAAAGGGGGGTCCTCAATCAAACCGGTCAAAACACAAAAACAATCCAAATCACACACTCAAACTCTCTCTTTCTCAATCCCAGCTGGTCAAACGACATCACGACATCACCTTTTCACATTCAAACTCTTTCCTACTCCTTTCCTCAAACCACCCTACTCCTTCCAATGTGTGTGTCAGTGGATCAGCCCTTTACATAGGCCTCGAAATGGCTTTCAGCTGGTCGTTAGTCCCCATTGCTTGACTCGGCTCAGGTGTAACTGTGGCCTGCTGGGAAATGTAGTATTTCCTGACTCCCATGTGTTGTAGGCCAGGCAGCCATTTCCTTGTGCAGGCCCTTGGGCTGCCACAGTATATATACAGTATATATATATATATTTTTTAAACAACATTTTGAGGAAGAAAACACTGGACTGTAACGATCAGGAGATTCTCGGCATCCATCCATTCATCCGTCTATCCCCCCCCCCCCGCCCCTTGCCCCACAAACCTTTGAATGCCAGTGACACAAGCATGCTCCTGTTAGAGTGTTAGAGACCACCTGCAGTGCCTTGTTTTTCAGAGGGCCGATTCATTTTCTCACGTTTATGATTTGCAACCGGGCCGGCAGTGGATCAGAGCAGTGCACAACTGGCCTTGAAACTAGAGCAGTGCGGGTTTTAATCCCACGTGAGTCATTATACTATAGTTGGGGCTAGTGAGGATTAAGATATTCAACCTGAAGTGCAAAATGTTTAAACAATCAGTTGTGTATAGATTATATTGTCCAAGTTGCCCTAAATGAACTATGTTATTGATCGGATTAAAGAGCAAATAATGGTTTGCTGAAAACATACTCTTGGGGTTGTGCCCATAAGCGGAGCTTGGAAGGCTCAGGATTTGTTGGCAAAACTGGGTGAGCCAATTCATCTTGCACAGAGACTCCAACACCATAAAACGTTGTCTGCGTGGAGTAATCAGCATGCTCCCAGCATGCAGCCCCTAGTCTAATGGACACAGGTCTTAAGGCCTTCCCTTTTTTTTTTTTTTCAGCTCACGATCTTCCACGTGAAATAGCTTTGTGATCTCATAAGCCACGCTTATTTGAAGTGCTTTAATGTAATACACACAAAATGAGCAGACGCTGCCTTGCACTAAATCAACCTGACCTTTTTCCTGGGAACCGTAAACTAACATATCCCCCCCCTTCCAACGTTTGCAGTTGAGAGCCGATTCAATTGAAGCGCACGAGACGTAATTGCGATCGTCTTGGCCTTAGAGTATTTACAACAGTGGCCCTTCATATCTCCACATTGCACAATTCATTCAATTACGGGAGGCAAAACACAGCTATCCAAAGGTTTTGGGGCTTAAGAGAGGGTTTGAGTGTCTGTAAGTGAACTCGGCAATACGCTCATTAAAGTCGGGTTGTTAAGGGGTCAGAGACTCTTTTCATTTAGAACTTTCCAAAATACAATACTGCTGTGATTGCAATTCTGTGCAAATCACACTTACGGGACCCCGCTACCAGATTTCCCATTTACATGCATGATAATGAAATATACAGTATCCTGTTCAAACTGGCCATCACAATTTAATGCAAATGTAAAAATTGAATATAAATATTACATGACATGGCACAGCTTAATGTATATTTTGCACGATGTATTTAACCCTTAGATTCACAACCAATAGAACCTCAGAGGCCCCTGATCAGATTATGTATTTTTCCTTAAAAAATTCATGAAATACTTAAGTGCTGAACCCAATTATTAAGGTTATGCATTTGACCATGCCAAAAGATTTGAACATTTGAATTACATTTGTCACATTTTAACAGAGTAAATCAATTGAATCACATTTTGAGATAAATATCTACAATGTGAAACTCAATATAAAAACAATAATGTAAATAAGCATGTGTTATAGTAATTATAGTTTTTCTTCATTTGTTGCCATTGCATAGTTGAAAGGATGACATGTGGTGGTAAAACTAATTGTTATGTGAGAACACAAAACATTAAATGCAAAAATGCATTAGCAGACTTGTGTTTTCCCATGCAGACAAGCTATGTCTAACTAAAAAACTAAATTGGTTTTTCATGTTTGAATATATAGGAGCTAAGTATATGAATGGTTCATTCATTCATCAGTCCATAAACCAATCAAATTAATCAATAAATGTATATACCCATTTGCCTAAGACCTAGCTACGTACCCACCTATTTATGTATCTCTATAGCTGGATAACGAATTAGTTAGCTAAATAATACACTACACATCTTTGCATGTTAATCAATCTAGCTTACATTTGTACCTCCCCTCTAACTGTTTGCTAGTTTCTGCATTTCAATTGTGTACTGTATATTTTACATGTCTAAATATTCACTTTGTGTGGAGCAACATCAATACACAGTATATTGCATCTAGCTAGCCATCGTAGCTTGAAGGGCTGCCAACTCTCACTCAGTTAGCTCTCTCATTGAATCTCACGCTTGGCAGAAAGGAAACATATGCACGAGAGGGTCCCATCCGCTAAAAAACTAAAAAATGTAATTTACCTGTCCATTGTGCAGAACAAATAAATTCCCAACAACATTAAGAATAAAAAAATGTGTGGAATACACGCAATTTCAAATGGTCAAATGCATTTATTGAGGAGACATTGAAGAACAAAAACACCACAGACCTCAGAAACCCACTTGTGCATCTCAGGGCTAACACTACACCCGCCCTCTCCCCCCACCTATGTAAGAGGTCATAAAGATACTTTGCACAAACTGTAAAAATGATTGACACGGGTGTAACCGAGGTTCCAGCAGATGGGAGGAACAGCGAATCAGCTTCATAGGTGGATTTCTGCTGCGTAGTAAGGACATGAATCATTCATGCTGACAACACATCAGAAAACCCTTTAGTCATACAGGGGTGACCTGATAACAATAGCGCCAGAGTACACCGCTAAAAAATCCATCTTCGGTGTAAATCAGCTGCCGCGTCTCACATTTTGACACCTGGGTTGTTCTGTCTTCCTTTAATTGTGGAGTCATCGTACCGAACCAGCCAGCTGCACAGTACCCCGCTGACAGCCACTCGTCAGTGGTTACGAACTGGTGGTCCTGGAACTAAGCTCCGAGGTTTCATTTTAAGTGGCTGAAGAGGCAACTGAGATGTGGGTCAGCCACTGACTCAGAGGGGACCTGCTGAATATCTCAAGAAAAAACAATCAGTCAAGGGCAGAAAAATGGGATATAGCACGTGGCTTATGAAGCACTTGCCTTGTTCAGTTCCCTTGTTCATATGGGAAAGGAAATGCAGTGCAGGGGGGATAAAAATAATACAAGTCTAAGCAGTCAAAGGTAGGATATTTTTCGTATTGCATAGGTAGGGTCTGGCAGATATAATTTCTGAAGCATTGTTATTCAGTATAGTTTTTTACCTTCTAAATGGGGCAAATATATGTAAACCACCAGTACACTGGTAAAAGGTTGGACAGAATGAGAACATGGTGGTTAGGAAATCCATCTCTCACACCGTGTATATATACAGTTGTCACACGCCATATACATGGACGGGAACAGAGCAGTCCAGACAGATATACGGACCGGACTTTTATTTATTTTATTTTCGGCGCGTTCTCTGTTCCCCACTGGGCCGAGAACGAGCACCGGGAGCGTAAAATAATACTAATAAACACA
This sequence comes from Aldrovandia affinis, assembly GCA_029706075.1. Lineage (NCBI taxonomy): Eukaryota > Metazoa > Chordata > Actinopteri > Notacanthiformes > Halosauridae > Aldrovandia > Aldrovandia affinis. Next base: position 1,311,925 of record JAINUG010000118.1, read on the forward strand.
ACTAAACACGTTACTAATTGCCGCGAAGCTTTCGGGTAACTCCATTTGTATCCATACCCGGTCTGACGCCTCTCTGGTTCCAAAGATGAACCAAAAACAAACATCAAATAAATCCCCACTGGGGCATAAAGAAAAATGTATGCATTCACTATATTTTGGATGCTCTAAATGGCGTATAAAAATTATTATTAAAATTATATAGAAAAAAATCTTTAATAATAATGCATTGCCACAATCGATCGGTTCAGAAATGAGAATTTTTTCACAGAAAAATCAAGAATCACAATTATGGAACTTCTTTGGGGGGGATCCTCAACCATTCCTCAAATGCAGAATTGTTCTAGTTCCTTCAGATTTTTGGGTTGACGTTTGTGGACTGCTTTTTGGAGTTCAAACCACAAATGTTCAATTGGATTCAGGTCTGGACTGAGATTGCCACGTCAGGACATTGATCTTGTGCTCTGTCAACCACTTCTTAGTTTCTTTGGACGTATGTTTGGGATCGTTGTCTTGTTGGAAGCAGCATCTACGGCCAAGGTGTAGCTTCCTGGCAGAGGGAACAAGGTTTTTGGACAAAATGTCTTGGTACATGCTGGAGTTCATAGTTCCATCTATTATAATAACAACCCCAAAGCATTAAGATCCACCACCATATTTCACCATAGGTATGAGGTGCTTTTCAACATTACTTGCATTCTTTGGACGCCAATCACACTGATGTGCATGTCCAAAAATATTTATTCAGCCACAAGACATGGTTCCAATTGTAGTTCAGATATAGTTTGACAAATTCAAGATGCCTTTCTTTGGTGAATTGCCTTCCAAAGGGGCTTCCTTCTTGCAACTCTGCCATTAGGCCATTGTCATGTAGGCGTTGTTGAATGGTGGCTTTAGACACCTTGCAACCCCAAGATGCCAGGTTGTTTTGGAGATAACAAAACTGGACTTCTTTTTGCCTCTCAAACCATCCGCCTCACTACACGTGAGGGCAAGATAGACTACCTGGCAGGTTAGCCACTGTTCGTGGCCTTAAACTTCCTAATAATTGACACAACAGTGGAAAGTGGCATCTTTTAACTTTTTCGTTTTTTGTAGCCTTCTGATCTGTAGAGATCAATAACCTTTTGTCTGATACTTTCAGGGAGTTATACCATGATGATGGCTGACCACAATATTTCAAACGTGTGTTCCCTTCTTTTTATACCCTAGGGAAACAGGATACCATTGTAGGTCACTGTATAGTTCTATAAACTTCCAATGAACTTCAAAATAGATTATATATTTATGAAGATTTGTTTTTGTTGGATTCCATTTAAATGAATAGTTAGGTATGAATAATTTTGATCGAGAGGTTTTCTAAAAACAAATTTTTTTCTGAACAATTGTATTAGTAATGTAGGTTTGGAACTTTCAGATTTTTTGAGCATGAAATATACCTCATTACTTATATAATTTATTTTATACTATCTCTTTGTTCATCTTTATCAAGGGTATGAATAAAAATGGAGCCTACTCTGTGTGTGTGTGTGTGTGTGTGTGTGTGTGTGTGTGTGTGTGTGTGTGTGTGTGTGTGTGTGTGTGTGTGTGTGTGTGTGTGTGTGTGTGTATATATATATATTTATATATATATGCTGTGTTGTCCTATAGATGCTGCTGAAGGTTAATCTTTAAAATTCTCTTAACACTGCCGTCACACCATACCACAATGGAAATGACACTTCTAATATTGCAATAATATTATCTCGATACTGCATAGCAAGCACCAAGAAATGTCAGGAGTGTATCTATAGAGTGCATCTTTAATTTGTAAGTCCAATTATGTTGGAGAAATATAAATGACCCAAGACCAAGGGAAGAAGGGCAATGACAAAATTATATGTCAGTTATAATTTCTTGGCTAGTTGGAAAGGATCAAAGGCGAGTGGCACATAGGAAATTGGCCCGGTTGTGGATTTGTGCGCCCGACTTTATGAACTGGACCGGTTTGAAACTGGTTAAGATGCTGCTGCTGCAAAAAAAAAAAAAAAAAATGCAACTCTGAATACCCTTAATTTGGACAAACCTTCAATTGCACAAGACTGGTTTAGTGCACTGCCCTTTGTGTCATTACATTTCTTGCAGGTGCAAAAAATATTGTGGCCTGGTGGTGGTGGCCTGACTGCATATCTGAAAAGTTACTAAATTACAGACTGGCCTAGAAAAGCATAGATATGGGATGTGTTAATGATCCTGCTCTTAATTACAGTCTTCACCTGGTAGATTTCATTGACTACCTGACAGCTACAGTATCTAGAAGAATCTGAGGATTTTTCAGCCACTTTTCTTATTTATCGCGTTGTTGAAACCACCTACCGTTGAGATTTGGTCGACAGTTTGTGAATAAGTATAGAATAAGGACAATAGACTGGGTGTACACATTTCAAATGCACCAACAAGGGTTGTGTTCAAGGTCTGTTCTTCACAAATTTAAGAGAAGGCAAGCTTCACAAAGTCTCAGATATACTGAGATGTTTTCACATTCATTATGTTGTAGTTATAATTTAATTTAATCAATTATAAGAGGGTTTCAAACACTTTTCAGAAATAATTTATTGACATGTATCCATTTCAAAACAGCAAAGACGGTAAACACTAAGATCTTGCTTCGTCTCCTCTCAGGGAATCTGAAAACTAAGAATGGCATCAAGGATCAAATTTCTGTGCTTCCAAAATATATATTTTCAGGCACTGGGACAGAGGTCTGACAGGCAATAAAGTGCTGGTTTCCTTTGTCAGACTGATTAAAATGTCAGCCACAGTAATAAAGTTTTACAGAATACAAGCCAAGTTGTGTAACAAACAATATGAGCAAGCAACAAAGAATAAGCAATAAGCAAAGAATGAGCAATATCAAGTCTCCAATCATTTTGTCCTCATGACATCGAGATTCTAAAAGAGTTTAAATGGTCAGGGTTAGCTAAAGTTTATTTTATGGCCTGAGGAGAAAATAAATGGCTATGAAAATCCGACAGCCTTCCATCCTCCTTGTGATGATGGAGAGGCAATTACTCTAAGACAAACAGGAAGGAGAATTCACATAAACTTCAAGAATTGAGTGTGTTGTTAAACGTGTAGGGAAGGCCATTTTCAAACCGTAAAGTTGTCAATAAAGCAATTTAAGAGCATTCACGATGGCAGTCATTCCCATTCTGGCTGCCTTCTGAGAAGGAACAATACGGCCGTTTAGTTAGATATTGTTATGTCGATGAAACGCATTATGAGGTGCAATTGCATTTGCTATATCACCATGCCTCGTACCTTATGAAACCTTAACCACAGTGACAACAATGGGAGACTGGCCAGTGATGCCGGCTGCTGAATGTAGTATGTTGAGCGTTTCGCCACAAATTTGGTAGCCACACAAACTCACAGCCTTGGACATAAGCCATTTTAGTGAAGAAAGTACACTTTGACAAAGTTTCACCTTTGACTTACAAAATATTTAAGTGTTCAGATTTATTCTTCATGAACATATTTTGGCACGTTGATTTTTGTGATCCCTGAACGTACCAAATTGTATTGAATCCTGGGCTACATCTACACATTAGCTAAGCATTTGGAGTCTAAGTGAGCAATAACATTTTTAAAGACTCGGTAATAACCCGAACTGAAAACGTAGACTACATTTTATGATGTGAGGTGAAGGTGAGCAAAGGAGAGATGTAACAATGCATTCTGGACTTTGTGTGAGGGCCAGACAGCCAGAATTGGGCTATGAAACAATGAACGGAATTAAGATTACAGGAACATTATACACACAAACGCAGTATATATACCTGCTATTGTAAATGTAAGGATCAACATATTAACGTTTACATTTATAACGACAATACCCATATTCTCTCTAGTTTTAAAATGAGTATTTCCCAGTAGAATTGTAACTTCACTTTCACAGATCATTTGTATAGCAGCATGGCAAAATGTAATTAAATGCATTACAGATGCATTACCACAGGCTGATGGGAAAAATCAAGAGATATGCACGTTCAGACGGTTTCATTTATTATAATACATTATTACAACTTGATAGTTTTGACGAGTTGAGAAATAATGAACCTCACCCCATTCTACCCCGATCAAAAACGATGATATAACATGTGCGTTTGTTACATCTCAGTTTGTGCACCAGGAATACTTAATTAAAGATGAGTGATTCAAAAAGTAATTACAAACGGCTTGGGTGCTGATGACATAAACCACTTACTCAGTGCATCCATAGAGTAATTTTAATGAAACCCCGTGAGGGGGGATACCACAATATTTTTCCAATAAATTATAAATCTCTCCAAATCAAGTTTAAATCTGATCCACACACTAGTAAATACGGTGTTATTATGACTATTTAAAGTCAACAGTTACAGAAAGAGTTAACCAAATGTCCTGGAAGGGTCAAACGACCTTACTGAGAAATGTGGTTGTTTTAGACAAATCCAAATACATCTATTTCACCAGAGACACCACATCCTCATAGTTATACATTTTTATACCCTTTTCACTGAAGATCGTTACGACCCACCCTAGCTACGGCTGGAAATGGATAACCTAAATGGTAAAGTGCAAATATGCTTTAAAAAAAGCATGCACGAATGATTGTAGGGTCCTTGAAGCGATTCAGAAAGGTTGTTTATGTCCAACTGGGGAAACAAAACACGAAAAACATAGCGTCAAGCGTATGTTATGTCATCAGCCAACCGATTGACATCCCTCACAGATTAATCGCATCAAAGCGGTCTTGCAGTTCACGCAAGTAAGGTTGCCTATACTGTACTGCATAATTCAGAGCAATGTGCTAAGCACAGCAGTGTCACCTCCTGGAAAGTTAACGCCCAGCCACAGTGAAACTCAAACGTTCTGTGTATACAGTGTGGTGACACCAGAGCAAACAATTCTATAATCTTTAAAATTCGCTCCCTCATTTAGCATTCCCGATAAATACATATTGCCTCTAGATTTAAGCATTTAGCATAAACCAATGATGTCACAGACGACCTCCCGACAGCCAGGTTACAAATATATGCTCTACGCATTGTCACATTTCAACATTACCAGTCTCAGATGTATTGCTTGTGAAATTCACATTGTCGCTTTTTCTTACCTCTGGGTGTAACATAAATTGCATCACTCAATAATGGTAGTTATGTGAACCGTAAAAGGGTCGATTCTATCCTGCTAAGAGCATAATGAACAATCAAAGTATGATAATGAGGGCAGATCATTCATTCATATATATATATATATACACACACACACACACACACACACACACAGTTGCCAAAGCCAATAGCATAAGATTACAATGTATATTAGATTCATAGTATTAGATTATACGTACATTTACTACAGACCAGGAATACTTAAAGATGGGATATGAAAAAAAAGTAACAAATGGCTTGGGTGCTGTTGAACTAAACTAATTATTCACTTCCATCTACAGTAGGTCACTTTAATGCAACCCAATGGAATAGCGCACTAATCCCTCTTTTCCAATAATGAACTTTCCACCTGTGTGGTTATTTCTCACGGAACCACATAAATGTGCATTTTATAGGAGCATATATGAACAAATTCGTGAAGATACCAATGCCAACAGCCTAATATTCTAATATGTAGTGTACACTAGTTTGCATTTGTTCATTTAAATTGAACACTAAATTTAGCCTCACATTTGTCCGGCATTTCCTTTGCTGTGTTCCACTAAATGGAGTTTGAAATATTTCAGTCGAGAACATCAAATCTCTAATATCAAAGGGCACACCAATCCAGTTTTGCAACAATAAATCATTTCTCATGAAGTGAGCTTGACTTTGATACAGCACGTTTTGCTAACCTATTGCAAAATCAATTCAAACAAATCACATCCACACAGTTTCAGCACAGACGTTACATGGGAATTAGTTTTTGTTTTTTTCCCCCTCACAAAAAGGCTATAGAATCATGATGACGGGCGCAAACTGCCCTCTATGTGGGAACAGGGCTGTGCAGGCAACCCCATAAACCAACTGCAGAGGTGGTGGGTTGTGTAACCATGGAGGGCGTTACATAAGCCTGGGAGGTTAAAATAAGAAGTTTGAGAAGAGTAAGTCAGGAGGTCTCCTTTTCTTGGGAGAGAAGAAACATGAAGAAATGCATTTCTCACACCTGAAGGAAGTAACCCTGGCAAAGAGGAAGGTAAAGGAGTTGGGCTGCAGGTGAGCCTCGGAGGTGGGAGAGGATAAGGCAGGGGACGGGAAGAAGTGTGGAAAATCTTGTATACTTTGGCATTAGTAATTGTGGCAAACTTTTAGAATTTCATGATTTACTACTTACTTTCGGTGTTGACAATCTGTCCAGTTAGGTTTGTTGTTAACATTTTGCTTATTTGCCTTTCAGTGAGAGCCGTGAGCACTCAAATGCCAAATATAAGGGAAGTCAATGGTCAGTTCTCACACACAAACAGATGGCAAAATCACATCATACCATCTTTGATGGACCTCAATTGGTCTCTTTTGGTAGCTGTAAATGTTTGAAAAAAAGGCTGGAATTATATTTGAACTTAACTTGGTGTTGAAAGATGGTAGAAAAAAACCCAGTGGGGAAATGGACTGCATCATTGGCTTGAAGATGAGCTAAATATGTTTATTTCGGCCACTGATTCAAACGTTTGCAGCTTCCAAAAGAGACTATGTGAGGTGAATCAAAGGTAGTCTGAGGCAATTTGGTCACGTATTTGTGTGCATCAAATAACTGACCATTCCATTATGCTCACACATTGGTGATGCGGAATGGTAACAACAAATAATCTCGACACCCAATAATAATGAACCATGAAATTGATCCCTTTACAGGTTTGAGGACTGCATAGTTATACATCATACATGTTCACTTTGAGCTCAGTGTGTGTTCTGAATATCTATATTAAATATTGATTAAAGGATCCATTCCCTGAGTTAGTTTTTGACTTAACGAGTCCTCTTTAAGTTACCGTGCAATGGATTTGTCCAAAGGTGTACTTCAGTTGACTTTATTTCCTTTACTGGAGTCCAGAGACAGAGAAGCCTCATATTTTCCACTTTATCCCCCCCATCACATCCTTGTCAGCCATGCTTTGAAGTCTAATTCCTGTGATGATACGATTACATCTCTGGATCTCTTCCAGCAACCACTGCAACACATGCGCACTCACTGCACAATGGCCTTTATTTTATTACACAGGGTTGCATTAGTGATAGTCACTGACGCAGCACTTCACCCATGTCACGTGAAGCACAGACACCGGTCACTAATGACTGACATGGCCGATCGTGGAATTCGGGGTCCTACTAAAACTAGCCGCTTCACCCTTTAAAAACAAATAAATAAATCCTGCCTGCAAAATTTATGACCATATTAATCAATATGAAAATTCTTCAGGAAGAACTGCATAAAACCCTCAAAGGGGCATTAGGAATGGAACGGGGAGTCAGGTCTGCTTGGCAGAGCCCCCCACTTCCTGGGACCAGAATGCTTAAAATGTAGAATTCTCCATGCTGCTACCTATGACCTTGGCCTGTACCAGTCACAGATACTGCCTCTTTCACACATTTCACCATACTGAAGATGCATCAAGGATGAGCACAAGGAAAGAATAGAGGAATCATCTCTTAAACAAATGATTGATTTAAGATGAATGATTTGAATGTATTATTATACACAAATGATTATGTATGATTTGTAATTTAGACAAATTAGTAGTACCTTAATTACTGTCAAAACTTAATATGCACAAATGAATGCATCCTTCAACGTGTGGGTAATACCTACCACAGCTCAGCGGCATCCCCATGTGTGAGGAGATGGGAAGTGCAGCTCCTCGCTTGAGACGACGTCACTCCCGGGGACCCTCACAATCGTTCTGTACTCCCGATGGATCGTCTGCATTATTAATGTCCATTTCAGGCACTTTCAGAATGATGCCGTTCACAGCGTCTCCACTTTTCCCCTGAAAATAAAAGTGAATCCATGAACGAAACTGGCCGATTGAAATCCTGAGTGGCAGCCATTGGCAAGGTTACGTTTTTGCAAACTTCACACCTCTCCGTCAGAGGAAGTCAAGATATGCCCATTAAAGGGCCATGGCACACATGTAGACCTCATTCATTTTAAATCAGTGTACAACATTATGCAGGACATTACAAATGCTAACATTTGCCCCTCCAGGGCCCAACAAGTAATTGCCCCACATAAAAGTTACATTAATTTCATCCTATAAGCCTCTGGTCAAGTTCATGGCACGAGTCACTACTCTATCCCTCCTGAAACCAATGTCAAGTGGCCAATGGTGGAGTTTGCCCAATGAGGTGAGTAGACATCACTTCAAGGGAATTCAATCAGAAGGTATCTACTACTACTAGCAAGGCTTCACAAACCTGCTAAAGACAGAATACTTACAAGCAGGACAATGGTACAACATACCCACAGGCTAAACACGCATACGTATGCATGCAGACAAAAGTACCAAGTCTAACTTGCCTCTGGTCTTTAAATCTCCTGCAAAAGAAATGTTCCTTGATTACCATAAAAATTCTTAAAATACAAGCTTTATATTGCTGATAACATTTGTTATACTTTATAAGGAACCATTTATAACATTCCCACTCAAGTCCTCAAAATTGCTATATCTTCCAAAAGGCCTGAACACACAGCAAGTAAAAACACACAAACAGAATGACATTCCTGATAGTCGTTTTAAGATGTTTATTTAAAAAATAATCAAAGAATACAAAAAACTTTACATAAAAAATGTCGATCAAAAAAAAACAAAAAAACAGAAAAAAACAAACAAAAAAACACAGTACTTCCTTCTGATAATACCAATTAAGATAACATAATTGTAGCCGGGTGACCATTTTGTTTTTGGTTGTTGATGGATGTACCATGATGGCTAGCTTGGTACGCTCTTGTCCAACATGTTTTAAAGACTGTAGCAATGGACAATTTAAAAGCCTGCGTCGAGGCACCAAAAGCATCATTGCACCTACTTGTTTATATTCACCTTACTAAACCCATACAGTGATATCTCAAACGCGCAGAAATCCGATAAAAACACTGAACTAGCCGCTTATAAAAAATTACACCCATTTTTCTGCCTTTTACAAGGCTGCTGGTTATATCCATCTGAAATGGCTACAAGCGTTCCAATTTGTCATTTTCGATTTTCGGGCAAGACGCAGCTTTATTCAACACCGCTCCAGGTTTACCTCATAACGGCGTGTGCTGAACTCACAAAATGACTAATGGCTCTTAGAGCATTTTTACTACTCCAAAATAGAACGTCATCAACAAAAGTTATCGATCTAGACTCCAATCTCCAGACAAATTTGCTTTTGCTTTCGGTGGTGTCTGAAAGTGTGGGTTTAAGTTCAGCCTCAATAAATAGCAGTAGTGGATCAGTCCCAATGTGTGTAAAATATGCTCAACCATCTGCTTTGAGGACACATACTCCAATCGACGTCAGATTCTACACTCCTCGGCGACGTTTGCTGGATCCGCAAAAAGTAGGCCTTAAAAAAAAAAAAAAAAAAAAAAAACAGAAGAAAGAGGAAAAGAAAAGAACAAAAATGGCCGGCTTTCAACTTGCACACAACTCTGGTTATCTTACATTGCTGCAAGTCATCTTTTAGAACAACAATGCTTTATAAATCCAGGTTCGGGTTGCGTTATCCTCGCTTCAAAATGGCATCAAGCAGTGGTTGTCACCAGAAGGAAATATAAGGAAAACACACTTGCATAGTAATACCTGTATGCATCTGTAACATTTTGAGTGGCAGCAGTAGTTTGTCCGCCAAATACCTGCTGTCCCATGATGCAATACTGAAACAAAAATAACACCTCAGGCAACGCATACAGTAACGGAAGTACTTGGTAATAATTTCTGATTTGACGGTGTTGCTCTTAACAGAACGAATGCATACCGTTAGATTCCTGAATGGAATCAAAATAATTCCCTTTCTCCTAAGTCCGTTTAACTGGGCACCCGCGGCAGTGTGGGGTACCTTGCATATACACAGGTTACATAAATTCACAAAGTCCATTCCTAATCTACTGTGCCTTCATTCAACTCCCCCCTTCCTTCATCTCCCTGCCCCCCCATGTCATTTAAAATGAACAAAGAAAATGAAATAAAATACAAAAACAAAGTCCTGAAGAACAGATTTTTTTTTTTCCTCCAAAGGAAACTTTGCCACCTGAAATGATTTCAGAATTATTGGGAGGGGGTGGGGGGAAGAAGCATCAAAGCTGTATGGGAATATTTCAGGATTTTAAAAAGGAGTGCGGCCAATAAAATTCCAATGGATCGCCTTGGCCTGATTGGATATTCTTCGGACACTCAGCGTAGGCCCTGGTAGTTAAGACATTCTCTCGCTCTCTCCCAAACACACTCGCATGCACGCACAGGCCTGCACGAGTACACACTCTCTCACTCACACACACACACACACACACACACACACAAATATCCAACAAAAGAAAGTGATTAAAAATGAAAATTCTGCCTTGGTTAGGCCTTTCAGTAAAAGCAGGAGGAGACATCGCACAGAGCGTCCGAACCATCGCTCCTTGCACAAGAGCTCCATCTGCTGGGGAAAGTGGGAGAATGTTCCGTGCGCCGCAGCCATGCTCATTTCCGTCCTGTGTCCGGTTTCCCTTTCTGTCACGTTTCCGTGGCTCAGGGCTGCTCGTCGGGGAGTCAGTGTAATGCAACAGGTTTTCCTCAAGACTCAGAAATACAGCCCACTTAAAAACAGACTTGCAAATAATGCAATCTGGGAAAGGATTTGTAAACTTTAAACAAAATAAAAACACTACAAAAATAACTTAAAAAAAACAGAAGCTTGACACATCCATAAAATTAAATAAACTTATTTTTGGAAGAAGAAGAAAAAAAAAAAAAGGTTATTGCACAAATGAGTAACATTTTGTTCCTTTTGTACACTTGAAAAAGTCGAGTATGCGTATGAAAATGGAAGCAGCTTTGCTGCCAAATCGTGACAGTGTTGTCGAGGGTGGGGTGGGTGGGAGGGGGGGAAATGGCTATCACCTCAAACTTGCCCCCTCAAAAAATGATCTTTCCCGAGGTCAGGGCTCAGAACTCTCCAGAAAGTCACTGGATGGCAACACTCCCACCTTTAGATGGTGCATGAGTGTGAGGTGAAAAACGTAAGCAGAGTGAGAAAGTAAAAAAATAAAAATAAAAACAAAAACAAAAAGAGCCCAAAAACAAACAAATAGAACATAACCAAAAAAAAAAAAAACCCAAACATTTACATCAGGACAAGTCGTCACAGACTGATAAGCACTGAACGATAATAACCTGTGAGGTGGGCTTTGTGGGCCACCGTACAGGGAACATGCAAAGATATTGGCCGCAGAGTGGTGCCGCCTGCAACCTGCAGCGTTACGATGCTGGTCTGGTTCCTCTGTCGAGCGTCCGTTGGTAAAAACGGGGGTGAGGGGGGCATGGATAGAGGGGCTGGGACAGGTGGTGTGGGTCATCATCTTGGGCTTATCTGCTGCTGAGTGTGACGGGCAGACTCTCGCGTGTGTGCTTCCTGCGCCGCCACGTGTTGCGGTTATATTGCAGGTGGGCGCGGCTCCCCTGTACGGGACTGTGCAGGACAGCAGGGCTGTGGAGACCCTTCACCAAGTATTTTGGCCCGTTGTGAATCTGGGGGGGGGGACACAGAGAGAGAGAGGACTGTTAACACGTTGTTGTTTTTTCTTTAACAGAATGCATGGCAAGAGAAACATTTCAGTGTCGACAGCCATTGCGTGCTGCACACAGAGCCGGTTGTTCCGGAATGTTCAAATGACTTTATACAGCCGATCTTCATGTTCTGGAGGTCAAAGGCGTAATAGCTGGGTCCACCTCCTTTCTCAATGTGCCCAGTACAGGTTACGAGTGAAAACTGCAAACCAAAATATGAGCACAACTGAATGACTTGCATTCCATTACACTGGTATTTGTAATGTACAAATAAAAATGTATAAATCGACTTGGGAGATAACACTTCTACATAGCAGGGATACGTTTATGTTTTATTTCCATTTTATTATTTTTATCTTCTCTTTTCTTATTGTTAGTTTGTCGTTTTATATGGAAAGTGCGTATTGTATGAAAAGTTGTATATAACGTTATTATTACTATCATCTTCATTTAGATGGTTTTGGCTCCTGTTCAATCAGCATCGAAAAGCTGTAGCCACTGACTGCTCTGACTGGTCTGACTGGTCAGCTTTTACGACAGGTTCGGATTGCCCTTGTGCTTCTTTGATTTGTGGTCGGCTGAAATCTAGCAACCAAAAACAAAAATTCAGACCTGCCAACATCCACAAAATGACACTTTCAAAAGTGACGCTTCTAAACAGTTATGTTTATAGATGGATGTGGATCATCCTCTACTGGGAGTTTGAACTTCTCCTGCCTGGGACTCCTGTATTGAACAAGGGAAGAACAAAATGTGCACAGAAAATCTTTTGTATCCCAACTGGGATGTTTATTTGTTTGTTGTTCCGTGTTTTCAATGTTTGTGTGTGCAGTGGTCTACTTGTGTTCCTGCCAGTCGATCACGACTGTATTGTAAATGATGACTATTACCAATAAAATAAAAATCTGTTTTATTATTAATGATATCGCTGCACAACATTTCTTCACTGGGCATAATAAAGTTATGGACGCTCTTCACTAGCGCTTGCATTTGACTTGTTCCGTGTTTAAGTGCTCAAGCAGTGGGCCTTCCCTACTTGAGCAAGTTTAAGGTTTTGTATGTGACACATTTGTCCCTTTGCTCACATCTGGGAAGATCGTGAACATGCTAACCTGGAGCCAAGATGCGTGGTTTCCAACGAAACGTTAACTCTTTCTGAAGGCTCAGCTACACCAGCGCACATTGCCGTCACGTCGGTGTCTTAGCGCAGCATGGTTGATGTTTCAGACTCAAACTGCAGTCGTGTACACCAGAGACGAACGTGGTGCAGAAGTGTAGTTTTACACATGAAAACCATTCTTTTTCAGGCTTTCTGCATGGCACAACTTGGCGCATACACACGATTCGGTCCGAAATGCCGGATATATTATCTGATTGATATTGCGGCAACATTTTACTGGGGACATTCTCCTTTGGAGAACTTTGAAAGAAAAAAGTTACCAGTAACAGTCTCTAGGACAGGTGCGGAGGAGAAAAATCATCCAACATGAGTGAAGATCCTGCTTACAATGGCGTTCATCCGGACGCAACGCCTCGGTCCAGTGACCTTAGTCATGCCCGACGGACATTGGACTGAGAAGTCGCACCTCATAAAGATCATTGCCCACAAACAGTGTGCAGGAATCATTTTTGAATAAGTAGCCAAAATACATGTCCATATCCATGGATCATTTGTGTATTCTTCATTGCCTGCCCCTGCAATAAGTGCTTTTTGACAATGTCATTAAATCAGCTGATTCTGCAGGTTTAATGCTGGCTTTAACATTTTATTAATGTTTTTTATTATTGTGCTTTGAGTTCAAAGCGGAGGTTACGAGGCGGTTTCCCTCGCCGTGTTTAATTCAGTCATCAAAGATGGCTTGTTTTTATTTTTTATAGACTGAACTCAGTTTTATTCTTAACATTGGTCTACTTAAAATAAATTAAGTTATCACGCGGAACTAAAGGGAATTGCCTGCCATTGGCCAAAGAATAAACGTACCAACTTTCTGAATAATTCAGCAAAAGACAAAAACAAATAGGAGCAATGTAGGCCTAAAATTTCAACCTTCGCCATTTCAAGTTCCCGACCTGCCACTAGCAATGCGTGCATGAGCTGGTGTTCCAAAACATCTGATCAAACGGAAACTTTATGGAACATTCTGACAGTAGTCATTAACCCTTTCAACTGGCAGCTATCAATTTCAACCATTTTAATTAGAAAGCAGCATCAGCCAAACTTACATTTAAGCACAGAAAAAAACAGCAACTCACTGTTTTAAAGTACTTTTAACAAGCTGTAAATGTAATTTTGGAACATTATACAGCATTTCAAATTTTTTCCACTGGTTGTTGGCAAGATAGTCAGACGAGATCCCATTGCTTGCTTCAGTACGCTTGCTAGCTATATTACCACAACAAGCTATTAGCTTGCTAGCTAGCCAGGTAGACTGCTTACAATCCACAGACTTAAGTTAAACCTTGTTTTGAGCTACTTTCTTATTTTGTATTTAAGGGCAACAGTAACAACAACAGTTTGGAAAGATCTGTTGACTGAGACGGCCATGACATATGGTTTATATTGTTTAAATGCTCATCAAACCTTCACCACTCATAACCAGTGGATGGGGGCATTGTTATCCTGGAAGAGACCACTCCCATTATGGTACAAATGCTTCATCATAGGATGAAGGTGATCACTTTGTATTTATCGGTGTTTACCTTGCCCTCGAAGGGGTTGAGTGGACCTAAATCATGGCAGGAAAATACCATAAGAGCCGCAGCACCCTTAATTTACTCAAGTGCTTCCATTATTTTGGCAGTTACCTCTAGATCAGCAGTACCTTTATTATGGTTCCCATTTCTCAGTCAGAGTAACTGGCAGAGATTGGTAATAAAATAGGCAAGCAAAAACAAAACCCAGAGATGGGGTAGGCTAGAGGGTTCTCTTACGGTATGTGATGAGGTGACCAGTGCCGACCTGTGTGCGATAGTGTCTGCATGTATAAAAATGAAACCACTCCTTTATCGCTCCTATAAAATTGTCCGCAGTTTCAGAGTTTCTCAGTTCATTTTGACCACAGAACGTGTACATGTTGTCAAGTGCTGTTTTAGAAAGGAGAGAGAGAGAGCGCAAAACAGCCTGAAAAGCAAGCAAGGAATACTGGTCAAATAATTAACTTTCCACTAATGAACAAATCGGTGGATCTGGTCACACGCCAGAGGAGGATCCAAGACAGTGTTGTGACAGACCTCTCCAGCAAGGAAAGAGTGGCGAGAGAGAAGTGGGGGGTGGACCAGTGGAAAGATCTTATCATCCTGCCGCCCGGCTCACCCCCCCAGGCACCTCACACAAATAATATAGTGATTTATATTCACTTTCAAAAGAAAGTCTTGACTCGCTCTCTGTTAAGATTTTGATTTGATTATATTATGGTCCCGTTTATCTTTTTCCTGCTGACACCCATGCGCACCGAGTTTCATTTCCCACACGTTCTGGATTTTGTGCGTTTGCCTTTTCCCCTATGATTACTTGTGGAGTTAATATAATTTGCCCTCCTGTGTTTTCTGTAAGTTTGTTGAATTTTAAATGTGGGTAATAAAGTGTTTTTGAAGTGTAAAAGGACTATTAAAAGCCAGACAATTCCACTAATTATGACAGAATACTGGATTATACAAATAGTCCACTATGACATCACTAGAAAATGACTTTTGTCATCAATATTAGTGAAGAATAACCCAATGACTATTTGAATATTCAATGTTGGGAGCCATAGCACATTTGAACATCGAACTACTTTGAATGCATACCCCTACGGTCTAGTGTGTGCTGTGTGCAGATGCCTACCTTGTGGTGCAGATTGGAGCTTGGCAGAGGGCTGGGACAGGCAGGAGGGGCAGCGGGAGGCGGCATGTGTAGGAAAGGAGGTGCTCCTTCCATACAGACCTGTCTGCCAGGCAGGGAATGGACGCCAATGTTTCCAGGCAGAGACAGTCTGGCCTACGGGAGGGAACAGGCGCACATTGACCACTTGTCAAAACGGCCATGATTTCACACACTGCGGGTCAAAGGCCTGCTTCTGAAGTGGTGCTCGCAGAATGTCACATACGACAGTCAAATGTTTGCATTCCATTTCACCGCTAATAAAACGAAACCGTAAAACTACAAATGCACGGGGAAGGCATGGTTACCAACATCCTTGTTTGTGTACTCAAACAAGCAATAGTAATTTCTACGCACGTTTACAGAGGAATGCGTAAAATTATGTTTCCGTAAAAAGATGAGGCGGTTTCGCAGTACAGAAATGAGGGAGGGGTGGAACATGAATGGACACACACACACACACACACACACGCACAAGAGAAGGCGGAAAATAAACAAATGAAAAAACCTGACACCAGATGTGTAAAAGCTGCTAGCCACCCGCGCTTACCTGGGAGCCGGAAGACATGATCAATGCTCCACTAAGGTTTGGCTTCCCAGTTGGGATCTGTAGTGCGGGCGCCAGGGTTGCCAGTGTGTGTGCTTGGATTGGGTAAGGGGGAATGTTTGGAGCTGCACAGGGAGTTGAATCGGAGTCCTATGTATTACAAAGAAATTAAAAAACAAAAATAAGATACCCAGTTTAATTATCAAGACAGATATACAGCAGAGCTACTCAACTCCAGTCCTGGGGGGGGGGGGCTGTGGCGGTGGTGATTTTGATCCTTACAGAAACGAGAAACTCAGAATAGGGAGATTAACTGGGTCAATGAAGACAATGGAAATGAATAAAATCAGGCCGGCCAAGTTCTCTGGAACCAACGCCAGTGGACACTGTGGCCCTCAAGAACCAGGGTTGAGTAGCAAGCATATAAAGTATCAAATGAAAAATGATAGCAAGCAGACAACTAATGGTGATTTTTCTTTAAAATACCTTTAAAAAAAAAGTATACTAGCTACAGAAGTATACTACACACTACTCCGCCCAGACAGCGACATGCTAGAGCAGTACTGGGTGGCGCACGGCGGGAGGGGGGAGGGCCTTACGATGTCACTTCCTGAGAGCGAGGAGACCGAGGAGGCGGAGGAGTGCTGCTGCGGGCTGGAGAGAGACATGGGGGAGTCGGCGCTGTGGGGGGACACAGAGTCCCGCTGGCGCTCGTCCGCGGCCAGGCAAGCCAATCCACTGGAGTCCATCTGCTCGCCTCCCTCCTTCAGGATTGGGCCTACATGCACAAGGGCGAACCATTGAGCGCCTGGTTCATGAATACGTCCTCTCGTACTTCATTACATTTTAGGCATTTAGCAGATGCTCTTATCCAGAGCGACTTACAGTTTACATTTCTTTACATACAATCAATTTATACAGCTGGATATTTTACTGAAGCAATTCAGGTTAAGTACCTTGCTCAAGGGTACAACAGCAGTGACCCACCTGGCAACTGAACCTGCAACCTCTGAGTTACAAACCCAGCTCCCTAACCATTACACTACACTGCCAGCCCCTAGTATACAAATACCCTCCGTTCATTTCTCAAACTCCCTTGCATAGTTTACGCTTCTTTGTCAGAGCGCTGAAAACATCCCAAACCTCACAGGTGCCGACCCAAAAGAAAACGACCAAGGGAGCTCGAGCACTCTCAAGAGCCCGTTCAAAATCTTAAGATTTAATGTGACGATTTGGCTCGTACTTGTATTAAACAAGTGGTGGCAGTCAATTTCTATGACAGTCGTTAAAAGATTTATATGGCTACGTGTGATAAAAGGCATACATCAAATCTGAAAGCTTCAGTCAGAACAAAAACACCCACCCACAGACACACTGTGGGCAACTTACCACAGCTCTCCAGTTGGGCGTTCTGCCTGCCCCCCCACTTCTTGATGATCCACTCCCTGTAGTCAATGACTTCCTGGGTAACTTTGATGATGCGGCCCAAAGTGCTGCAGGGACGCATGCGTTAACTAATTAAAACACATCTCGCAAACTTATACGTATAAATGCGTTTTCAACAACCATTAATCCCCCATCTTCTCTTTATTTTCCAGTTTGGAAATCCCGAGTCGTAGTAAGCCGCAAGCCAAGGAGCTCAGCCAAGGATGGGCCTTCTCCAAAACGCATTCAGCCAGCTGCCTCCTCTCTTCACTTTGCAGTCCACCGGCTGAGCTGCACGGTTGCTGAGCTGCACGGTCTGCTGGTGGAATGCTTACTTTGCGCAACTGGCACTTGCCGATTGCAGGAGCCCGATCGTCAGGAAGACTTCATGTGTGATGTGGGTGGTAAATTCCCATGCCCCGGTACGCAATGTTTGCTGGTGTAAACTGCTAGAGGACAAATTTAATTTCACTTCACGGGTGACACCTCACCTATCTGTGTCTTTGTTGGGGTACGAGCGGGCCAGGGGAGAAACTGCGTGACCCAGAACGATGTAGGCGTAGTCAAAGACCTGTTTCACTTGCATTGCACCATAGGAGCTCCGACCGACATCATTTCCTGTGGAGGGGGGAAAAGAAAAAGAAAGACTTGAAAGGGCACCGCCCACGGCACAGGCGCAGGGCCCGGCACAAGCTGAAACAGTACGCCGATGGCCTTCCGTGGGTCAACCTGAGTCACGTTACCTCAGGCGCAAACAAACATATACTGTACAGCAGGGGTGTCAATCTCATTCCATCGAGGGCCGAGTGTAGGCAGGTTTTTCGTTACAACCAACGCACTACACCAGGTGATTTCAATTAGTTCCACTCCTTGGTTGAAGAAGTGAGCCGATTGGTCAAATCACCCTGTGTTCATGCATTGGTTGACACCCCTGCTGTAAAGACTTCCACATCTGTAAACCACTGAATAAATACCCATACAATGCATGACAACGATACATTGTCAACTGACAAATGACCAGTTACCGTGTAACAAATGATCCCAGGCTTGCAAAGTAAAATATACATTTTAAAAATATGAATAATCACACAAACACGAACTTACTCTCATCTATTAATCGATAGTGGCTTTTCCATTCGTTTCAGGGTAAAACTACTCATGTGCATTCCATTTCACTCCTGACAAACGATGGCTCTGGGCCTTCAGAAAAATTTACATGCAAATTACTAGAAGTCATTTCTGAGCTTATTCAGAAATGGAATCTACTGGAGTCTATAGAAAGTAGTAGACTGCATGCAAGACTAAACCTGTAAATGTAATTTGAGATCACACATTGGTGAACGTCACTGTTTCGAATCAGCCGTCAAAACCTGACACACACTTACATCCCTGAATAAACAGTGCTGCAGAGGCTTTGCCATTTGCACAACCTGCACTGGTCTCCATCGAGATGCATCCTGTGTTTACATTTCTTGTATACAACATTTTTGCCTAATGCATGTCATTTAGCAGACGCTTTTATGCAAAGCGTACATTTTTCTGTATATGTGGTCCCAGTGGGAATTGAACCCACAGCCTAAGCGTTATCAGCGCCACGCACGCTACTGAGCCACGCAGAACCACAAAATAGGTTTTCCATTAGCTTTTTTTTAAATGCAATATTAATCAAAATTAGACCAGTTTCAAAGCGGTGACATTTATTCATTTGTGGTTTTATACCTGGCAAGAGAGGATCCTCAATGCACAGCATCGATGGCCTGTACCCATTGGTCATGGCTTTCATCATTTCCTCTTTGGGAATATAAGCGCCTCCGTTCTTGATCCGGATTCCCGTTTTCAAGTAGTTAAAGTGCCTCCCGTACAGCTCGAAAAACTCAATGAGCAGGATTCCAAGGTTGACGTTGGGGTTTCGGGCGTCGATTCTTGGGTGCAACTACGTCGACAGAGACACGCAAGAAGACAGATCGGTTCGCATGCTGTATATTACACCAACCCAGGGCCCACAGTTGACATTTAGCATACTGACAGCCAAAGCCTGAAGCTTCAAAACAAGATTCTACTAGAATGATGTACCCCATTCTGACATACACCATTGCTTGTCAGGACTCGCTTCTTATGAAAACATTAGTGTGTTTGGAACATCCGTTTCAAGATGGCACAGAAGTTCTTAAAAAAAAAAAAAAAAGCGACCCAATGCATTACTGACAGATTTTGGCTTACATCATTAGCTGCTCAATCAACAGGGAACATAACCTGACATGGTCAGATCAGTGTATACAAGGTTGTAGCCCTCGGGGGGGGTGGTGACAGTACTTGTTAGGCAGTAGGAGCCCTTACCTGTAGGAAGCTAATGACCATCAAAATGAGACTGTAGGAGCTGATCCCTCCAGTGAAGACCTCGTTCAGATCCCTCTGAAGGAGGAACTGCTTCAGCACGAAAATTAAGTAAGGCAGGACGGTATACCTCTGTCAAGACCAAGAACAAGACCATCAGTCAGTCAGTGAATTTTTCATTGGAAATACATAAACAGGTTTTTACCCACTGCAGGTAACGGAACCACCTCTCGACATGCAGGAATGGATGCATCAAATGAATTTCAAGTTTCAAACGCAAGCTGTATGAGTTCTGCAAACCAGCATTTGACTGCACGAAACAGCACCACAAAAATCCCTGTAATTCTACTGAAACCATTTCAAATTTGTATGAACAGAAACACCTTCATAGTGCACATCCCGGTTTCAATGTCAAAATTCTCGTCCTACACAACCCCCCCCTCGGGTTTACTTTCACAGCAAGGATGCTTCAGCTCTTAACATGGATGAAAGTCACTTGACAAGACCTGCAGGTGAAAATCCTCTCCCATCATTCCAATTTTTTTTTTTTTTTCCACAGCACACTTGGAGTGAGCCAGGGAGCTTTTGAATGACTAATTAAAATGACTGCAGGGTTTCTGAGCATGTATATACAAGAGATAAGACTGACGTCTTAAAGGGGAAGTTCCGCCAAGCACCCCAATGGCAATTTAGAATTTTATTTCTACATCAATTTTGCTAAATGAAATATGATGTTTCTGCACATCCAACCACTTTGAACTGGGTAACTGCTAACTGGGTCAACAAACACATAAAGACCTGAAGGGATATACTTACTAATGCTCATCTCTATTGCATTGTGGAGTTGTATATTTCCCCCCAACTCACTTTGGCCATTTTAAAAAAATGAATAAAATCCACATATTTAGTCCCCATGACCCCATTTAGTCGATTGGTCGATGGGCTGTTGGTCGACCGAGATTTGTTTTGGTCGAGCAGTCGCGTGAAATAAAATAAAATTTAAAAAAATTCCCCACGCATCATGAGACATCTAGATTCGCTTGTCAGTAGAATAATCCATTCTGGACGCTGCGGGTATGGCAGTGAGTCTTTCACTCTTAACATAGCTAGGCCTATATATGTTCTCTTTAAATTATATTAGGCAGTTAAGGTAATAGGAATAATTCAGCAAAACTAATAAAAGTAACATTTTATAATAAATGTGTTTTGCTAATTGTATGGTTTATACATTTATAACTAACATGCGTAACACCCCTTTCATGTAGCCTATATTCTAACCTTATTTCTTTAGGCACGTGAATGTGCATTTTACATTTTAAGAATTTAGCAGACGCTCTTATCCAGAGCAACTTACAAGATGTGCATTAATACATGGTAGGAACAATCACAGATCATGCAAGAGATCGCAATGCAGTATACAGCGATAGACATCATTGCAGGAAGCTGCGTACCATACCTGTAACACTGAGAAGGAAAAGGTTCATAAAATTATTATTATTAATTTTTGTGTATGCACGCACCCTAATTTTAATTGTGCCCAAGATTTGCCTACAGTTAAGATTAGTGATATAGGCATACTTGAATTTCTCATTTCGATATAACCTAAGAACATAATGTCAAAGAAAAAATCTGGAGTATGGCAGCATTTCGTTTTAGTCGCGGACAATCCAAAAAAAGTGGAATGTAAACTTTGCAAGCGCGTTTTCCAAGGCAGGGCTTATCGTTAATAAAACGAGGAGCAGCTTTTTGCCAAAAAATGTGGACAAGCTAGTGTTCCTGTGCCATAATATTTAACGACTGGGGAAGTAGGATGGTCTCCGACTCGAGTAAGTTACTTTCGATAGGCTATAACCACTTTATGTTCAGCTTTAGGCTACAATTTAAGACATTAGGCTATGTGTCATTCGTTTGTTAGCCTATTTTTTTGCAAAAGATATTTTAAATCCCAATGAGACCAACCTGGTTAATGAAATAAAACATAGCCTATGCATTAGAATGTGTTATGGTTGTGGTCAAATAAAAGCACCAGCCTATTATGTGGCCATACCGCAACTTCACAAGCACAACGGCAGAAGGCAAGGGCAGCATGAGCTCGGAACGGATACGTTTTTTCTTTCTTTCAGGTAATCTTTAACTCCAGCTGCATAAAGTCATTAGCCTATTGTTACTCATGTGTCATTCACTTAAGAAAGTTATGAAACACGAGACAAGCACAGTGTGCATATAGTTGTATTTATTCAAACTAATAGGGTGTGTCATAGAGAAAAAAACGTTTCGACCAATCGAAAAAAACTGACGACTGTTGGTCGACCAAGACTGGTTTTGGTTGGGGACAGCCCTAACACACACAAACACTGAAGCTTCAATAAAAAAACAAAAAAACAGTGCTTTAGTCAACAGAAGAAATATAACCACTCAGTGAGATTTTCACAATTTCACCTACAATGCAACTTGAATAATACAGCCTTTCCGTATCCATTTGCAGATTAACATTGGTTGGATCTTTCCAGGAAAGAGCACGTCACATGCAGGCTTTTAAAAGTCACTCATGTTTGAATTTGAAACTTGCTTGAAGACTTAACGTTAAAATGACAACTTACCTTCACATAATCCTTGATAAAGCGAGCAGCTTTCACGCCAGTCTCCACATTAAAACTGATGTCCACTTTGACTTCTGTTTCTTGGTCAGTCAGTTTTATTATTGGTACCTAAACCAAAGGGAGGGGGACTTGATTTTTAGATCCATTTTCAGTCCGGGAAGAGCTTGTTTATCATCACAGGCTGCAGAGGTGGCCTAATTCAGTGCCACTTGCATACTTCACATTCAAAATACCATCCATACCACAGCATAATTCAGGTTAAATGCAATGCTTACAGACACCACCTGGCTTTTAGTCCGGCAACCTTCTGGTAACAAGGCCTCTCACCACTATGCTGCCTTTCTACATTTAATAATATCATACACCCTTCGACATGACCCATTTGAGTCTTCATACAAAAATGACCCAGTGGCAATTCCATGGGGCCTGCATGAGTGAAACCCCAAATAAAAAGATTTGTAGGGGCTTGGGCAGGGGGGAGAAGAGGTCACCTTTCAGTGCAATTTGGCCAACATTGCCCAATTTACTCCTTTACTTGTCAAACAAACAAAAAAGGTCTCACTTTAATTACAAACAAGGAGCGGGTTCATACAGGCTTCTCTTCAGATTTCCAAGGAATAGGATAAACTCACTTTCAGGCAAGGTGTGAAATTACAAACTCACCGTAGCTTTGTCAAGTACTTTAATGGAGTGATGCTCAGCCACATTGTGTTTTCGTAGGGCCTGTTCCAACTGCTGCAGTGGGGGACGCTCCCACTTCCCAAAGACCACAAGGTCAATGTCACTGCAATAAGAAATGCATTCATGAATACTCATCCCCCACCGCCTTCACAATGCAAAGGTATGTTCCCAAGACACTTCATGTCAGACTTGGCTCTGCAGCGAAGAAACAGATTTGCATAGTACTTCTCACTTGCATCAGCCAATAAGCTTTTTTGAATCAACATACTTTAGCCTAGTTCCTTACCTTGTGGGGAGATAAAGCCCAGTACTGAAGCTGCCAAATATCTCGACCTGAAAAAAGGGGCGAAAATTCAGAAGTGCGTGGAACACAATGTTTACATTTCAACAGAAATCATTCCTTTGAAAGTTACGTCAAAAGGGTTCACAGCCAGCTTTTGATATTGGAATCTCCAAAAATCTTTATGTCTGGCATCAAGAGCTTTGACATCTTTTTGTTCAGAAAGCCAGCCAAAAGGTTCATTGGCTTAACTGTGAGTGTCTTGGATTTTTATGCAATTTCCTGGAGTTTTTTGGAGGCCAGAGGGAACTCTGAAAAAGGGGTATAAACTTATCAGGGCAAAGAGTTTCCCCTGCACAGCAAAAGATGAGAACAACTTCATTTTAAAATGAAGAACAGATTCCACCATACTGGAAACAGTGTAAAAGACTGGAAACAATACTGAAATTTTCACATTTCAGGATTCTGTGTTCCACGTTAAGCCATAAAGTGCACTTTATTCACATTTTCAGTAGTTAATGTGCATTTCATGACTAAATAGCCTAAACCTTACAGAATGAGTCCTTCTTTCAAAGTATGTAACCAATCCCCTGTTGGTGCAAAATAAACATTTTTTGTGTGGTGATGGATACGAACTGCAACAAATAAAAGGAACACAAAACTGCAAAGGCACTTCCTATACTAGCATTCCCAAATGTAGATACACAATACAAGACATAATAAAAGATGAGTGGTCTGATTCAGACAATGCAATATAGTAAGAGCAAAATGAAAGATAATATATAAAACAAAAAAGGAAAAAGAAAAAAAGGTGTAATTATAGGCATGCTGTTCCAGTTCATCCAGTGTTCAGTTATCAATTAAGGAGCCTTAGAGGTTGGCACAAAACAAGAGCTCTGATAGACTCACTGTTTTACAGCTACAAGCACTTTTTGGTGTGCTCTGCTGGTGGTTCTGTATTACTGAGCCAATGCTGTGTTGTACACCATGTTGAGGGATCCATAGTGTGGACCATACAATGTTGGTATGTTCCATGGGGGGGGGGTTCTGTAGCTCTGACTGAATACGGTGCGGATGAGCTCTGCTGGGGGTTCTGTACTCACATCTGCTGAGGGCCATAGCTCTCTGATGACCGTCTCTATCCTGTTCACCACCTCTTTCCTCATGGCGGCTTCCTCGGGCCGGGGGGACATGAAGTCATAGAAATCCACTATCTCCTCGTGGAGCCTGTTAAGAGGGAGAGGACAACTTTGGATACTCCACCGGTTATTCAGAATACATTTGTTTTCAGAAGCGCAGATTAAAAGCTCTTGTGGACTCTTAGCAGCAAGTGTTGCTGCTATCGTGAAATATAAACTCAAGTTGCAAATACAGATTTGATACATTTGCAGCAGAGATTAAAACGTATACTTACCGCCGTTTTAAATAGTTACCAACACTGAACATCTCTAGACATATTAGGAGATTCATAGCAACATTGGACTGTACAAGACTCAATACTACTTACTTAAAGTACATTAAAAGAAATACTTTAAAGAGAAAGCGGGTGGTCAATTTCATATTACTGCAATTGCTTTGACCTTTCAGTCTTATATCATAAGATGCCAAGCTCATACAAGGGAAATTGGAAAAGATAACACATTAATATGGTAAATGTCAAGAACCTGTAGAAACAGGTTACATAAAATTGTTATGCATGACATTTGACCATTTTGCTGTCATGTTTCTTCCTTAAAGAACTCCCTTACAATGTCCCCACATCTCCACACATATTTTTTAAGCTATTCTCATGATGGAAGATTTTTACAGTGCAAGAACTTAATGTAAGCAGGGTCAGTGTTTTTGCAATGTATTGTTATGCATTGTTAATTTCCCCCCCTTGTCCTTAAGTGGGAGTATAAAGTCTAACATCCGACAGCATTTAATCTGACAAAGCAACAGAAGTGCACTGTGGAATGAAGGGTAATTTCACCACCAGGAGTAAGGTGAAAAAGTCTTGATGGGGCAAACAAAATAGTCTAAAAACAAAATAAATAATATACATGGGAATATTACAGCAAGTTAATATTTTCGCAACCTGGGGAAATCAACTAGCCTACATCTACTATAAAACAAGTTGTGACCTGCATTTGTGTGTATATACATATATGCGCTTATTTATCTATCCACAAATCAATTGAACATGACTGGGTCAGGAGACAAATGAAAGCAGATGTTTGCTGGAAAGCAAGCTTATGAAATATAGCCTCTGCTCCACTAAATGGCAATCAATTAATTTTCTGAGTAAGGTCATAATGCTTTGTTACTGAGAATTGTCAGAAATGGAGAGACTGGAGTATGCTGCTTGTCATATGCTCAGTGATATTTACACCACTTCAGGATACCACATGCAATAAAGAAGTACTGTGTGTGGACAGTGCAAGCAAACATGATCAACAACCACACATTAAGTGTGTTCTGGGTAGAGAATAAAGACAGGATACAATGTAATGGTTCCACTTGCCTCAGAAGTTCTGTGCAACACAAATGTGTTCATATCAAACGCAGCTTGTAACCACTTTCAAAGCTTAAAATTATGAGCACTTATAAATGATACTAATGGTGAAAATGTTACATGGAACATGTCATTCTTAGTGGTCAATGGGTAACATTGCTAAAACCAATTGAACTTAGCACCGTTTACACAAATGTGGGCTTTGCGGATAATTGGCTGCATGGAACGCATAACTTCAGTTACACATCACCTCCTAAATAGGTGCAAGTTGACACAGTAGGGTACACACAAGTCACTCGCTTTAAATACTTATAGCACATGTATAACACGCAAAAAACGGCATTGCATGTTAGTTTCAAGACGCGAGTGAAGTCCAATCAGAAGTACGTACGATAAATGTACCTTTCTAGATCGATTAATCTCTGACACACTGCAGAGTGAAGTTACTTTTCCCACGAGCTCCAAATTCTTTCGCAGAAAATTCCCAGATGGGTGCAACCTACCATTACAAATATCACAAGTTCATGCAACAGATGAGGTGCTTCCTGTTCAAATCCTCTGTAAAATATGACTGGAGTGGATGCTTCCAAACACTGATACTTTTTATGGCCACAAATACTTAGCTTGCTAAACGTGCACTGGATGGGTTTTATTGCCACATGTGTAGCTACTGTATTTGGGCCTAGATTTTTAGGGAAAAAAGTGTTGTATGAAAATGTGCACGTTCAGACGATTTTGTGATCCAGATATACGCACATCCGATCTAATATTGTTAGCAAGCTGGCAGTTCACGGTAGTAATAACCGATGTATTGGGGCTGCATATTAACTGGAAGCTAAAAGTATACAAGACGTCAAACGTTACTGTTCCTGTAAACTTGCCTAGTTAGTTGGCTACCCATCTGA
Source organism: Aldrovandia affinis (assembly GCA_029706075.1). Classification (NCBI taxonomy): domain Eukaryota; kingdom Metazoa; phylum Chordata; class Actinopteri; order Notacanthiformes; family Halosauridae; genus Aldrovandia; species Aldrovandia affinis. The sequence continues at coordinate 1,338,814 of JAINUG010000118.1, forward strand.
AATCTAGCTGGCTAACCGTCAGGGATTTGATAGCCTTCCAACTGCCCCTCCCCCCATCGGACTGTCAGATCGCATGCAAGTCGCACAGGAGAATCAAATACAAACCGCTAATGTTAGCGTCTTACAATTGAACAAGGCTTAAAAAGAACATTGGCCAAATGACTTTGTCCAATTTCGAGAATGTTGTCGGACATAACTGATTATTCACAACCAAATAGTGAGGTTGTCCATTGCGTCTTGCATACATTTTGCCACCAAATATTAATTGCTGTGCAGTTAGCTACTGAAATAGCGTTAGCTACAGCCAACAGTCTACAGGCCGTAGATACAAGGGACTCCATTTTATAGTTATCCAGCAATGTAGAGTTAAATAAACGACACTGGATAGCCATGCAAAATACAAAAAAAAAAACTATGGAAACGTGCTATTTCAGCTATAGCCACCATACATTTCCATTAATCTAGCAAACCCAAGTTAGCGGTTTAGCCAGTCAGACGTGGTAACGTTAGCTACCGTCTCCAGATAGCTAGCAAGCTAAGTGTAAATGGCTCATATTTCTGCAATGTTAGCTAGTTGGCCAACTACCAACCCGGTTGGAAAAACAAATCAAGCAGTCCCCGCAATTTGAAAAGGCAGCGAACGTTAGCCAGCTACAATCGCGGCCCATCTCTGTTAGAATAGGAAACATTAAGCAGCTAGTAAAAGTGCAGGGTAAACCTGGTCGTTCGCTTTAACGTTAGTTATTTCTGCTCTGGGAATTAACTTTACTTTAACCCTTTAAATAAAAATAGCCAACATTCAACATCAAAAGACCATTCATTGTAACTTTACGTTCAAATGTTAAGTTATCTAAACCTATTGGAATTTACTGGCCACGCCTCCCACACTACCCACACAATGAATATTTATAAGAACAGTTTCTAGAAAGATGTTCGGTTATAGCAAACGTAACATTAATGTTAAGTTGTGTTCGACTTCAGCAGGGTTAGCAGACAAGATAGCTTGCTGGCTGGTTACACATGTGGCGAATGAATGAGAAATAAATTTGGTTTCAGCATTCAGGCACCATTCTCTAGGCGCCCTCCAGTCCCAAGTCTTGTCCTGCCCAGCAACTCAGAGTTGACTACTCGATCGAATAGACAATCTTAAATTCAAACTAAAACGTTCAGCTCTCAACCGTAACTCACTTTGGTATTAGCTAAAGCCATCTAGCCAAGTTAGCTAGCTACATTCCAACCCACGCGCACCATGGGAAGTTGGACTTGGCTAGCTACACCAGCTAACTACACGCCCACTGGACTTGGAGCTTAAAAAAGACAATACCATCAACCCAAACATGTCTTGCAGAACACTCTTATTATATTACTATTGTTAGGTGCACGTTAAAAGTAACCATTTTACAAACCCTTAATATCACCCCGAAATGTAATGTCCTCACCAGCAATTACAAAGTCTTTTAAGTTTTAAATTGGGTGGCAGCAAGCCAAATTGGCTAACAAGCTTGCAAGATATCCAACGTTTGCTAGGTTTCAAAATAATGATGAATTAGCTTTAGCAAGCCAACCTGCTTGATAGCCAACGTTAGTTATCCGTGTATGTCACACATCAGTCATATCTGCATTAGTGCTTTCCCACCAAGGAATATATCCCTTTAGTACACCAAAGCATGTAGCTTGTTAGCAAGCTATATTGCAGGGAGGAACGGTTCTAACCATGACTTTTTCCACTCAAATGTAAGTGTTAAGTACCACCATTGTAGAATGGCTGTAGGTAATCACCAATCTGATCCTCACTGGATACAAATTTATAGAAAGTGAGGCTTTACACATACCAAATAATGACAACATTTTATACCCTGCTCACCCATTAATCCCTGGATTGTACTTCCTCGTTTTCCAAGGAGTTCCAGAGCAGACATAGTTGCCATTGCTCCAGTTGGAGAGCAGATAGTTGATCCCATAGGTGCTCGCCTTGTTGTCACTTTTCCTACGGCCTGGGTGGTGATTATGATGGTTCACGATCGCGGTCGGGTGAAAACTGTGGCGCTTGTTGTAATTTTGCTGGAAATTGTATTGATGCTGCTCTTGATGCAGATTGTGATGATGGTTGATATTGAACATGGTGTCAGTGAAACTAAATATACTGGCACCTCCGGCGTTTTTGTTCATGTTTCCATCGGCATTACTACCACTGCCATTAGTCCTTCCCGAGCAGTTGGGAGCCGGGCTTTCCGTTACAGATTCCACAGAGGACGAGGAAGACACTGAACTCGTCTTTTGTAGACTTTTCCCCTCTCCCACACCTACCTTTAACGTTACTCCGTGAGCAAACGGAGAAACGAGAGAGTTCTGCGTGTTGCCGTTCGGTAACGTTACACTGAAAGAAGAATTTGCAGTGCTGTTTCTAGAGCTGCCTGCATGGCTGCTGCTTTTGCTAGCAGCCGCGGCTGCTACATTTTTGAAAACGCTTGAGTCCACAGCCGGAGAGTTGACACAGAGGTGCTGGTGGGGATGATGGTAGTGGTGGTGATGGTGATGATGATGAAGAGGCTGATGATGACTGGAGTTTGTTCTGACTGCCTGAGAGGTCTCCCAAATATGCATCCATAAGGCATTCGCAGGTCCTTTCTGCTCGGGCTGAATCCAAGCTACCCTCGGATCCATTCAACAAAAATTTTAAACAACCCTATTAAGCGAATCCTGTTGCCTGTTAAAATACACTCGTTGATGGACCTTGATAGTTCGGAAGTAGTCCCGTTTAAAAATAGAGAGAAAGTAAGTGCTAAAAGCCCAAATCGAACGGGGACCACTGTCTAGTCCTCATACAAGCAAGCTAGCTATAAATTGTGAAACAGTACGGAGATCCAATATGGCGTATTATCTTGAACCCGAAAACAAGCTGCGCATGTCCGTTGGATTTAAACTATCGCCCTGAACACACCCCCGTCTCGGAAAGCGAGCACGCGCAGTCGTCATCTCCAAGACTGCCCCACCCTTCTCTACATAAGGGCAGTGGCACGCCGCTCATTTTCTAATGTAATTAAAATACATTCCTCAAGTTATTAACATTAACGTAACGTTACTTCACCTACATTAAAATAGTATTGGAATATATGACAAACTCAATCTGCTACACCTCTCAATACAAGCACTACTACAACCAGAGTTCACACAGAAAACCATTTGTGAAGCCAAAATGATAAATGAAATGAAAATATATGGAAGAATGATGAAACGATGGCAATCAATGAGGGCAGTAGCGTAAATGAAATACAGTTCTAGTCAAAACAAACACCAATGATAATGTTGAGGAGGAAATACACTGCAACAACTGAACCACACAATCTTCTTACTGCAACGTAACCTAAATAAGACTACTCAAACTGGAACCAGGTAAAGACTCAAACTTGCAGAGAGTCCAGATGCCAACTCTAGAATGAATAGTTCACATCTCAAATCTACTCTTTATCAGTGGGGAGACACCTATAACAGCCATTTCCATCATCCAATCCATCCATCCAGACTATTCCTGGTCAGGGTCAAACTCCCAGCAGAGTCTACACCCACAGTGCCAATCCATATAAAGACTCAAACTTACGGGCAATTTAGAGTCCAGATGCCAACAACTTTATTAACCTATGCATACAGAGAAATGACCCCAGACTTTGCCGACAGTAACCGAGACCTTCTTTATCAGGCGGGAGACATCCACTGCACCAACAGCCATTTCCATCATTCTTGTAAAAAATGTAAAAATAGTAAAAGGTTTAAGCATGCATAATTGATATAACATGTAGGTAGGGCCAATATATTTGACTCCACTCCAAGTGGTGACAATGCATTGTGCTCAGGTACACTACCGGTCAAAAGTTTTAGAACACCCCAATTTTCTAGTTTTTACTCAAATTTAAGCAGTTCAAGTCCAGTGAATTAACTGAAATGGTAAGTGGTAATTGCCAGAGGTGGAAAAAAACGGATGGAAACTGAAAAATAATGTAAATTTCAGAGTTATAAATAAAGGCCCTTTTTAGGGAACAAGTAATGGGTTAATGTGGGTTAACAGTCACTCGACACAAGTCGCCGACACTGAATCCAGCCAAAGAGCACCAGACCATCACGCTTCCTCCTCCATGTTTGACAGTTGGTGTCACACACTGAGGAACCATCCTTTCGCCTACTCGATGGCCTACAAAAACCTTTCAAAATGTCAAGATTTCAAACTTCATCGGTCCATAAGACCATTCAGTAGTCCACTGGCGGTGCTTCATTGCCCAGGCAAGCCTCTTTTTCTTATTTTGCCATCTTAGCAATGGCTTTCTTACTGCCACTCGACCTGTCAAACCTGCAGCTCGAAGTCTTCTCTTCACAGTTGAAACTGAGACTTCCTTACTTCGACCAGTGTTAAGCTGTGCTTGAAGCTGTTGTCTTGTGAGCCGCCTATCACGCAAGATGTTGACTCTCAGAAACTTGTCTTCTGATTTTCTTGTGGCTTTGGGTCTACCAGACCCCTTCCTGAGTTTCCTCCAGTTTCCAAGTGCCTTTTGATGGTGTACAAAACTACTCACTGCCAAAAAATGTACATTATTTTTCAGTTTTTGGTAACCTAAAAAATTTTTTTACTGCTTACCTTTGTACCATTTCAGGTTATTCACTAGACTTGAACTGCTTAAATTTCAGTAAAAAATGGAAAATGGGGGTTCTAAAACCTTTGACCGGTAGTGTATATGTGTGTGATCTGTATGCTACTTGTGTGATCAATAGAAAGTGTGTGAATAGCATACCGTAAAATTAGAGTAGAACTTAACCTTCCTCAGATCATCCCTAACACTCCCTCGTTTTGGTCCAGTGGCCACTAAAAGGTCACTGAAAGCCACAGTTATGCCTTATTCCCACAGTGATGCTTTACCAATTTACTTTGTGTGAGCACTGCCAACACCCGAGTCGCATGTGTCCTGTGCGCTCCTGCTGCAACATTCTCCTTAAAGGACAGTACAGGATCATCACCACTAGACTGAATATTATTGAAAGGATGCTGTGGCCAAAACTGGCACCCTACACGTACACCAACAGAGTGTACCCAGTCCCAGACCCCCTCCTTGCAGCTGCCATGGCCTTTACGTGGGCGACTTCCTGGAGAGCAGAGTCGACTTGCTGATCAGCCTTTTTCAGCTCCTTTCCTGCACGGTGGGACACAGCCTCAACATAGACCAGCTCTTGCCCTGCAGTGGACAACAATATCAACACTTGCACAATGCATCCCAGCACTCCAATTTTAATTGACCCTGATCATCGTGGTGCTCTGGAGCAAGAATGATTGCGTCATTAACAGGAGGATTGTCAGCATAATTACATTTTGAAAAGCGAGTCTCTTGGTGATCATTAAAGTTACCCTGAAGCAGGAAATCGTGAAAACAGTCATTATATACCTTCTGCAATACATTGGGTATGATCATTGTCAGTTTTCATGTAAAATCTTGCACTTTTCACCAAAACAGTACTACTTAATGTGCCCCCTATTTCCGATATGGTATCACATCTGTTTTGACTGTTATTGTTGTCGTCATCAATAATACCAATGAGAATGCACCCATCAGAGTCGTCCCTCACAGAGTATGATAAGAAGGATATTAACATACAGAGTGCCAAACCAAAACTGACACTGAGCACTAGCTGTAGTAAAACTTTAGTTTTAAATCTGTGCTTTATACGTTTGTATAATCTATCTATGCCCACGATTTACTGTACCTAAACCTAGCTGAAATTTGGTATTTCTCGGCAGTGGATATCTCAGTAGGCATTGGTGCACTATGACCACAGGGCCACCTGTTCAATGAATCCATAAATCCTATTACATTTTATTTAAAATAATGAGTACCAGCTGAATAAGGGAGGAATGGAAAGCCACCTTATCCTGATAATGTACTTTATAGTGTTTTCTACCCACCCCCTGTTCAAGCTTCTAAATCCACTCCCGTAATATTAATTATCAATAGCTAATCCCGACAGCTTGTGCTTCACCAATGGCATTGACAGTTTTATACAAAAACTACCTGGTCAAAAGTCCATGTCGGCGGCACCGCACTATGACTTGTGTACGCACAATATACCCATTCGGAGAGACAAAAAGTGCAGTAAATAAAGAGAAATATTTTGGGTGACCATGTTGTAGCACAGGGCATCGGCAGGAACATGGAAGAGGTTTTTGAGAAAACTTGTCTAATTTAGAGCTATAGCTACTTATTGTTTTTGATCAATGGCAAGGGTGAACTACAAGAGATCTGGATTACAAAAAGGTCAAGCTATTGATGATTGATCTTATGGTAGACTTTTAAGAGCTTGTTAACAAGGGGGAGAAAGCTACAGCTGTCTGACCTGATTCTGTCATTTGTACAGTGATGGTTGAAAGTTTGTGAACTGCAGGGGTGGTCATTATTTTCATATACTATAGAAAAATAACTCTATATCTTTATCTAAACCTAAATTCTTAATGAATATATCCCAAAAAAAGGACACACACAAAGAAATATGATATATTTTCATTGTTCATTTAACAAAACTGGTTTATTTAACAAAAACTCAAATATCCTTGTGTGCAAAAATATCCGAACCCCTTCAATCAATAACTTGTGGCACCTCTTTTAGCGGCGATGACTTGAAGCAAACGTCTCCTATAACCTCTGACATCTTCTTTGAGGGATTCTCGCCCACTCCTCCTTACAGAACCCAACTAACTCAGTGAGGTTTGAGAGCTGTCTGGCATGAACAGCCACAGGTCCTGCCATAGCATCTTGATTGGATTTAGGTCAGGACTTTGACTTAACCAATCCAAAGCACAAAACGTCTTTCTCCTGAGCCATTCTTTTGTAGATTTGCTTGAATGCTTCGGATCATTGTCTTGTTGGGACATCTACGTTAGGCCAAGTTTTAGACTGATAGCCAGACGTTTTGTTCAAGAATTCTCTGATATCCCTCAGAGTTCATGGTTCCCTTAATGATGTCCAGGCAATTGTGACCAAAAAGGTACATTTCGGACTTCCAGAAACCTTCAGGTTCGTCCAGGTGGTCTCTGGCAAACTTAAGATGGGCAGCTTGGTTCTTTTTAGACAGCAGAGGCTTCTAGGCAGAGTCTCTGTCATGTTAAATGCTTTCCATTTGTATATTATTTGTCTGACAGTGGACTGATGGAGCCCAAGTCTTTTATATGCTACTACTCTACTATATGCACAATTTCCTCTAAAAATGTATAAAATAGGTAAATATAGACCCTTTATTTCAGTTAAGAAAAGACTGGTTTTGATTAAATAAAGATTTTGTGGTAAAAACTCTGTATTTCTATGATTGCACACGGGGCTCACAAACTTTAAAGCATCACTGTATATGCTTTCCACTGAGCTATATCATGTCGTGGCTCTCTGTGGCTCAGTGGGTAGAGCACGGCGTTGGCAACGCTTAGGTTGTGGGTCATTCCCCACTGGGGCCACATATACTGAAAATGTATGCATTCACTACTGTAAGTCGCTTTGGATAAAAGCGTCTACTAAATGGCGTATATTATTAAATGGCGTATATTATGTCTCATGGGTTCCAATTGAGGTTCAGGCTGATGCCACACATATATGGCATGTTTGTCCAATCTTGAAGTTCTCCACTATTTATTTTTATTCAGATAGCTATCTTATTGATTGATAGCTTGCTATTCTAGGTAGGTCTATCTATTAATATTGATGTGGATCTATGAATATTAATGAACTAAAGGGCACACCTTGTCAATCCTCAAATTCTCCAGGGACTGCTCTGCTGCTGAGGGCTAAAACCCCCAGAATGATGTTGAGGTTGTCTGTACCAATCTTCTTTTGTATCATGGCTATAAGATACAAAGCGCTTTTTCATAACATTTCCATGGGGCTCAAACCGTGTTTCTTTGCCCATGAATGGTTGTGCCTCCTCTATTTGGATTGGAATGTCTCCACAGGGTATTCAAGTTATTTACCTGTAAGACATGAGGCCGGGAATAGTGTGTGTTATTGCCCACACATGTCTCAGTGGCTAGTAACACTCCGTATGATCCCTCCCACATAAGAGTCAATCCTCCCACTCTAGGAAATCACTTTCCTATTACTTGTGTGCCAACCTTCGGGCAGGGTATCCTGTAGGCCCTCCTGTAAGAGGCCTGTCGCCTTATCAGCAGAAGCCTGCTCTGCCTCATGCACATAGATTTTTTTCAATACTCATACAACACTAACAGGCAGAGTCTCAGACGATCCTGAAATGGACCTGAATTACCCACTTCAACTGGAGAGGCATCAGCTGGGAGCCTCATGGCTCTCCCTGCCATCATCTCAAAGGGTGTCAGACCCAATGTTCTATTTGGAGCCGCTCTCACCTTCCATAGGACTGCCAGTAACACTGCAGCCTAAGTTTCTCCCCTATCTAGGATGGCTGTCGTGAGGCCATTCATGTTTCCTACTTGAGCCTGAGCTCTCGGGATGATATTTTACATGGAATCATTGCTTGATGCCCAATAGTTTACACATCTCCTTCATCACTGCCCCTCTCTGTAAAATGTATACCCTAATCCACAGGACCCCCCGGGGGGAGGTGTTCTCTGCTAAAACAATGCAATTCATTAAAGTTATGTTGATATCCCAAGCAATAGAAGAAGCACAATTTAACAGCTTCATTTCTGGCCCCCACTCAGGCACAGTAAAGTAATCGTTGTCAAGAACCACCATACATACAAACATGAAATTGGTCCATCAATCCAAGTTATTCTAGTTTTTTATTTTTAATTAATGTTCAGAAATTTTGAGATTGTTTTTTCACTTGGAAGTTGTAGGGTAAAATGTGTAAATAAAGGTAGAAAAAGATGGGGGTGTAGACTATAAAGGGGTACTGTATATATACAGTACGCTCCATTTTTATTCATACCCTTGATGAAGATGAACAAAAGAGATCATATAAAATAAACTATATAAGTAATGAGGTATATTTTATGCAAAAATTATTTTAAATTGAATCCAACAAAAACAAATCTTCATAAATATGCAACTTATTTGAAGTTCATTGGAAGGTTATGGAACTATACAGTATGGTTTCCTGTTTTCGTAGGGTATAAAAAGGAGGGAACACAATATTGAAATACTGTGGTCAGCCATCATCATGGTGAAAGGCAAATAACTCCCTAAAAGTATCAGACAAAAGGTTATTGACCTCTACAGATCAGAAGGCTACAAAAACAAAAAAGTTAAAAGATACCGCTTTCCACTGCTCTGTCAATTATTAGGAAGTTTAAGGCCACTGGAACAGTGGCTAACCTGCCAGGTAGAGGACCCAAGTCTATCTTGCCCCCATGTGTAGTCGTGTACTAAGACGGATGGTTCAAGAGGCAAAAAGAAGTCCAAGGGGCACAGTTCAAGATTTCCAAAACAACCTGGCATCTCAGGGTTACAAAGCATCTAAAGCTACCATTCGACAATGCCTACATGACAATGGCCTTATGGCAGAGTTGCAAAAAGGAAGCCTCTTTTGAATTCACCAAAAAAGGCATCTTGAATTCATCAAACTACATCTTAACTACAACTGGAACTGTGTCTTGTGGCCGAACTGAGCTTTTTGGACATGCACATCAGCGTTATGTTTGGCGTCCAAAGAATGCAAGTAATGTTGAAAAGCACCTCATGCCTCCGGTGAAACACGATGGTGGATCTTACTTTGGGGTTGTTTTGCATCCACAGGCCCTGGGGCACTTAAAATAGATGGAACCATGAACTCCAGCATGTTCCAATGGTTCACACAGCACAAGATCCTTGTCCTGACGTGGCCATCTCAGTCTCCAGACCCGAATCCAATTGAACATTTGTGGTTTGAACTCAAAAAAGCAGTCCACAAATGTCAACCCAGGAATCTGAAGGAACTAGAACAATTCTGCATGGAGGAATGGTTGAGGATCCCCCCCAAGCATTTCCATAACCTTGTATGACACCACAGAAGGTGACTACTTGCTGTTATAATGACCAAGGGAGGAACCACACAGTACTGATACTGATGGGTGTGAATATTTGTGATTCTAGTTTTTTCTGTGAACAAAATTATAATTTGTGAACCGTTCGATTGTGGTTCATGCCAATGCATTATTATTTTAAAAAATATTTTTTGAGCATAAAAACATCTAAAAAATACCATATTCTTTTTATAAAATCTCTTTTGTTTATCTTTATCAAGGGTATGAATAAAAACAGAGCCTACTATATACACAAACACACATATACTGTATGTATATATATACTGTATATATATTCTTTTTTCATTTGCTTTTAGCCCTGTTTGGTCCTGCTTTTATTATTCTTACTTTCTGGTTTTATTGCATCTTGTGTCTTTATCGCATCTTGTATCTTATACATTTTTTATTTTCTTTAGTTTTCTATTTTATTATTCATTTGTATTATTATTACTTATTTATTTAATGCTATGTTGTAAAGCACTTTGAGCTACAATCCACCAATGAAATTAGCTTTATAAGTAACATGTTTGTTTTAATAATAATAATTATTGTTATTATTATGAGGCGGTACCATTACATATCCTCTCTCGACTTATTTATCCGTAGCACACCCCATTCTCCCTGCTACCCTTCCTCATACTGGGAAAGGTCTCTCTCTATCATCAATATGACTTTCCCATTCACTCCTTCTTGCCTTACTTCCCCGAATATAATTTTTACAAAACCCCTTTTCTATATTCTCGCTTTTAATTGAATGCTACACCCTATTTATTCTAGTTAATTAAAATTGCATGTTATTTTACTTTAATTAATGTCTTATAATCATTTTTTACTATTTTATTCCATTCCTTATTATGCATAAATATTTTTTACTTTTATGTTTGGTACATTCCTTACTTTGTTCTGTTTTACCATACACACTATACCATTACATTAGAATTCGCAATGTCTGATCACATACAGCACACTCAATGGGACGGTAATACACTTTCCTCAGACATCACAGCTGTCTGTACATTCAGTCAAGTCCCTGTTCATGTCAAGCTCTATTTTAGGTCCAAAATCTCCAACAAGTTATTTTCTCCAATCGGTTATCCCTGCCTTCTAAAATGGCCTTGTATAAGTCAAGCTTGAAAACAGCAGTGATCCATTTAAATGGTAAGGGACCTTTGTTTAGATTAGGAATCAAACCATGCATGGGAGGGGCAACTCTTGCTCCTCTCATAACACCATAAGTATGTGTGAGAGGGGCTCCCCGTTCTCTGCTTATTCACATAACAGTATTACATTTCAGTTGACCTCTATTTTAGTTTATTTAATTTGACTATATTTTTTATTGTATTTATCAGTTTTATTCATGTTCCAATTTATTGCACAGTATTATTTTGTTTTTGTCTTCTTTATTCACAGGGCCCTCAAGTTCAAAGAGAATGTTGTTTTCAATGGGATTTCCCTGTTTAAATAAAGGATAATGCATTAATACAAATAAATAATTGAATAAATGATTTATATTCTCTTGCTATATGGTTTATCAATATATCTAATGGTCCTCTCAGAAATACACAAGATATAACAAATTACATCAACATTTATTGCTGAACACCTTCACTCTACTCTTTAATGTATACTTATTTTATGCTCCTTTCTTTACACCACACCATACACTGTATGACGGGATTCAGTGTCTTTCTCACAGCACTGGACAAGGACTTTATTGTTTTCTCACACCTTGGTTTTCCTACTCCCTCCTCTGTAACCCTACCCTTATTTTCAGTCTATAAGGGGAAAACAGGTGTGCTTAGGGACTACTATGTGTTTCCTATATCAAATTCCCTTTATAATCAGACTGGATGCTTTGTCTGCGTCTTGTGAGCCCGAAATGAAACTGTTTCGCAATAGCACATACCAGACAAAACAATACTACAGCACATAAAACAACACAACACAGCACAGAAACAATACGCACCACATAAAAAAACACAGCACAGTAACAATACACACAGTTTATGTATCTCCCCAAGGCTCCCCTCACCAAACACTTGTACCACTCTGAAGTGATACTAAACCCCTCTTGGATAACCCCTCAATGTTATCCCACACTTGTGTCACCCTCGAGTGACAGACACACAGTTCGGATAGTCCGTCGAAGCAGGAATCTTTCTGCACCACGTGCAATGAGGAGAGGACTCCACTGTCAAGAGCGCCACTAACACTAACACAATTTAACAGTAGCCTAATGTCAATAGTGCAGGCATCAAAATAGGTTTTAAATTTTGGACCCTCAAATTCAGTACAATAATACATAGTATGTTTTGTCGGAGTCACTTTTCATTTTACCTCCAAATGTTAATTGATCCTCCAACTGTTTCACAATGAATTACCAAGATAAGGTTAGAAGGGTAATGTCATATTTCAGTGCTCACCAAAAACCACTATGTATGGAAACCAGAATTCACAGGGTGTGAAATCCAAATATCACCCATCCAATTGGAAGTGGAAAAGAATGTCAAGAGGTTTTTGGGACTGAAATTGACCTTCTGGTCTGAGTGGAATGCATCACATCCATTCAGTGTTCACATAATTGTTTCAATACTATACAGTACATGATAGAATATACCAGCTCTAGTTATAGAATATACCAGATCTTCTTACTAATGTATGGTAAATCTGTATGTGTATCAACCAAACACAAACATAAAATCTCCAACTAGATAATCAACCACCCCCCGCCTTTAGATTACTTATGATCACAATCAGGGTTATAGAGAACATTATGTCTGGATTATTGTATATGTCACTTTTATATTTCTACATTTCTCTATTTGTTTGGCTTCACAGATCTATAATAAAATCTAATATAAAATTTGCAGTGCAGAAATATAATGAGATTACTAAAGTAGAGTACCTTGGTGAAGGGTATAAGATCGGTGACACATATTTTATTCTAATCTATCATCTCATCTAGTGTTTAGCACCACAACATCACAGTTGATATTTCTCAAATTCAAGATTAAAAATGAACTTTGAGGCAATACATTTTAAAATGTCTTGTTATAATAGTATAACTCTTATGTTCTCTCTTTAAATCTTTTACAATATTGTAAGTCATTCAATCATGTAAATCATGTTGCAAATAAGGAAAAATATTTAAAAAACTATATCAGAATGATTTATAGCAGTATTATATCAGGATCTCCCATTATCTGAATCCAATGCTCTAATGCTACAAACACTGCAGGAGGCTGATCAACAAACTGGAAGTCATTTTCTACAGGAGAATAAAGGACTATGTAAGAAGTTCTGCCTTCTCTGAGCCCCCAACAACCCAGTGATACCTCCGTACAGCAGTCATTGGGTAACTTCCAGCGCTCTGCATCTATGACATTAAGAAACGGAAAGTAAAGCTAGTTGGACCATATCAGATTGTCATCAGAGGTTTCTCCTTGGTGAACCCAGAAACACAGAAACCTAGCAAACATCTTTCAAGGGTAGCTTACAACAGGGCAGAATTTCATATTAGAGTACAGGCATTCTAGATGCTGGGCTCATGGATGTTGCTGACTCTTAGTCAGCCTGTGAAACTGGAAACACAGCTCAATTGCAAATTATGTATTTATTTATGCAGCAAACACTTTTATCCAGAGGGACCTAGAGGTTTTAGAGGTCCATCAAGGCATGGCACAAAGAATATCATGGACATGTGTAAATAACAGGAAGAAACACATAAGAGAACCATATCTTGCAGAAAACCAGGATATTCACCATCCTTTTTCTTGCTTCCTTTTTTTCTCCCTCTAGATGTACCCTTGAAGGATGTGAGGTGAGACAGTCTCAAACCCTTCCACGGTTGTCCCTCTTTCGCCACATTGAGCGGTACGCTGCAGCAGTTCTTGTAATCATATTTGGGTCAGTCTGTTCTCTGCGCACATCTCAAGTAACTGGGCACCTAAGTGCAGTAGCGGTTAGGGAACTAGACTTGCATACCCTACATATTCATTAGTGATTACAATCACTAATGAATAGTTTATCAAGACTAATAAAGCATTTAGCAGCATAAAGACAAAACTATGCTTTAAAATAATGACACATTATTAAGCCAGGACATGTATTGATAACATTTCAGCACAGTTGGATATTTACAGCAGGTAAAAGTTCTCTACATTTGGAGGGGGACAGGCCTGTGAACATGCTGTGATCTCTTGCAGTTCACTCCCAACGAATTGTACCAGTGTTTATGGTTTTAACACTGAGAATCAAATAGGCCTACATATGGAGTCTATGTGGAGCAGTGTTTGCTGTGCCTCAATAGTTTTTTTCATTGCATTACCCCCTTGAAATCAAATAGAGTAAATTCACTGTTTTTGTTTTTGCTTTACCGTCACTATTATGTTTTAAAGGTCGTTAACTGGCTTCAGTGCAGAACACAAAAAGGCCATGTTTGAGAATGTGTATTATACTTGCCTTGACATGTTGCTACAGAATCATCCCAAATGACATTTAAGCTGCACACCTCGCTCCCTGTCTACTCAAGTTTATTAGTCTCAGATGTCCAATAGCTTCCCCAGAGCGATTCAGCAGTGAGTAATCTGTCAACAATGTCCTTACAGTCATTATGAGGCAATCTCAGCCATATGGCTTGGGGTGCTAAACTTCACTTACTGAACTGCCATGTCTCCCTCTATCTGTGCAAACACAAACATTACCAGCACCTGTCGTCATGTGTTAGTATGAAAACCATTCTCAGGGAAACAAGAATGTGCTATTGTGTGTGCTATTTGGTCACAACTGGACAAGGCAGCAGTAGAAGAAGTCATGTCCCTCCCTCACACATGGAGTGAGTGGCTCCCTCCAGAACTGGCTATTCAATAATTTCACTTTACGCTGTGCAAACAAATGTGCAAATGCTGAAAACACTTGTTTGCTTGTTTTAGGCAAAATTATGGACACACCCCAAGATGATAATATATCCCTTTGCAAGCCAAGTACAGGTACCAGGTACTGGTGGCCAGCTGGGAGGTACATTTTTATCTATATTCAAGTAGCCAGGCTTTAAAAAATATATCCTTGCAGATATAACCTGGCTTTAAAAGCACTGTGTTTCGTGATGAGCCTGCCTATGTTGCAGGGGGTGGGGGCTGTTGATTCCTCCTGTCAACGATTCAATATGATGAGTCATAATCTCATCAAGGTCATGATCTTTAACAGCCAGCCAATGAAAAGTGCTTCAGGAAGCCTGTCACAAGCTATCACAATTATTTCAACAAATTGAATCAGACAGTAAGCAGAGGGCTTTCCATCTGAGAATGAGAATAATGTTCAAGTAGCGATATGCAGTGAGAGAGCACCGGGGCTGTATGTACTGTGGCGTCCCCATGGGTTGGGCGACACTCACTGACCGTTCAGAGGGCGTAGGCACGTGTAAAAACACTGAGGAGGCAGTAATATCAGCAGAAGTTATGATTTATTGAAACAAACAACACAAAACGCAGGGTGGGGTCTTTGGGGGAATACAAACACAAAGTCCACAAGGCTTGTCTCTTTGTTGTTGTCCGTTCCAAATCCGCAATCCAGGTCCAAGGTTCGTTGTCCAGTCCGTAATCAAAATCCAATCAATCCAATCCCAAAGCAAAAACAATTCCCCAACACTCTTTCAAAAACTCTCTCCAAAAATACTCTCTCAAAAATTCTCTCCAAAAACTCTCAAAAACTCTCTCCTTTAACTCTTTGTAAATCCTGGCTGGTCAACCGACTTCCACAGGTATTTACTCACCAAATCCCACAGCAGCTCCTTTCACCACTCGTTCCGACTCCTCTCTCCTAGAACAATGGGCAACCGCCCTTTAAATAGGCCTTTGAAATGGCTTTCAGCTGTTCTCTATCTCCATTACCTGACTTGGTTCAGGTGTTACTGTGGCATGCTGGGAAATGTAGTGAAAAATGGCTGCCATGTGTTGTAGGCCAGGCAGCCATTTCCTAGTGCAGCCCATCCGGCTGCCACACACCCTCCTCCTCAGCTCTGACCTCGGGAGGGCCGAGCGGCCTATGTCCAGCGGCCACCAGGAGGGTCCCCCTCTCCAGGTCCACTCAGGAAGTGTCCCCCCTGGGTCAAACGTCCAGAATCCCCAGTCTCCGGTTGCCTGAAAAAATGTCTGGCAGACATTAATGAGGGACGCAAGTGGCTCACCTTTTCTGCCCCAAAATGGCCACCAGTGGGTACAGGCTCTGGGCTCCACGGACGGAGCGGTCACCGCTCCGGTTCTGGTCTTCACCAGCCCCCCATGGCTCCTCCGGTATCCGTTACGCCATTCCGGAATCCAGTGTCCAGGCTTCAGCCTTTTCCTCCACCTCCTTTTCCTTTCAGGGGGTCAGGTAGGGCAACTGGGGAAAACATTCTCTTCACCACACGGTTAATTCTCCCTTTTTCTTTCCTTGTCCTTCTGGCATCTCTGCTCCACCCATGCTTCCCATGGTCACTCCGTCTACCCATCTGCCTGTTCCGTTTTCCTTTCCTCTTCAGTGGAGAACCTCTAATCTTCACTTTTCTCTTACGACCAGAATGTCTGCGCTCCATTCTTCCCTGTCTTTTGATTTTTAGTGAGGGAGATGGACTCACCTTTTCAGGAGATGGTTGGGTGCTCAAACCGGCCTCGGCCATAATTATGAGGCCTTCCTCAATACTATGGTCCCCCCATAGCTCCTCTAGGCTTCCTGGAAGGTCCGGCAGGCTGAGTGGGACTGAGGACCATTGTCCCCACTCCACTGTCTGGTCATCCTGTCCTCCCAGCTCCGCTGGCTGCGGGACCTCCACCTGCGTGCTAGCGTCTTGGGTGACAGGAACACACTGTACACAGTCCAGCTCCTCACTCACCCCTTTCAGTCGGGCTTGTAGGTCCAGCACAGTCTCGGCTTGGACCTTCAGTACTTCCCGACCTGCCTTTTCTGTGGCCCGCTGCTGGGCTTCCATCTCCGCCATCTTCCCCTGAAGCTGTGCGGTCTGCTCCATCTGCAGCTTCTGGACCTGCTCCTGGTGCTCCAGCGCACTCTTCTCCGCCGTCTCGTTCGCCTCTTTGAGTCTGACCTCCACCGTCTGCTGTAGGCTCTCCAGCTCCCGAGTGCGGGCCTTCTCGTCACGGAGCTGTGACCGGATCTCCTCCTCGGTGCGGTTCTTGTCCTCGTGCAGGCCACGCAGCTCCTTCTCGTAGCGCGACTTTTCCTGCGCCACGTCGATGGCCAGCTCGTCCAGCCTGCCCTGGCGCTTGTCCGCCGTCTTCCTGGTCTCCTCCAGCGCCTGCTGGAGTTTGTCCTTCTCCTGGCCCCGTTCAGTCAGCTGCTCCAGGAGCCGGCTGTTGGCGCGGTTCACCTCCTGCAGCTGGGAGCTGACGTCATCTCTCTGGGCCAGGAGCTTCTCCTGCTCGGTCTGTAGCTCCTGGTTCTGGGCTTTTTCCTGCTCCACGCTCTTCTCCAGCTGGGCCAGCTGCTCCCGCAGGGCGTTGGCCTCGACCTGGTGCGTATCCCTGCTCTCCTGCTCCACTCGGCACCGGAGTTGCTCCGCCTCGGACGCATGGTTCTCCGTTAGCTCTGCCTCCTTCTGGGCGAGCCTGGTCTGGGCATCCCCCAAGGCCCTGGCACACTCATCTGCGGCCTGGTCCCGGGACTCCTGCATGTCCCGACAATGTCGCTGCTCATTCTCCCACATCTGGGTTAGGTAGCTCACCTGTTCTTTGAGCGCCAGGTTGTGGGACTCTACCCGCCTCATCTCATCGCCAAGGGATGCCCTCTCCTTTTCCATCTCCCCAGCCATGATTCTCATCACTTCCCAGGAGTCCATGTGGAGCTCTTCTCTCAACTTCATCATGGCCATCAGGTGGCGATCCTCTGCGGTGCTCACCTCCAATTTTGCCTTGCACAGCTCAAGCTGGGCACTCTGCTTCAGCTCTTGGACCTCCCGGAGGGTGACACGCCATCGGTCCTCCACCATGGCTGCCCGTCTCTTTAGTCTCTGCATCTCTCCCATCGTGGAGTCTGTTGCACAAACCAAACAAAACCCCTGCTGCACTACCTCCTCTTGCCTATCTGTGCTGCCCTCTGCCCGCATTCTCCACCATATGTGGCGTCCCCATGGGTTGGGCGACACTCACTGACCGTTCAGAGGGCGTAGGCACGTGTAAAAACACTGAGGAGGCAGTAATATCAGCAGAAGTTATGATTTATTGAAACAAACAACACAAAACGCAGGGTGGGGTCTTTGGGGGAATACAAACACAAAGTCCACAAGGCTTGTCTCTTTGTTGTTGTCCGTTCCAAATCCGCAATCCAGGTCCAAGGTTCGTTGTCCAGTCCGTAATCAAAATCCAATCAATCCAATCCCAAAGCAAAAACAATTCCCCAACACTCTTTCAAAAACTCTCTCCAAAAATACTCTCTCAAAAATTCTCTCCAAAAACTCTCAAAAAAACTCTCTCCTTTAACTCTTTGTAAATCCTGGCTGGTCAACCGACTTCCACAGGTATTTACTCACCAAATCCGCACAGCAACTCCTTTCACCACTCGTTCCGACTCCTCTCTCCTAGAACAATGGGCAACCGCCCTTTAAATAGGCCTTTGAAATGGCTTTCAGCTGTTCTCTATCTCCATTACCTGACTTGGTTCAGGTGTTACTGTGGCATGCTGGGAAATGTAGTGAAAAATGGCTGCCATGTGTTGTAGGCCAGGCAGCCATTTCCTAGTGCAGCCCATCCGGCTGCCACAGTACAAATATTCTAAGAGTAGGAGTGCTGATCTAGGATCAGGTTTCCCCTGTCCATATCCTAACCATATCCATTTTGAGATAAAAGGCTAAACTGATCCTAGATCAGCACTCCTACTCTTAGAATCTTTGTACATATGGTCCCTGGTCTCCAAACCTTGAGCTGTGGGTTAAGATCTGGGTCAGGTGTTACTGGTTTACAGTTAGCAGGGTGCTGCGCCTCAACACTCCAGTTGCATTGAAGGGACCATGTCCAAAAAGTGATACACAATGTTTAAGATTGCTGTAAACATTGTGTGTTGTCAATTTGCAATAAGCAAATACATTATGCTTGTGTGATTTATATTCATCATTAAGATATCCATCAGGTTAATATATTGCCATGCCTCATGGAAGTATTAGGCCTTTACTGCAGCACAGAAATGACCTATGGATAGCTGGACCAACCAGAACATTTCAACCGATGTAATTTTGTCTGATGCCTGGCTGACATCTCCGCATGGATGTCCACCCACCACCTGAAGCTGAACCTGGGGAAGACAGAGCTGCTCTTCCTCCCAGTGAAGGGCTCCCCGATGATTGATGCGTCAATTACCGTGGAAGGCTCCATAGTGTCTCCGTCCCAGTCTGCCAGGAGTCTCGGGGTAACCTTGGACAACCAGCTGTGCTTCTCGAGCCATATTGCAGCGATCTCCTGGACCTGCCGTTTCTCCCTCCACAACATCCGGAGGATCAGACCGTTCTCACCCAAGAGGCCACTCAACTCCTGGTCCAGGCCCTGGTGATCTCACGTCTGGACTACTGCAATTCCTTGCTGGCAGGCCTTCCGGCCTGTGCCATCAAGCCACTGCAACTAGTCCAGAACGCTGCTGCTCGCCTGGTGTTCAACCAGCCGAAGTTCACCCACGTCACCCCTCTACTCTCCTCTCTGCATTGGCTCCCCATCGCAGCACGCATCAGATTCAAGTCACTGGTGCTGGCTTTTCAAGCGGCCAGAGGTACTGCTCCCCGTACCTCCAGTCACTCATCACGCCCTACACCCCGTCCAGACCCCTCCGCTCCGCCTCCGCTGGCAGACTGACTGCCCCATCCCTCCGGGCGCCTGGCAGCCGCTCTCTCCGCGGTCTCGCCTCTTCTCTGTCCTGGTCCCTCGTTGGTGGAACGACCTCCCCGTCGGTCAGGACTGCGGAATCACTTCCAATCTTCCGCAAGAGACTCAAAACCCACCTCTTCAGACTCCACTACCACTGAACACTGTCCATCTAGTCAATCTGTCATCACCACTGTTTACTTGTTCAAAAAAAAACCAAAAAAAAAAAAAAAAAAAAAAAACCCACTAACCTTTTCTTTCCCAATGTTACAGGTATGATACGCAGATGCCTGCAATGATGTCTTTTGCCGTTTTACTGCACTGATCTTGTACGCTAACTTTGATTGTTCTCACCTTGTATTAATGCACATCTTGTAAGTCGCTCTGGATAAGAGCGTCTGCTAAATGCTTAAAATGTAAAATGTAAAATGTAATGATTAATGGACTTAATGTTCCCGAGTGTGATTGGACCAAAGGAAATCCATTGCATTTAATTCAGTCTGTTCTGTTCCTGGTTACAGGGAACCATTGAGAAACATCTTTGATCTACCTCACAACATGGCTATGAACGTTTTTCATTTTCCTCCTGTGCCCAAGCCATCTGGAAACAAGGCTTTCCACACTTCAAAATCACAAATAAATACCTCCATAATGGCTTCTCTCCCTAATGCTTCATGTAACAGAGAAATACAAAACAGGGTTGGTTGTGTGATTCATAGCATATGACTGTATATTTAAAAAAATCCCCCACACACACTGTTAGACTTGATTAACTCAGAGCATGGAAACTCCAGGTTGTGTGTCTTCATTTAGAATGCATGATACAACACATCGAGTTTTGCAGTGGAAGGAACAACTCAGCTGTTATTCCAGTATATTCATCATCACATTTTCTACAAGTTGTTTTTGAAACCACTGAAGCTAGGAAGAGCGCTTGATTGGATATATCAATCTGCCTTGTAAGGGCCACCTACTTGGTGTGTGTATGGATGGTTCGTCCAACCTATCAACCGTTTATCGTTATAATTATAATGAGGTAGAACATTGACAATAATCAATCATTTGGTGTTTGGTTGGTGGTGATGGAAAATGTTGCCTCAGGCGCTGCTCCAGAATCTCCCGTAAGTGTTCAATTGGGTTGAGATCTGGTGACTGAGACAGCCATGGCAAATTATTTACATCGTTTTCATGCTCATCAAACCATTCAGTGACCACTCGTGCCCTGTGGATTGGGGCATTGTCATCCTGGAAGAGACCACTCCCATCAGCATAAAAATACTTCACCATAGCGTGAAGCTGATCACTCAGAATGCCATTGAATTTATTGGCATTTACCTTACACTCCAAGGGGTTAAATGGACCTAAACCATGCCAGGAAAATGCACCCCACACCCTAACAAGGCCACCAAAACCCTTAATTTACAGAAGTGTTTCCTTTATTTTGCCAGTTTCCTTTACATATGCATGTGCATTTCAGTGGCAGCTGCTGGGCTCATGGGAATAGAGGCTGAAGTCTTACCTTTAAACTGACCATTGGTCTCAACCGGTTGTCATTTATTTATGCTTAGTTAACAAGCATGTCAGTTACTGGAATAATCTGCTAAATCACAACGTAATCACAAAGTTTCCTCTTGATTGTGTATCATGTTGTAGCGATCTCTTTCTTCATGTCACATTAGATTATGTAAATTGCAGTAAGAGTCAACTGAATCATTTCAAAGAACAGGCTAAACTTTTAATTTAAATCCCTCCGTGAAAACTAACTTCTGTCCGGTGAATGCTTTTCATGAGCATTATACTGCCTGATCCGCACAGATCAGGTGAACAAATATTTATTATGTCATTATTGAAATCAGGCACAGAGAACGAAGAGTACATTTATCCATACATTTTTATTCTCTCTATACGTAAGAGATGCTACGCAATTTTTTCATTAAAGAAAAATTATATTGCAAAATAAAATTGGGGGACCTACCACGTGGCCCAGTAGTTACAACATCTGACACTGGCCACGGAGACCGGGGTTCAATTCTCTGTCTCGCCAGAGTTGGCTCTGGCCGGGAGCGCCACCAGGGGCAGTGATTGGCTGTCCGCCCCAGGGAGGGGGCATGAGGTTCGCTGCGCATAAGACTGGCCCTGTAGTACCGGGTTATGGTCGACGGCTTGGCGAGTGCCGTCTCGGAGGAGGCATTACTTCGTCACTACCGGTCGCAGGACTACGGCAGCGAACTCACATTACTAGGGGGGATTGACATAAAAATAGCGGATCTAATTGGCTACCAAATTGGGAGAAAATGGGATAAAATCAGAAACAAAAAAAATAAAATTGGGAAGCTATACCTGTTGCTGTTGATTATTCAGCAAACAAATTGCTTGATTGATAATCACGGAATGTACATTGAAACTTGAGAATAATCATTGGTTTAAAGGTATGCATTTTAGCCATTTTGCGGGTGCGTTAGTCACAGAGACGGCAAAATTATTTAATGGGTGAAGGTGAACGAAATAATGTCAAAAATAATGACAGCATATGCCAAACAAGGAAAAACTGCATCAGGAAAGAGGAACAGTGGTTGAAAGTTAAAGCTCACCGACAGGGACAGACGAATAACAGGATAGTTGCTAAAAAACATAAAACAACGGCCTCAAATGACCACAGAACTGAATCTACACCTCTGCGACCCAGTCTCAACAAAAATAGTAAATGGTGAGCTTCACAAAGCTGACATTTATGGTAGGGCTGCCTTTTGTATAAAAACTTGTATAAAAGCATTTCAAGAAGAATCTTAAGATAAAGGGCAGCCTAACCTCTGATTAGTTAATAATTACGAATATATTGTTTGGTATTTCCTTTATTTTGTCTCCCCCCCAGACACACACATACATATGATAGATAGAAAAGCTAGACTGACATGATAGACAGATAAAAATGCTAATGTATGCTATGCTATGTTAATGATACAAATAATTAAGCAAACAGTATGTGGAACAACACCTTGACAGTTTAAATGTCAATTCAGTTTCAATGTCAATTTATTCAGTACTATTTGAAAGTCACATTTCATATCTCAAGTTCAAGATTCATTGTTCATCAATACACAAAAGGTATTAAAGCTTTTCTTGACTTCGGGTAATCTTCAAATTTTGCAAGATACCACCTGGATATAAACACACAGCAGATTAATTCAATGGGTATCACATTCATTTATGGTTTCAATATGTTTTATCAGCAGCACAACTACAATTGCCATCCAGTATGTGATTAGATCAGCAATAACACAAAAGGTATCATGCAATTCACATAGGATTTATTTCGCAAAACAAACAGATCAAGCCATGTTTTCAAATCAGGCAGGTACACACACCTCACCCGCAACTGCCATTTCGATTTGATTTGAAAACCTTGCCAACTATAATAGCTGACAACTTATTTGTAAATGTTCATATGCTGCACTGAATTAAACAATACCACAGTTATGTGGAATTGTTTATTGCCTTCTTGCACATGTGCACATCTCTCTTGCTTTCTTTCATCGATGAGGGGGTCGTTTCCATTCCATGCAATTTAAATAAAGAACTGGACACTGAGACTTAAGTCACTTACTTGTGATGAGCCACAGCTCTGCTGGAAAGCACAACGAGAGTAAAGATGGCAAAGGCAGCACTGTGAATGGAGTGAGCCGCAAGAGCGAATCCTGACCACTCCACAATTTCCCCCAGGAAGTTGGCCCCAGACACATATTCAAACATGCCACCTGCAAAGCAGTTCACATCTGGAGTAAAGTTTAATTGTACTGTGTACATGTAAATGTAAATGCCATATTGGCTGAATGAAAAGACAACACCTGAATTAAAAGATGAATTAATTTATTTGCATTATTCTCTGCCATTTCAGCATTATATTCAAAGCTTTGTGTCACTATATGTAGGTAGATTGTAGTTCCATCGTGGCCCACACAGCGTTTAGCAGGCTGCAACGCTTACCCAAGTTCCCTACCCCTTGCCATCTAGTGGGAAAAGGACATTACTACGTACACTTGGGGGAGCCACTGGTCAGTCAACATCACTGAAGTTTGTATCACTGCTTAGTCACAGCCAAAAACTCCACAGAAGATCAATGGAAATTAATAATGAATACAACTACAGTAGGAAACACAAATTAACAAACTGTCAAAGTTGTGTTTTGAAGCACAGCTCAAATCAATACCGTGTCACTGGGGCATGCTTCTCTGCATATCTTTATTGCCTCAAAGTTGAATCACTGGAATTGTCTGAAACAACACGGTACTTCCAAAACACAGAAAGATGTCTGAGCACATGCTCAAAGATACACCAACTTGCTCATTTGAATGTATTCTTCAATAGCTCACCATGTTTAGAAAGGAATTTAGCCTCCATGTACTGTGTAAACAGCCTACTTATGAAGCTGTACGCACAGATGACAAGATGTTACTGCAAACTGTCAGAGATGATTAAGATCTCTAGGCTGCATTGTTGGGTGCTAAAGCAGTGACTCACAGAGTGAGGACCTATTTTTATTTTTGCGTGAAAGAAACTGGACCTGTTTATCATAGTATGGTAGCCACTAGTCATGCGCATGTTTTAAACAGCCATAACTGATCATTTATGCAAACATTAATATTATACAATGAAATGCGAGTTAAGCTCTGACAGTTATCCAGACTCAGAAATGTGGTCTCAATAGTGATACTTAACTAACACAGGTGAACTCTGATCCAAACATTAGTTGAAATCTGTCTCTACAAACATATTTTTAAGCTATATGCCCTTCACTAACACACCTGATTTGAACATTCATTGCCTTCACGAGCAGTTGATTTGTGGAATCAGGTGTGTTAGTGAAGTGATTAATGGAATGGAATCAGGTGTGTTTGTGCTGGGCTGGAACAAAAGCCTGCATGCCCAGTAGATCTCCAGGACCAAACTTGGGCACCCCTGGTGTAATGGGTATATGAAGTGCAGTGCCAGTGACACCAGCCCATTTTAGCCTATTTGTGGCAAGTGTCATATACCACAACAGCAGCGTTCAGATTACTTACCTACTGGTATCTTATAGTCCGTTTCCCCAGGCTTGCGGAGATTTCGAAGGATATGGTCTGAATGGATATTTATAAGAAAACCCACTAACCAGAGCACACATCCTGAAAGGAAGTCAAGATGCAAAGACAACCAATGAGTAGTCTTCATAATGGAAGGCATAACTTGATGACAAAGGAGGAATTAAAATGAATATTAAAAATTAGGCATTGGTAGCTGAACTACAATTAGACAACACCCTGGACTAATAATTATCCACGCAAACCCTGTTATTGCTGAAAGAGTAAAGCCTATGGATTCCTTAAACATGTGCAAGATTAACTTTCCATGTCAATTTTAACATTCACAGCTGCATTAACACATTTTATTTATTTCATATTCTTACGTTTGTTTTAAGACAAGCTTTAAGACCAAGGTAAAATCAATGTCATCGATTCATGGCTAATAGTTCCAAATGTTTAGCAAATGGTGGTCATTTGTGAATGAAGTAAAGCTCTACTCAGGCACTTGAATGAATTGGATCCAGTTATAGATTACACATTTTATGAAAACCTCCCATGTGTTAACAATACATATCACGTGACCATACCTGTGATGAAGCAAGGGTGTGTGACCCAATTAGCAGGGTACACTGCAAATTGGCTCAGGTATCGTATCTGCAGATAGCCATTGTATACACAGAAAACAATTGCCAGCATAAAGGAAGCAAAAGGGGTAGATTTCCCTCCTCGAATCAAAAATGGGAAGATGAGAGACCTGTGACAGAAACTCCAGTTAAGTGATCACTATAGTCAAACTGTCTGAAGATGCATTCTTATTTGTTTTTGTTTGTTTATTTATCAGGGACATAGCAAAAGCATTGGTACAATGTTATAAAAACAAGCATCAGATGCATTGCATTTAGTGTTTATAGCCAAAGAATAATTTCCAACACCTGTCCCCAATAAATTACAACAGTATGCATTAAAAATAACAACAAACAATACAACATACATACACAAACACATTAGAAAATGTACATCCTCTTAATACAGGAAATGGCACATAAAACCCCTCCCCTCTTTTCGTTTAACCCCACTCCCCCGTGTATAGTATAATTTAACTATACAACCATATAGTATAAGTATAATAGCATAATAAAATACGGTAACTAAAAATATATATTGCTGTATTCAAATACAGTTAAAAGCTATTGGAACCTTTTTATTATTACTGATAGTATCATCAAAAACATGTTATGATCTGCCAAATATAAATATCCATCCATCAACATCTAACTCAGGTATAAACACTATAGCTATTATTAAAGTATAGCTATTATTAATATTATTGCGGTTGTTGTTGTTGTAGCTTACAGCATGTCATAATTCATATGCACCTAATGACATGTAATATACTTATGTCACAGTCACAAGTCCCTGTAAATAATGCTTACCTTTGCACATAGTGGCAAAAATACATAGCGACAATAAAACGATTGGAAATCTGAGATAATTGGGTTGCAGATGTTCCCAACACCAGGTAGACAGGTAGCATGAAAGCAGGTAACTCCTGCACAAACCATGCAAATTTGACGTTTACGGGAAACCCATACTTGCTTGATGAGTATCTGCCGTAGGGGACATTCTCAAAAAGTAAAGCTATGAATGTTGTACCGGCCATAAAGATCATAAAGTAAGACATGCATTCCAATAGATACAGCTCCTCGGCTTCGGATCCAAAGAACGCAGTAAAGATATCCGTCATTGTAGCATACGCGATTGATTCTCAAAATTGAACAAAAACGAGAGGTAACTAAAATTGAAATTTTAGTCTCTAATCGGAATGCATCTTGGAGAACGTCTACTACGCCACAAAATAATGTAACTACGGCAGAAACTTAAATACACAGCCCATTCTAAACTGTCAATGTAACGCGTGGAGTCGTTATGCATTAAAGTAAGGCAAGAAATGTACACCAATCACAAAGATAGGTGGCTAGTCCTAGGCGGATCTTGAGCAGAAACAGACCACTCAAATTTCACTCTGTCGTATATGATCATCAACGAGCCAATAGATGAGGGCCCTTGCATTTAACATGTTGCGTAGTGATGTGGGTGTAACCACTAAGGCCAAGTTTAACGGTTAGAGAATATGTTTAAAATAAACAATTACATGACTAGAATGAATACTAAACGAGATGTGTATATCTACCGTCGACTGACACCGTTCCATTTAAAACAAAGCAGGATTAGCATATTCGATACTTTTTTCGAAATTGTATAAACTCAGAACAGCTGCACCCCCAGGCGCCTATCTATTTGCCGGTTTTAAAACGTACTCGGGTTTTAATATACAATTGAATTATGCAACGGCTACATAATATATTTAGCGATAGCGATAAATATGACATTTTAAGAAATTGTTCACTCAGTGTGTGCTGCATTGCTCAAGATTTATGTCAGGCGACGCTGGTTAGCCAGTGGGTCTTTCTCGTCTGAGTAGCGTGTGCGAGTTTGCGACACGTGATTGTTGATTGCGTTGGACCAACTTGCATGCTGGCCGTGAATGTTGGACGCATAGCTTGTTGTTAGTTATACATTTTAAGTTTTAATAGCTAGCTGGCCATATTGCGTAGGTTTATCTCCAGGGTGGTTTGCGTGTCCAACATGGGGAAAAGAAACAGGAACCGACAGAGAAATCAACAGGATAGAAATGGGAAACCCGATGGAAGAGATAATGCTGTAAGTTAGCTAGCATGCAAGTTAGAAACATTTATATGTTTTTAAATTTGTGTCAATTTAGCTACTTAACAATTTAATTAACTGTATTAAATAAGAATCATAGCTTGGCTACATTGTGTTTTCAGTTTGCGATTTGTCCAACGGTAATGTCCATATCTAGCAAACTAGCTACAATTTCCCAGTGAATACAGATTACTGGCTATACGGTTAGCTTGCTACTTATGGAATCGGCAGATTGACATCGAGCACAGTTGCCTAACTAATCGGGTATAATTCAGTGTTTTGCACGTTTTCCACAGGTGGAAGTGCTAATGCTACCAATATAGCGGTAATCATAAATGAAATTCAGGACACGTATGTCCTCATGTACACCCTATATTGTAACTGTTAAATTGTTAGCTACCATTAAGCTACTCGCATTAAAGTATTCGCAGCATTAATTTGTAGAACACCGTATCCCAGCATACACGATTACGATGTGACAGTGTGACCACATTGCGTCTTTGTTCACAATGTTGTCGTAAACGTAGTCAAGGTTGTCACAACGCAGACATGAATGAAGCATGTCAGAAGGTAGTGGCAATGTTATTGTACGACATTGTAACCACGTAGTATAAAGTTGTGCGAAAGATGCTGCTACGTTTTGACAACTTTACAGGATTCCAATTATTGTCTCATTTAAGAACATTGATGTGTGCAGAATGTTTTATTTCATTTTATTAGGTCTATAACTTGTAACTCTTTATACGGTTTATGCACAAAACATTAAAAAATTGGATATCCTTACCGGAATATCACTTGGATTTTAATACATTAGACACAACCATAAAATGAATCGTGTTGATTGAATACATTTACTCTTACAAAACAATGTGACAATGTTCAACATGTTAACTGTAATAAATACTTATTTTAATAAACACAAAATATGTCTTTAATTCCCCTCTATGTAAATGTTTTCAGTTATAAACCATTGAAATGTTGTGCTTGTTCTCAGGGATGGGGTGCAGGCTATTCTGAAATCATTAAAGAAAACAAGCTTTTCGAACAATATTACCAAGAGCTGAAGATCGTCCCAGAGGGGGAATTTGAGCAATTTATGGAGGCCATGAGGGAACCTCTACCAGCCACCATCAGAATAACAGGGTACAAAAGGTAGGTGGTATTTATGATTTTTAAATCCCAGGAACGATATAATAATAGAGTAAAGCTTGGCCCAGGTTTAACTGGAGCTCTTCTGGGTCCATTATGCAGCACACATTGAACAAGCAAAAAGGGGGTAGACATCTAAAACTATCCATCTAGAAAAGCATAAAAACAATGTTTTGCTTTTAAAAGGGTTGAAAAGAGACGTTACCACACTAATCATGACTTCCGTATGATAGTGTCCTATGTCCCAAACTTGGTCGTGGGGGAACACTGCTGGGTTTTGTTCCAACCATAATTTCAATTCCAGAAGTATGATGAACTGTTCAAGATTTTTAATTAAACGTTTTTAACGTCTCAAGAGGGATGCTGTACATAGTATGGCTCTTAAGCAATATCAGAAAACAGATATTTATATTTCAAAGAATGAATAACGTATTTATATCTATGGTCCCGGCGGCCGACAAATTATTGTTTCAATATCATTATCAAAGTATTTGGTCAACATATCATGCTAATTATTTTTGGCCATATTGCCCAGCTCTAGCATGCATCTTGTGCAAGACTGCATGGAGTGCCAGAGTGCTCATGATGGGCTAGTCAATTGATGCATTGTCAGAGGAGTAAATTAGGCATGGTTTCAGTCAGTTTAGCCTGTAAATAAAAGGTGCTGCCATTCCATTCAAGTTTGAACATTTAGACCAGATTGACGCAACACAAACTGACGGATAATTATCGGCCACTGCCATCGGTAAATGTAATTTTAAGCCGATTGCAGTCAACAAGGCAAATATTGGCCGATACCGATAGTCTACCGATATATCGGTGCACCCCTATTCAGGGACAGTGTTTTAGTCGGATGCACCAAGCACACACTATGCTGATTTGACTGCTTGGTATGGCCAACCCAGTGCTTTCCCTGGGTTTTATTTCCCCCTAATAGAATCCCCCTTTCAGCAAATTCAGACTTACCTCTGACTTTTCTCAGCTCTCAGGTTCTGCAACAACCAGAAGCAGACATCCACGTTTGTAGTTAGTTAGTTAGTTAGTTTGTTAGTCTAATAGGTATGGTGTACCCATGTGTGGTTGCCATTTCTGGTGAATATTTTTAATAGGGGATGATACTGCATTCCGTTATGAGGATAGCATAGTGTAATGCCAAATGAAGTAGGATTAATATTTTAATTAGCTAGAGCTAGACTTATTAAAAATATGAAAATTTCCCTATTGACGATATGCCTTTAATAAAATAAACAATATAATCATTCCTACAGTTAATATAGGTGATTCTAATTCTGATTGAGCTATCTGTAGGCCGGCTACTCGTTGTCAAGGCACTCGAGGATGATGGCGTTAGCTGCAGGTGGGCAAATTCCGCTGGATGGTGGACCTTTGGGTGGGTGCGCATATTGCTTGTGTTTCCATCTTTCGTGGAGATTTGCTTTTCACAAAGTGCATATCACTTAGTTCAAATTCGCTGGCTCTCCTTATCATTTGGTTTCAACCCAAAGAAACGCCTAATAGGTGCAGTTGTATTTCTCTTTTGAACAAGATTTGCTATCTTTCCTCCATGTAGCTCGCATAGCTTACAGAAAGAGTATGTGCGTGAGAACTTGCGTGATAGGTGGTAGGCTGTTGTAAACGTTTGCGTATTTAGCACAATTAAGGAAATTGGACTGACCTTCAAACATACGAGAAACATGCAATTCTTTCACTACAACAACCAGAGCACGAATGCTGAATCTAAGAGGGAATTATGGCAATTATGAATATACAATTGAGGCCAAAAGTTTACATACACCTAGGCTAAAGACATTCAAACTAATTTTTTCACAACTCCACACATTTCATGTTACCATACATTTCCTGTGTTAAGTCAATGAGGGCATCTACTTTATTTCCATAAGAGGTAATTTCAAAATAATAGCTAAGAGACAGATATAGTTCAGCTTTTATTTACTATATCAGATTTTCAGTGGGTCAAAAGTTTACATACACTTTGTTAGTATTCGGTGGCATTGCCTTTTAATTGCTTAACTTGAATCAAATGCTTGGGGTAGCCTTCCACAAGCTTCTCACAATACTTTGCCGGAATTTTTGCCCATTCCTCCTGACAGAACTGGTGTAACTCAGTCAGGTTTGTGGGCCTCCTTGCTCGGACGTGCTTTTTCAGTTCAGTCAACAAATTGTCTATGGGATTCAGGTCAGGGCTTTGTGATGGCCACTCCAATACTTTCACTTTGTTGTCTTTAAGCCATTTTGCTACAACTTTGGAGGTATGCTTAGGATCATTAACCTTCTGGAAGACCCAGTTGCGACCAAGTTTTAACTTTCTAGCTGATGTCTTGAGGTGTTGCTTCAGTATTTCTAGATAATCCTCCTTCCTCATGATGCCATCTATTTTCTGAAGTGTACCAGTCCCTTTTCCAGCAAAACACCCCCACAACATGATGCTGCCACCCCCATGCTTCACAGTTGGGATGGTGTTCTTCCGATTAAAAGCCTCACCCTTTTTCCTCCATACATAGCGCTGATCATTATGGCCAAACAGTTCAATTTTTGTTTAATCTGACCAGAGAACACTCCCCCAAAAGGCTAGATCTTTGTCCTGGTGATCACCTGCAAACGTCATTCTGGCTTTTTTATGCCGGTCTTGGAGTAGGGGCTTCTTCCTTGCGCGACAGCCTTTCAGGCCATAGCGATGTAGGATTCTCTTAATGGTGGATGTAGATACTTTGGTACCTGATGCCTCCAACTCCCTCACCAGTTCCTTTGTTGTTGTCTTGGGCTTCAGTTGAACCTTTCCAACAAAAGTTTGTTCAGCCCTGGGAGTTAATTTGTGCCTCCTTCCTGAAAGAAGCAGTGTCTGTGTGGTCCCACATTATATTTGTATACAATTGTTTGTACAGATGCTTGTGGTACCTTCAGTTATTTGGAAATTGCTCTTAAGGAGGAACCGGACTTGTGGAGGTCCACAATTCCTTTTAGCTGGATTTTCCCATGGCATCAAGGGCAAAAAGACACTGAGGTAGGCCCTTAAATACAGCCACAGGTGCCAGTCAACTCCCAATTAACTCCTAATTATGACAATAGGCTAATCTGAAGC
This sequence comes from Aldrovandia affinis, assembly GCA_029706075.1. Classification (NCBI taxonomy): domain Eukaryota; kingdom Metazoa; phylum Chordata; class Actinopteri; order Notacanthiformes; family Halosauridae; genus Aldrovandia; species Aldrovandia affinis. The sequence goes on from JAINUG010000118.1 coordinate 1,370,683, forward strand.
CTCTAAAAAGTCATTACATCAATTTCTGGAATCTTCCAGACTGTTTAAAGAGACAGTCAACTTGGTGTATGTAAACTTTTGACCCACTGGAATTCTGATATAGTGAATTAAAGCTGAAATAAATATGTCTCTATTTGATTGTAAAATTACCTCTGATGTGAACAAAGTAGAGGCCCTAATTGACTTGTCAAAAGAAATGTATGGTAACATGAAGTGTGTGGAGTTGTGAAAAGCTTGAGTTTGAATATCTTTAGCCTAGGTGTATGTAAACCTTTGGCCTCAACTGTAGTTTTATATCAGAGGAGAGTGAAAACTATTACCGTTGTCTACCAATGTCATGCTGCATGATAATATCATCATATTGCCAAAGCCTAACCTGAGCATTGTTATTTTTCTCTGTCAGCCATGCTAAAGAGATCCTCCATTGCCTAAAGGAGAAGTACTTTAAAGACATTCAAGATCTGGAAATTGATGGACAAAAGATTGAGGCCCCACAAGCACTGAGTTGGTAAGAACTTTCATCGGTCGAATCTCATAACCATAAATGTTTGGGAAAACATAATGATTCCCTGTGCCATTGATGTCATAATGTCGCTATCCTGTCATAAATCCAGTGGCATTCACAGACATTGTCTGTCAATGAATACACAACGCGAGCCTCAACAAACTTTAGTTAAGAAAGGATTTTATCAGTAATTGTTAAAAAGAGGATGGGATAGCGGGTGTAACACATACCTTTTTCTATTAAATCTTGAGGTACCCAGACGAGCTGGCGTGGCACACCAACATGAGCAGGAAAATCCTGAGAAAATCTCCTCTGCTCGAAAAGTTTCACCAGTTCCTGGTCAGCGAAACTGAATCAGTAAGTGTGTTTTCTGGAAAACGTCCACTTGAGCCTCAAAACATAGTCACAGAATAATGAGTGTCATCATGCAATGACCCTCTCAGGTCTTCTTTAATAGTGGCATATGCATTTACACTGATGAGGTGTGGTGTGAGGCAAAATGTAACCTTGTGAGTGCTCTGTCATTTGTGGGATATGAGTAATAGCCATAGTCTTTTGTTTTCCGTCTTTTGCCTACTCATTGTTCTTTTCCAGTGTAGTATACCCTGGGTTGTTCAGAAAATTTGATTGACATTATTTTATTATTTACCTTACATTTACTTTTATATGGAAAAACTTCATGAATATAATTAAGTTGTATAATTAAATTATGATAATATTTACAAATAATTTATTTTGGGTCAATCTTTCTGCCTGATCTAGGACAGTATTTTTAGCTGCCAATGTGCAGATTTGTCAATCTATCGGTAAATATATCAGTCTATCAGCCCAGCCGCATGATATCCAGATCTGTTTATCTGTGCAGTCTGCTGTTAACTGATGCACAAAAACAAGGTTGGTCTTTTTATCTAAAGGTGCAGACATTGGTATAATATTGAAGCACTTAACATTGCCCCCTTTGTGGCCTTTGAGGCTATTTGGTGACTAAGTATGTCAGTTTCTCAATTTAAAAACCTCTTAAGAGCCTCTTATCTGTGTAACGTTTTCTTTCAAAGGGTAACATCAGCCGACAAGAAGCCGTCAGCATGATTCCGCCTCTCCTCCTGAAGATTGAGCCTCATCACAAGGTCATTTATTCAGAACTTGACAGCTTATTTGCATTTTCTGGGAATTGCATTTGTAAAAATTTGGAATTCATTCGGAATGATTTATGACTGTCTTTTAAGTTCTGTTGAAGTGGTGTAGCAAAGTAAATCTAATGAGTTTTTGGCTGCCAAGTGTAATTATGCAGACACTGCTGCTAGTGACGAGTGTAATGTATGCCCCACGCACAGGATCCCTGATTAGTGAAAACAGACAGTGGATTTCAAGATGTCACAGTGGAAATTGTATCAGGGGAAACAACCCATATAATCCGTGTTAGCCTGGATTCAGCTATATGTCAGTGCTACTGCGGTTTTCGACATGCTTCAATTACCACCAGATATACCTCTGCTCAGGCTGAGACTGGCTCACTTTGCTCATTTTCCAATATACCTGGTGTGGCAAAATTTAGCTTCGTAAAATTTGGTGTATGTATCGTGTTTTGAGGAATGACAAATAAGGGTATTTGTGTTTTCAGGCACCCCAATAAATAGAGTGCAGCTTTTTGTCATCTTGTACTTATGTAAGAACTATGTATTACAAAGTTGAAGAAAGGAGTAGAATACGCATTCGATAACCACTATTTAAACCTTTTAATATTATTCCAGAGTCATTATGTAGTGAATGACATTTCCCTAAACCCATGAGGCTCCTTATCTAGTGGCATTTGCATGAGTGGCAGTGCAGAGTTAAGCAGCTATGGACCAAGCTGTGATCCTACAGGGTCTGCATACAGAGCTGAGCCAGAGACACCAGGTGCAGCAGAACTCTGTCCGGTGTGCATATTCGCATGGTCCAAGAGTCATTCATCAACGTACACATTTTAGCAAATTGCGTCAAACGAAACCCTTTATTTCCACGAACGATCAGATTTAAACACATTTGGCGCAGTTATTCTGGTCAGTCTGCACTCACGTGCTGTTTATGTGTGATTTTACTTGCTGCCAACTTAACTGGGCTTCAGTAGAACTTGAGGATGGCCACAATAAAGAAAGACAAAACGCATTTCAGAAGTGCGTGAAAATTGATGCGGACAAGCAGCAGCGGAATTCTTTTGCCCCCATCAGATTCAATGTGTTGCGAGTTGTCAAGTGTTGCTGCCACACGGTCGACCGTCAGTAGTATGTATTGCACTACCACTGCATACAAAATGTGTAAGCAGAGCTGTGTCATGCTGTATTAATCGGTGGTATGTGGTAACGAGGTGAGTGGCATGTGCACTGCTGGAATGGATCCAATCAGATATTCCTTCATTGAAATTAAACGAAAGGCCCCAAAGCCAACACTGTGTGGTCCGCCAGCACCTGCGTCTGAACAGGGAGAACGAGACACTCTGTTCACGCACACAGTCATACTGTGGGGATGTAAGTGAAGGCCCTGGGGCAAATGTGGCTCTCAGCTTGTCCTTATTTGAAGTTTAAGGTTCTAATTTTACGGTCCACTGTGCTGCTACTTCAACAATCCATATTTTGAAATGTACAGTATATGCAAACACAAGGGATATCATATTTGACTGAGATGTTGTTGGCTGGCAGTCTTCTTCTCTGACCTGAAAATGACCCTCCATATTGACAATAGCACGCGCCGCAGCCGTAGTCCGCGTGTAGCCTTAGTCGGAGTGTAAATTGTTAACGGCATACCGTATCGTGTTATAGCCTTTCAAAAAGGAGCCGCATTTGACACAGCAACTCTATGTACAGATTTTGGACATGTGCGCAGCCCCTGGCTCCAAGACCGCTCAGCTGATTGAGATGCTGCACGCCGACATGGATGTTTCCTTTCCAGGTATCGCATTTCATTTTTAATATATTTTACTGGCTGAACATAGAGGAAGGTGGACAGGAAAACTTGCTAAAGTAAGGCCCCCTTATCAAAACTTTAACAAAAAGTTTTGTTAACTGTGCACACTTTTATTGTGAAATGTAACTGTTTAATTATGAGGGAAAAGGTAGACACTTGTTAAGGCTAGGCTATTGCTGTAGCACCCTCGCACCACTTACTGTTATCCATTTGTAGATGAGTGGATGGATGAAATGATGCGTTAAATATTTGCTGCCACTTATTCTGGGATTCGGAGCAAAGAATTCAAGTGTTCAAAAGCGATGAGTGTCAACTTGTTTTGTGGTGTTTAAAAACCCTGCTTGCATAAAATTTCAGTAATTGGCATGTGCAGGCCTCTATTTTTAAACAAACACATTGAGAGCACCCTATGCAGCTAATTGCTGTGACATTTAGTACTTCACCGGTGAAACCATGTGCAGTATAAAATATCATTTTCTGTATTAATTAGGCAGCAAATGGAACTATGGGGGCGGGGTGTGTGTCATAGTTTGTAATAGATTCCCATTCCATTTGACACAAATGATCAGTGTGTTTAAAAAAACAAACAAAAACTTCCACCCTGGAAACATACAAGACATACAGTATCTTCAGTGTCTTAAGCATGTTTGAGTTTGTAATGTATGTTTATCTTGAATTTTTTTCCGTGTAGATTTATTGAATTTTAAGACCTCTCTTGCAAGAGAGAAATACCCTTGCATGAAGTATGAGGTTCCCTGTGGCTCAGTTGGTACAGCATGGCGTTGGCAACACTTAGGTTGTGGGTTCGATTCCCACTGGGACCACATATACTGAAAAAATGTATACATATATACTGAAAAAATGTATGCATTCACTACTGTTAGTCGCTTTGGATACTGTTAGTCGCATCCGCTAAATGGGGTATATATAAGTATGAAATTCGTATGCTTCATAGAAGCACACAACAATTGTTAGAAAGCCAACGCAGTGCATAAGAGAATGCCGCTCTCGACACATGATAATGGTCAAGTCAGAGGAGAGCCACACAAACGTGTGTAGTCATCAGATGCAAAGTCTGTTTGCGTTTAATATATATATATATGTGTGTGTGTGTGTGTGTGTATATATATATTAAAAAAACTGGATCGCTAACAATTATGTGGTCTCTCTGTGTGTCCTAGAGGGCTTTGTCATCGCTAACGACGTGGACAACAAGCGCTGCTACCTCCTGGTCCACCAGGCCAAGAGACTGAACAGCCCTTGCATCATGGTGGTCAACCACGACGCTTCCAGCATCCCCCGCCTGCAGGTGGAACACGAAGGAAAGAAGGACGTCCTGTTCTACGACAGGATACTCTGCGACGTCCCGTGCAGGTAGTTTGACGTTCAATAATAATCTTGCCAGTGAATCAGAGTTCAGCACCTGATGATATCTTACAAATAATAAAGTAAAGGTACGCAGTGGGGGTGCATGAAAAATATCCTAATGAGTTTGACGAGAACCTGGGCCTGAGGAAGAAGATGACTGTTGAGATATAATATAATAATAATAATAATAATAAACTTTATTTGTATAGCACCTTTCATACATGATATGCAGCTAAAAGTGCTTCACAATTGACCCTTCGCTAAACCACGCCCCCCTTAGTTATTGTTGCTAAGTCCGTCAAGCTTTTGGAGCCAGCATGGCGCTACCGCTGTCGCTAACTGCTCTCCCTGGAGAAATTTTATCCAATTTTTGGAAAATAGACAAAGAGATTTCCGATAGAACCAGACAGAAGAGCCTATAGCAGGGGTCACTAACAGGCGGACCGCGGTCCGGGTCCGGACCCAGAAGCCGTCCTATCCGGACCGCGTCCAAAAACCGATAAATTATTGAGAATTACTACATTTTGACGGAGCATTTCAATTTTAACCGGCGCAGATTTTCTAGCATTTACGGCACTGGTTTATCATTGCACCAGGCGCAAAATTCCGAGGGGCGCAAAATGTAAGAAAACGTAAAAAAACCAACCTTTTTGCACCACGGACCGGTTCCGAGGGGCGCATTATTTCCTCGCGCACCCCCCGTGCAGCTTTTTTTCGCGTAGCACCCCCCGTCGACAGAAAATCGGGCGCCGTTACGTGCCTCGCACCACCGGACCTTGGCTTGAGGCCATTTTATCTAACTGGACCTCTTTGAATTTTACTTGAAGACCCCTGGCCTACAGTATGCTTTCGAAGGTTATATCCAGGATATCAAAATTTCTCTGCAAAAAAATTAAGCAAAAAGCCTACAGATCACAAAGTAAAAGTGAATCACCTGGCGATTGAGACAGAGGACAACGACATTAAGGAGCAACACTGTTCCTGTAAAGCTGGGTAGGTCTTTATTCACTTTATTCACTATTACAATCATTAAAAAGCAAAAGCAGTAGGCCTATATAAGGTTACATTCAGTAGTAAGTTAGCTAGCATTAGCTAACTAACGTAACATTAGTAGCCTGTGCTGTAACGACATTACTCTGGTTAGCTCCACAGGTTTCTGCGCCCATTGACAAAGTGCTGAAATAGTAATGATAGTAACATCTTAACGTTAGCAAGCTGGCTGGATCACGAATAACAAAGCTAATATTTAGTCTAACTTTACCAACGTTGCAACCCGGAGCTGTATATCCAGACCGTAGCCACGGTAGCGTCGCTGGCTAAGCTTGCTAGCGCCACGGATAGCTACGAACCTTACGATAATTTAGGTTAACCAGCTAACATCTGATAACAACAGCATAACATTATTTTACGGTTGATAAGAGTAATTACTTACCTTGGAGCAGACAAAGCTGTGCTTGTTGATCTTGGAGGTGTTCAACTGGGCATGAGGACGTCCACACATAGCTTTATCCACAGTACACTTTTCAGGATTTGATTTAGGTTTTGTAAAGGGAAAAAAATGTATATCTCCTTCAAACCTCTCTGGGTAACGAGTGTCACTGTTACATGTGCCCCAGGCACAACGTTTAACCATCATTTGCTAAAAATCCGCAAATTCTAATTTTTGCGTGAAAGTCAATGGAGGGAATGTCGGATCCTCTGTCGGAGTATGTAAAACACGGCGCTGTGATTGGCCAGTTTGCGTTTTGGAGCGTGGTTTAGCGAAGGGTCAATTGTAAATAGAATTAAAAAGCAGAGATAAAATAAGATGATAAAGGTAGACATGTGTGTGATTCGCGCTTGTGATTCGCGGCGGGCCGTAGCTCACTTCGTTGTCATGACTTCTTTGATGTTCTGATGAAGTTTGACATGTCAGTGGGCTTCTGAAAGTGTAGGATTTGGCAAGGCAGGGGATCCGCCTCCAGGTCTATTTCGCAATGTTATGATTTTAAATTCACACCTGGCATGAGTCTGCTTGTTTGTATGTACGAGCCGTGATCATGGCCAAAAAAGAATGAACGTTGGCTCTTTTTTATTATTATTTTTTCTTCCCTTTCTTTCATCTGCACAAAACCCTTTTTCGAAAAATCTTCTCTTCTGACCACTTCAGTCCACTGTAGTGGGGGAGGGGGGAGAGAGAGAACCTCTCGAAGTGCCTGACCCCAAATGGGGGAGCCTCTGCCTTGCCAGCTAAGCATATTCGGGGCCGTTTCCCGGTGCCAAGGACAACATGAACGGGGGCGTTCATTTCGGAAGAATGATGTGGGCAACCGCTCCTGCTGCGTAATCACTTTCTTTCCGATGGATGATGATGACCTGTGGTTCCAAGCTCTCGTCTGCCGCGCGACATAATTAGTTTGCTGAACTCTGTAATTACGGAACATTGATACACACCCAAATATAACTCGATCATGCTGCCCCGGGGCTGAACGTTTCACCCCAAAATAATGTGTTGCTAAAAGAAGCAAAGGTAGCAGTTGTTGAGCCACAATCCTCGATTAAATTACACAAAAGGATGGGATGTGGATGAGCTCCCCAAAAAAGCTTACTCGGCTATCCCTTTCTTTCTTTCTTTCATTTTTTAAGTGGTTGAAACCGGAGTAGTGTTACACGAGGGTATGTTTGTATTTTCAGCCTGAATTGATTTATTTTTGTCCTTGTAACGGCTCTCCTCAGCGGAGACGGAACGATGAGGAAGAACATCGACGTGTGGAAGAAGTGGACCACGAGCAACAGCCTGCAACTGCATGGGTAAGTGGGAAAAGATGGCTGCCCTCCACACTCCACAAGGGAGTGAGGTCAGGTGTGTGGTGTTTGTGTGTCAGTGGAAACACTATTACTCATTGGCAGAATGTGTTTATTCCGTGTTAATGGTGCACTGCAGTGTGTCTGTAATTGTCACTGGTGCGTGCGTGCGTGCGTGCGTGTCTTCCTTGACACAAGGTGGTATGTATGTCTGTGGCTGTTACACTGAGCCCTGTGTGTGTGTGTGTGTGTTGGAACAGGCTGCAACTGAGGATCGCAATACGGGGGGTGGAGCAGCTCGCTGTGGACGGAAGGATGGTGTACTCCACCTGTTCCCTTAACCCCATCGAGGATGAGGCCGTCATCGCCTCTCTGCTGGAGAAGAGTGAAGGTGGGCATGTCATAGCGCACAGGCACACAACCAAGACCAGACATGAACAATTTACTCACCAGCCTGGGCACCATTTGAGGAGTAATGGTTCAGTCAAAGCCAAACCTTGCCCATAGGTTCCCTTTATGTCGTGTGGTACTGGCTTCTTTGTAGTTATTCTGGATTCCCATGGACTCGAGTAGTAATGCGCTCCTATTCCTTCTAGGTGCCTTAGAACTGGCAGATGTCTCGGGCGATCTGCCCGGGTTGAAACGGATGCCTGGAATGACAAACTGGAAGGTATCCCTCCTTTCTCTCCCTCCTTTCTCACGATTCCTCCCATTCATCCCTTCTTCACTACCATCTCCTGTTCTCGGAACTGTAATCATGGACTCACTTGGACAGGCACCCGAGTGGGTCTGTCGGTAATGACTCTCGGCAGGGGCGTGGGCTGGTCACAATAGTCGCAGGTTCGAGCCCCTGATCATTGGCTGACTATAGCTGGGAGTCCACAGCAGTCGGGTGGGTCAGGGCCCCTCGAGGCTACCGCTACGTTACTTCCTCCCAACGGCGTGCCAAGTGCCTGCAGCTCATTTGTTGTCTTAAGTGAGAGAGATGCCAGCTCTCCCGTCATGCTGTTGTTGTTCAGTGCTGTGAAAGCGCTTACGTTTTCAGTGTGTCTGAAGATACTTGGCTTTCTGCTGGTTTATGCATTCAAAAAAATAGATATACATATCCCGCACAAAGGATATGTGAATTAAATTACATCAGATTTGTTATCTGTCAGCCATCTTATTGAAATAGCTTCTGATTGACCCGTTTAAGGGGGAAAACGTTATTTTGGGTCCAAATTTGGAGTTACCCTCCACCCACTTTCTTGCAGATGAATGGAAAGATTGTGGGGTACTGTGTGTACATTACATTTGTGATGGGCCCCAAAGCATTCTGCTTAATTTAATGTGAATCAAAACAGTTCATTTTTATCAAGTGAAGGCTTGTTCTTGGCCCAAGAAGTTTGTAAACATTTTCACCATAGTGTTCATCATGTGTAAGAGCGCTGTAGTGACTGTCGCCCAGTTACTGGTGCTGCTGAATGCTGAGTTTCTGACAGACGCACAGCTCAGCAATACCAGGCTAATAACATCCTCGCCTGTGTGTTAACCGAATTGAAGTTAAAATGGAAAAAGATGTGGATCAAAGTTGGAGACCAGATGTTTTTGTGCTGGTTCACAGCTGTTCCATATCCATGCATGACGCTTTGTTTATATTTCAGTCATGCACTAAATATGCTTTAGAGGTTTCCTGAAATCTGATATACTGTAGCTAGCTAACTTAAAGGGCGACTGTCTCACTACAGACATGGTTCCATGTATCCATTGGCTTGTAAAGTTTAAATGAACAAGTACATTAAAAAGACAATAACATAAATACAATAATTAAATTATATGCAAATAAAAGTCTGTCACAAAGTAATTCACTGCTGCTTATTGAAAAACATCAGATAAAGGCCACAAAATTCTGATGGCAGTATTAAAGCTGTTTTGTGCACTAATGTCTATGCAAATGGTAGGAGAACATATTTTCATCCAGAAATAGGCGAGCTGGATAATGCGTTTCAGTTGAATGCTAAAGTTTATTTATATGGATATATGGTAGTACTTTGCTCTGTACTAATGTGTTGTACTGCTTATTCCTGTTGATTTTGGTTATGCCCCTGTGCCTAGATTTAATTTAAAATGATTGCCATTTTTGCAGCTTATGACCAAAGGTGGAGAGTGGTACGCAAACTGGTCAGAGGTTCCGAAGAATCTACACACACAAATCCGCCCCACCATGTTCCCTCCCACAGACCCAGAGAAGCTCAAAGAAATGAAACTAGAGAGATGGTACGTTCTGTGCATCGAGCTCCGTGTTTGTCTTGCTCCATGGCGACCTCGTATATATTTATAAAGGCACAGCTGCTTTCATCCTGTTATTGTCTAATGTTGCAGCAAAGCCTATGTCATTGTTTGGTGAAATTAAGATAAATTGGTGTTGGTTTCCAATTTGTGTGGTGTGCATAGCCACTAGAGGGCAGAGTCGAGCTATAATTTGTTGCAAGGAGGCATGATGTCACTCAAATCCTCCTCATTACATGATCATAGCTGTGGTGCATTTATTGCAGCTATGCAAATATTACTGGAGACTCATTGTCATGGCAACATCTGACAGAAATATGTGAAATGCATCACTATTGGTAAAGCATCAAAAATTGCTTTTATGTAGACATTTGAAGGAGAAATTGCCATGACTGCAAGGACTAACAAATTAAATGAAAATGGAACGAAAGTGTTCCCCTTGTCAGTTTGAACGCTGAAGAATCGGTGCGGACACTTTGCTAACAGGGGAAATTAACCCATGTCTGTGATGTGTTCGGTGGCTACTTTGATTGAAGAAAGAAATGTTTGGAACGTCGTAGCTCATTTGAATTTTTTGTTTGTTGTATGAGAACACTAATCCGGTCATATATTCATGATATAAAGTGGCTTGATGTGAAAAGCGTGCCGTTGAGCCTGCCTGTTATTCAGCTCCGACCCGAATCCATCGCTTTATTGTTGAGCGGCAAACTGATATATAGGAAATAGCCTACCAAGTCATTGGTATTTGAGTGTTTGTGTCCGAGTGTGTGGCCCTAGTGCGTTATGCAGCAGATACACAGCAGGGCTTGCAACCTGAAGGCATCAAGAGCCGTTTCCTTTATCATGGTCCTTTAACCAAAATGCATCAATAACCTGTCCAGCCTCAAAAGTGGGAAAACATTGAGAAGGTTAGTGGTCTGGGATAACAGCGTCCGCTAGGCAAATAACGTGGAATAATGAGCCTCGATTCTCGCTGGTTCTGTGGTATTGATTTATTGGAGTGGTGTTAGAAATGTTGAGCCGTTTCAGGTGCTGTATTAACGTGTGTGTGCGCATGATCGATTGCAGCATGAGGATACTGCCTCACCACCAGAACACGGGAGGGTTCTTCGTCGCCGTGCTCATGAAGAAGGCGCCCATGCCCTGGAATCGACGCTATCCCAAGGTACCGTAGCCTCCTTCGCCCGTATATGCCACATTGCACGCAACCGAACGGGAGGCTCAAGACCAGGGTTCTCAAGACCAGGGTTCTCAAGAATATCGCGGTGCGTAGTTGGGAGGCCGCCATCGGCTGCGCTGTGCAAAGCGGTCGGTCGATTGCAATGTTTATTTAACGGTAATTCCATCTGGTTGTATTTTGAGATCAGCTTCGGGGATTCTTGGAACATTTCTGTTTGTATTTGAAACTGAAACCTCCAGGGAAGGCGCTTAGCTGGGCAAATTGAGATCACACACGTGTCTCAGGAAGCCAGACCCTACACGAGGCAGTAGCTCTACGCGCTTATTGTGCCTTCCCTTGTTTTATTTATTTCTTTTATTGCTTAGCCATTACCCGAGTCCAGCCCTTTTGAGCTTCTTTTGTGTTGTCGTTGATCTGTTGAGTGTTGTAGGCGATAAATGAAATCTGGTACTGTTTAGTTTTTCCATTAGCCTTTTATAAATGTTTTTTTATGTGTATTGTGTTGTTTGCATTTAGCCAAATTGGTATTTCAGTTTGATAAGAGGCTTCCCAAATATGAATTTACAAAAGAGGCGTAGTGCAGGGTTTTTATCTCTAAATCTCATCCACTTTAAGCCGTGTTTAGAAGCGGCTGTGGAGCAGAACGCGCGAGCGGGGATTTGCATGCTGGCACAAGAAAAGGGGAGCTCTCCCTCTGCCAGTTCAGCTGCTGTCGCTCAGTCCCTCTTCTCCCCCTCTCCCCTCCCCCAGTTCCGTCATAGAGGACCAGGGACTCCGCCCCCTCGCCGGGATGTGCCCACGGTCAAGGAGCCCCCCCTGATGGCAAGCCCACGGAGGAAGGAGAGGGGTGGTGCCGGTGGTGCCGGTGGTGACGGTGGTGCCGGTGGTGCCGGTGGTGCCGGTGGTGCAGGCAGAGGACAGGCCCCAGGATCCCGAGCCGGGCGAACCCACGGAGGAGACCCCTCCAGGCGGAACGGTGGTGTGCGGGTGAGACTTTGGCAGCGCTTCCTCGCTGTCATCCATCATAGTTGCGTTCAGGGAATTCGAGGTTTGCAGTTTCAAAACCTATGTGGGACACTACATTTCACATGGTGGAAGTGCACAAAAAGACAATTCCTCCAGCTTACTTAAGCATCGGCTTGTAGTCTGCCATTGGAGTCTAGTTATGCGTTTAGACAAAGAACAGTAAAAACATACAACTGGACTCGGGTTCGATGAATTTGGTTAAGACGCCAGTAAATGATTTCCGATTACCTTGAGTCCTTAGTGAATAAAATGAGAGCGAAATGAGTATTGAGATTTTGGGTGAGGTTCCCCTTTAAGGATTCTGTGTGTGGCCCCCCACCCCCCCCCGTCTCTACCGGTCTCCTTTAGCCCCTCTGTGTCCCCGATGCATGGGCCATTTCTGGACGTCTGCCCTGGCCAACATCTTTATTCTTCCTTTATCGTTGGAAGAATAGTTCTGGGTACATTCTTCCCCCTCCCATTCTGTCCTTGTTTTGGGATTCTGTCTTTGGATTTATTTGAGATGGGATGGTGCTTGCAACCGCCCCTTATGCAATCGGAACTACTCCATAATCCAACAGGTTGCGTGGTGTCTTTTTAAAGATAAATGAATCATTTGCATAAAAGTAAAGTTTCCGTTTCGAGCAGTCAAATTATAGCAGTCCTTCTCCTCTTTTATTGAACAAAGTGAAAGTAGGCACTCTTACAAGGGCCTGTTCGGTCCCACGTGGGCTACTCGCAGCGTAGGATCCCACGGTGGTTTTGGGAAGTGTGCGCACCAGCCTCCTTCGGTACGTCTGCTGCATTTCAGCGTGCGACAGCTTCCCGGCTGACATGAAACACTTTCTATTTCCAGGCCTCCGCCATCAAAGAAGATGAAGCTGTTTGGCTTCAAAGAAGATCCCTTTGTGTTCCTGACTGAGGACGACCCGGTGTTCCCTCCCATCCAGTGAGTGCCGCTAACAGCCGCTCACAAAGGCGCTGTCTGCGTCGAATAATGCCGGCAGCATTATTATACTGAACCAAAAGACCTGTCTGCCTGTTCAATAATATGCTGTCTCCTATATCAGCGTTTGACAAGGGGACTCTTTCCCGCCACTGGGGAATATAGACGTGTATAGATATAAACGCATGTATTTCACAGGAGCCATTTTATGTTAATAGAAATGGCAGTAGTCTTGACAGTCTTTTTGCTGACAGTCAAGCGCATTCACATGATGGGAGTTGTGGCATTTTTATCACCTGTAAGAAATTGAACCTGATGCCGTTGTAAGTTCTAAAGCAACTCAACCGATTTTCAGTATGCATTTGGCTTTCTCAGGCCCATTAGCTTTTTGTGAGGAAAAAAAAACCTGGATTGGCTTCAGTGTTTTCTTGCGTCTGCTAGCTGCCAGCCGGCAACTGAACCGTAGCAAGCCCCACCCACTTTGCTCCCAGGCCTCGTCCATATGGTCCTCCTGCATGTTAAACCAACAGCGCGGCTGTGTGTGTTTGTTTCCAGAGCCTTTTATGACCTGTCCGCCACGTTCCCCAAGCTCAACGTGCTGACCAGGACCCACGAAGGGAAAAAGAGACATCTGTACATGGTCTCCAAGGAACTACGCAACGTCTTGCTCAACAACAGCGAGCGCATGAAGGTGAGAGCTGGCGACACGCGGGCCTCTCCAGAGGAAAATGGCCCCCGAGGCAATGAATAATCACTTGTCATCGCTGGCAACTCTTCAGAGCAGAAAGCAAACTAAAGTCCCTAGCCCGATCTACCATACGCAAGACATTAGATTAGAAATGTTAGCTTTTTGATGCATTTCCTGCGATGCTGGTTTACACACTTGGACAGCACCTAGATTGAGTGACCGTATTCCACGGAAAAATAAAATCAAAGTTATCGATGCCATTTCACTTTCAGCACAGCATGATATCCACAGGTTGTAGGCCAATCTGACACGCTTATTGGATCAGTGCCAATTTCAACCTGTGGCACCACACACAATGCAGTCGATTGGGACGCGTGCAAGCGTGTATGAAAGCGGACATTTCTCCCCTCAGGAAGACTAATCTAATGCACATGTTTCTGGCACACAGGTGATCAACACGGGTGTTAAAGTGTGGTCACGGAACAATGATGGAGAGCACTTTGGCTGCGCCTTCAGGCTCGCACAGGAGGTAACATCAGCATGCCCTGTCTGTTTTAAGATAAAGAGGCCATTTGAAACAAAGAGCTGAGATTTTCTACAGCAGTTTGACTGTGTTAGAATGGTCAAATATTGTGCAGTGTTATTAATGAATTAGTCATATTAAATTATATGTTAAATGTAGTGGTATCTACCATGGTATAATGTTAAATTCTATGTTGTATTTTAATTTTCTCTGTGCATATCTGAGCAGTTTGTTTTAAGTGGGGCCCTGTGAAATTTCAGGCTTCTCATTAACCTGCATTAACCTTGGTGTTCCATCCTCCAACACCAAATGGTCGATGGAGGACTTTCTGAAACTACTTGCTAAGCAATTGCCATATTACGATTTAAAGAAAACATTCAATTATTTCAAATGAGGGGTATATTGTAGTGCAGTAGGCTAGTCAGCAGACACACACCCATATGTAAGTATTCTTGGTTTATTTGTTCAAATTAATCTGTTGTAGGATATATCCTGGCAATTCTGGAGCATTAAAGAATCTAAAATGTGGAAATCAGTGGGCTGATATTTTTAAACTGCACCAGCTTGTAAAAACAATTGAAAGCAAAATTTATTTGTATAGGCTAAGGGCAAAATGGAATATGATGAACAAAAACCTTAATAGCACGTAGCCTAGATTTGTTATAATTCAGCTAAGGGTACACAATATCTTGTGTCACGACTGGCAGTGTAGTGTAATGGTTAGGGAGCTGGGCTTGTAATTGAGGTTGCAGGTTCAATCCCCAGGTGGGGCACTGCTGTTGTACCCTTGAGCAAGGTACTTAACCTGAATTGCTTCAGTAAAATAAACAGCTGTATAAATGGATTATATGTAAAGAAATGTAAACTGTGTAAGTCGCTCTGGATAAGAGCGTCTGCTAAATGCTTAAAATGTAATGTAAATGTTTTGTTGTTGAATTTAATCATTATCAGATAATTTGTTGTTTCTTCTGTCATGGACTCTCGTAGCAGTCCATGGGAGAAAACACTCCTCCTGCATCGACAGAATTGTTCACAAGTGATAAATCTCACTTCGCCATTAGTGTCAGATTGAGTAGTAATCGGACAATTTCAGAACTGTTCCAGAACTTGAGTAATGAAACCGCACAGCTGCCGCTCCATATGTTGTTATTCCAGACAATGCAAGCTACATGATAGACATGTAATGACATTCTGCATGACTTATTTATTAATTCTGTTCACTTATATGCAATTCCTACATCTTGGCTCTTGTGAGTAATATATTTTTTCCCAAAGGTTGACAAAAAAATTGTCAGAGTAGGAAACTTCACCATAAACACAAAACTAACCAGACAAAAAGTTATCTTTCAATAAAACTGCTACCTGAGCCATGTAAAACGCATTGTCTGGAAGGAGAACGTACGCCACGCCAAGAGCAACAGCTGTGGAATTTCTTTACTTGAATTCTGAAACCGTTCTGAAATCGTCACGCTCACGTATGTGTCACTCCACCTCCTGACTTGCCTACTGCACTGCAACACGCACCTCATTTGTCACGATTGAATCATCGTTTGAGATCGTAATATGTTGATTGATTAACAAGTAGCTTCAGAATGTCCTACATTGACCCCTTGGTGTTGAAGGATGGAACTGCTGGTTAATGGCCGAACCAAGCGATTTTGCATGGCCCTATTTATAAGGAATAACAGGACTACAGTATTTGACTACATTTGTTAACGTTGCCTTGCAGGGTATATATACTCTCTTTCCCTACATCAACGCCCGCATAGTCAGCGTCAGCATGGAGGACGTCAAGATCCTGCTGACGCAAGAGAACCCGTACCTCAGCAAGCTGGGGAATGAAGCGCACGCTCAGGCCAAGAAGCTGGGTCAGTAGCCCTCCGGAGCTCTCCTGCTGGCTCGGCTCTCCTGACCAGAGCAAAGAGAGAAATAACATGTGCCATTTTAGACACAAACGCTTTTATCCAAAGCGACTTGCAGTTGTGAATGCATACATTTTTCAGTACACATGGTCCCAATGGGAATCGAACCCACGACCTAAGCGTTGTCAGCGCCATGCTCTACCTACTGAGCCACCCAAAACACAGAGGGGCCTATCCGTGTTTCTTTAAAGTTTGAGCCAAACGACTCTTCTGTTAGTTTTCTTGGACCTCATTTAATACTGACCTGTGTCCTTACTCATTCTGTCTGTGTAGATGGAGGACAAAATAACCTGTTCATATTTTTGTTTTTAACAGTGATGGGCAGCATTGTTCTGAAATACAAACCAGATAAGAGTAAGTCATTTTCCCCTTTGTGTGTGTGTGTGTGTGTGTGTGTGTGTGTGTGTGTGTGTGTGTGTGTGTGTGTGTGTGTGTGTGTGTGTGTGTGTGTGTGTGTGTGTGTGTGTGTGTGTGTGTGTGTGTGTGTGTGTGTGTGTGTGTGTGTGTGTGTGTGTGTGTGTGTGTAAACAACTTTTGGAATTTGCTTTCTTAGTGTGAATGTAGACTTGGCCTGCCTCCCTTCAGTTATGAGGTGACACATACAGTTTGGGCACTGGTGTGGCACACTTGGTGTTAAAACCTTCCTTTGAGCTGTTTGCTTGGCAAATGGCCCAACGGCAGCAAATTTGATTTGTTGTGTCTCAGAGGCATTCAGCGAAAATGACTTTCTCAGGAAGAGCAAAGACCTCGCCACTCTTCAGCCGCAACAAGCTAATGTTGAAATATAGTGCTGTCTGTTTCTGTGCTTATAAGTGCAGGTTTTAGGTAGAAAAAGCTGCATTGCAGAACAGTGCGTATGGCCTTGATGAAGGCTAAAATGGTGAAGGGAAGATATTCGCCTAAAGTGAATGGAACTTTAAGGTTCGACTTTAGCATATGAAACCAGTGGCTGCAAGTAAATATTATACAGTGCCCTTCGAAATTGTCCACACCCTTGTTAAGGATGAACCGGGAGGCTGTATAAAACAATATGGATAATGAGCTATATTATATGCTGCCAAAAATTGGTTAATTATTTTATTTTATACTAATACAATTGCTTACAGAAAATGTTCCCGAAAAGACGTCACAATTATTCACACCCCTGCTTTCCGTATTTTGTGCGCCCTCCACTTGCATGGAGTTGTCTTCTATCGTGTCTATGAGGTTGGTCAACGTATTGGGCGAGATCTTTGATATATTTCACCATATATGACATTATTTTCACCATAAGCATTCTCCTTACAACGCCAAATCCACCGTGTGCGTGGCCAAAAAGCGACATTTTGATCTCATCTGACCATAACTCCTGGTTCCAATTGGGAGTTCCAATGCCGTTTAGCAAACTCCAGATGCTTATTTTTCTTGATTGGCCTCAATAGAGGCTTTTTTAGGCAACCTTCCAAAATGCCTATTGGCATGGAAGTGGCGTCTGACAGTAAATTTGGAAATTACGTGTCCCCAAGATACTACCAAGTTTTGTAGATCTCCAACTGTGGCCTTTGCATCCAAAAATATGACAAAATCTTTTTCTCTGAGCAGTTGTATTAGTATAAAATTATATCATTTTCCCACTTTGTTTAGCATACAGTATAGCGCATTACCTTTATTGTTTATTTTATACAGCCTTTTTAATTGAAAGTATGATTAATCAACACTCAAAAACAGTCACTTTTCCCAATAGTCACAAGTAAGTGGGATGTATTTGGTATACTGTTCCCACGTTATACCGTGGCGTCAGTGTAGTATAATGGTTAGGGAGCTGGGCTTGTGTAGTATAATTGTTAGGGAGCTGGGCTTGTAACTCAGAGGTTGCTGGTTCGATTCACAGGTGGGGGCACTGCCATTGTACCCTTAAGCAAGGTACTTAACCTGAATTGCTTCAATTAAAAAATATGTATAAATGGATTGTATGTAAAGAAATGTAAATTGTGTAAGTTGCTCTGGATGAGAGCGTCTGCTAAATGCCTAAAATGTAAAAATGTACATTATACAGGTAAGGCCCACCATTGTTTCTTCTCATAGGCATCTGCAGAGCTCTGTATATCCACCCTCATGGAGCCAGTCTTCTAAACACAGCGGTTGGCCGGAGTTACATTGAGCATAGCTAACTACTGAGAGAAGTTTTTTGGCCCAGCTTCTTGTGTGTGACACATACGTGTGTGTGTGTTTGAGAGAGAGGGCACCTGCCAGCTGAAAGAAGCTCTGTTCTACTGTGACTAGCCTGGCTGAAAAAACACTATCACCCAGCAGATTCAGTCAGGATCGTTTATTTGGGTTGCATCTGAGTGCACCTACGGTAAGGAATGGTAAACGGAAGTTGGCATCTTCCCTTGTGGCCGCTATGTGCTACATTTACCACTGTGCTGAGAGAGAGGTGTGCTTTTCCAAGTGTACACAAACCAAGCATGGGTTTGTGCTGAGAGAAATTGCAGGCTAAAGAAAAATTCTGCTTAAAATAGCGCAGGTTGCCTCCCGTGTGGTCTAGTGGTTTCAACGTCCGACGCTGGCCACGGCGACCGGGGTTCGATTCCCCATCGCGCCAGATTCGGCTCTGGCCGGGAGTGCCACCGGGGCGGCAATTGGCTGTCCGCCCCAGGGACGGGGGAAGGAAGCAGACACAGTTCGCAGCGCACAGGAGTGGTTCTGGAGTGCCGGAATTACAGTCGACAGCACGACAAGTGCTGTCTTGGAGGAGGCAGCGCTTCGCCATTGTCACTGCCGGTCACAGGGCTATGGTAGCGAACTATGAGGGAGGGGATTGAACTAAGCACAGCAGGACTAACTGGCTACCAAATTGGGAGAAAAACAGGGTAAAGTAAAAATAAATACAAAATAGCGCAGGTTGAAGATGATGTTCATGGCCATCTGAGTTTGTTTGGCCGATCAGTGTTCTTTGTGGCCAAAAGAGGACTGAGCAAAAGTGGCCATGTTTATTGTGATTGATAATGTTATGTGATGAGGAGTCTGGATGTTTATATGCTGTGGAAGCTGCAGACGGAGACCAAATGTATTCTTTAAAGAACTGATATAGCTAACTAGCTTATGGGTCATTCCATATGAAAACAGACAAAATATGGGAAGTTGTGCAACTTAGGTCTCAGATTATCTTCATAATTTGTTCACACTTTCCTCAACCATTCATATGAACAAATCTGCACTTTAGTTATGGTATTCTTTGTCATTTTAGAGATGAGTCCTATGCAGGTCCAAAATGGCCACCATCTTCACGGGCAATATTTTCATATCACAGTATCTCAGACAATAAAATAAAGACCTTTTTTGTGGCAGCTGACTATAAATAACAAATATCTTCAATGAGTGAGGGATAGAAAATGTATTGAAAGCAGGTGCTTCCACACAGGTGTGGTTCCTGAGTTAATTAAGCAATTAACATCCCATCATTCTTAGGATCATGTATAAAAATGCTGGACAGGCCCAGTTGCCCATTATTTTGGCTACCATGGCTAGAAGAGATCTCAGTTTCTCGGTGGTGTAACGGTAAAAGCATTCGCCTGGAATGATTCACTACTGTAAGTCGCTTTGGATAAAAGCGTCTGCTAAATGGCGTATATTATGCAGGTTGCTTCAATCCCCGGCTGCGCCAGCCCGGCTCTGGCAGCGATTGGCTGTCCGCTCCAGGGGGGGGAGGAGGGAGGGAGAGCCCGCATGATCTCGCCGAGAAGCACGATTTCTTGTTGAATCTATGCCAAGGTGCATTGAAACTGTTCTGGTGGCTTGTCGTGACCCTATTAAGACCCTTTATATATATATTGATATACATATCACTGCGTTCTTTATGGCTGTTCTTTCCATCCTACTTTTTCCATCAATAATGATGCACCTCTTGGTTGTTAAAAAAGATATGGCATGTTAGAATAAACAAAATGAGGTCACTAATAAGCCGGCCATCTGTAATAAAACATGTGCATAACAATTAACAACCCTTTCATCTAGCTTTCATAAACCTACTTATCAACATAAGACTTAAATAAGTCTAATGGAACACTGACACAGCCCAGTGCTCCCTGGTGTCCAAAATGTAAAATATGCATTAAAACAGGGAGTCTAAACATTAATGAAATCTATAAGGAAGATCATATTTTCCACATATTAACTCTGTATCACCAGCACAATGTGAAAATTCTAAGATTGAACCGTTATGCCCACATGTGATTTTTATCCACTAAAAATATACACAAATAAGATTGTGTGGTCTCTTCATATTTAGGTTGACAATATGCTATTTGTAAGTTGTATAACTATGTTAGCGGCCACAAATATTTACAAACTTTTATTATTATTAATTCCTGAGATCTAAAAATATTGCCAGCAAAGATGGTAGCCATTTTGGACATAAATATGACCCCTATAATTAAAAAACTACAGATACAGAACCTACATTTTATGTGTTCACATGATGGTTACAAATGGGTATAAATATATTTGCTGTGAAACAAGTCTATAAGCACTCTGATTTGTAATGGAATGTCCCTTATATGAACAACTCTGGGTTCTTCTAATGAAGAAATGTACACATTTCAAATGAATATATCATTGTTAAACTGCCCTATTGGCTGCAGTAATCAATGACACCAGTCAGAAGGGTAAGCAGGGTTATTAAGGTGAACAGTAAATCTGACTTGTTCAAATGACATATTTCCTTAGTTTTCCATCTCCTTTCCATGTGGATAACTTTAAATATCATGAATTCCTCAAGGAATGAATGTTACATTTCCAACCGCTCGCCTGTCTTACTAGAATAACCGCTGCCAGTTACGGGTTGAGTCAGTGGCAGTCTTCCGAGGGACCTTG
Source organism: Aldrovandia affinis (assembly GCA_029706075.1). NCBI lineage: Eukaryota > Metazoa > Chordata > Actinopteri > Notacanthiformes > Halosauridae > Aldrovandia > Aldrovandia affinis. The sequence goes on from JAINUG010000118.1 coordinate 1,391,669, forward strand.
TATCAGGCATACCAGCGTTTGTACCTCTTTTAAAAACCCGTCGCAGTGCTGAGAATGCACCGGTGTACCTCGTACATGTAGCACCCGAGCTGACACTGATGACGTCCTTCCCGTGTTTGTCGCCAGGAACGCCGACGCTCCGCAGTGCCCCATCGAGCTGTGTGGGTGGCGCGGGAAGACCTCCATCCGCGCCTTCGTGCCACGGAACGAGCGCTTCCACTACCTGCGCATGGTGGGGGTGGAGGTGTTCCGGGACAAGCAGGGTCGGAGGGAGGACCAGGCTGCCAACGCCAAGGCAGACAGCGAGCCCGAGGCCGCTGAGGCCGCTCTCCCCGAGGCCACTCTCCTCGAGGACTCCGAGAAGGCGGAGCCTGAGGGGCACGGAGAGGCAGAAGGCGACTTGGCATCGGACGCGGAGGCGGACGAGAACAACCGCTCCGCCGACGGACGCGACGCCAAAGACACGGGTGAAGCGATGGGCTCCTGAGTCCGAGCGCCACGTCGGAGGAAAGATGACCACAGAAGTGGATCTGAAGAGGGGCGTGGCGTAGGCCAGTCGAAGAAGGGGGGATAGGGAGTGGGCAAGCAGGCAGATCTGAGTGAAGCCTATGGTTAATGCAGCTATAGCAGCCTTTTTTTTTTTTTTTACTGGGCAATGGGTCGCTGCAAAGTCAACCATGCCAGCTTGAGTGTGGGGCCATGTACGGATGTAGCTCACAAATAAATGGCTTTGTTTATTTTAAACAAGCATTTTTTTTAGTAGGTCTGGAACCCTCCTATATTTGCATTTTGATATGTTGCCTGTTGAAATGTAATATTGACAACCATTCAGTTTTCAAATTTCAAATTATAATCGAGAGCTGATGTAAGATTACTGAAAGCCATCACCATAAGGTTCATAATGAGTACGGATTTTGTTCGTTTTTACGAAGTAATTTCTTGTAATAACTTGTAAATGCAGAATGTTATTTTCTTTTGCATTGCAATGCAATGGTTAATATACATACTGCACTTACTGCTGTTTTGCATCATAATATGCCCATTTCAATGTTTGTTTTTTATTGACTTGTAATGTTAATAAATCTTTCAACTAAGAAGTTCATTTTAAAGCATCATTTGAAAAAGTTGACAAATAAATGTAAAAATGCATTCTGCAGATGGATGAAATAATTGATATCAAGTGCATTATTTCTCACAGCTGTACATGGGCTCATCTCAAATTTGGAAAATGAAAAAATATTTTCTAAAATAAAGTGCTGAAGAATATAGTCTTCATAGCTTTGCAAATTCTTTGCCTATCTCCCACCACGTATGGTAGCAGCAATGGTTATTTTGGTCCTCTCCCCTCCGTGCTCAGTCACTGTGTAGTACAGTCTGTCTCAGGGCTCCTCTATTATGATTAGGCCCAAAGGAAAAGAAATGCTCGAGGCTTGGCTGGTTGCTGCAACTGCAAAGAAGTGCAAACTGTAGAGCAAGTCAGTTCAGGACACCAAATGCAACATGACCACTTCTGGATTTCCTGAGTTTTGAGTTGGATTGTCGCAGAGAGTGATGTTCGCTGCCTCTCAGCCGAAGCTGCCTTTGCCAGCTCTAATACATAATGAATTCTGCCTTCACGGGGAGCATATTCCCTTCAAGCAGGGCTTTTAAAGCCACAGTTAATTTGGAAAGAAGACTTCCGGTACCCACCGCTGTGAATGGCACTTAATATTTATGTAGATCACTTCATCCAGCTATTTTAAGGTTGTATCTGCATGCATGGCTGGCATCTTCCTCAAGAAATGTATTTTATTCAATTTGTCAAGGTCAAATGAGGGTCTTATTTTTATTATTTTTTACATTGATATATATATATATAGAGAGAGAGAGGCATTAGTCCTGATCTGTGTACTTCATATATATATATCTGTATTGAATTGTTTGCATTTATTCATATTTTATTTCACAGCTTGGGTTGCAAGGGAGTCAATTTAAATAGAAAAGGCCTATGTAAATGCATGCCCATCTAATTTGTTGAATTCTATTTTATGCATTCGTATCAGGTTGGTTTTCCGGCTGGAATTACTCATATTGGTCATCCAGCAGCAAACTTAAGCATTTGCATGGAACCGGTTCTTAGTGGGGGAGCAAACGTAAATGTTACATTAGCTGTGTGTTTTAGTCACCGGTGACTCCTTTAGTAAGAATCCCGTCGGTGGAGGCATTGGCGAGGGCCTTTTCCCATCACAATAGGATGCTTATGCATGGTTCACGCAATTACGCTCTAAGCCCCTCCGATATGAATATACATTTTGGATTATGTAATAAAAAGGTTATGCAATGCCAGTTAGAAAAAGGGACCAGATGTCACGGGGATGAGCTATTTTATTTCTGGATTAGGCAAATATTTTGCTAGATTTTGAGCTTTAAAATCCCTCTCCCAGCCACTTAGGCTACTGTGGATCTCTCATCGTCTGTCAATTTAACTTTCACGTACTGTGTGCGATGGGTGTGCTGACATTTTTTAAAGGTGAATTGCATTTTGAATTTAATTTTTTTGGTTTCTCCTCCGATCGATCTCGCGGTAAGGGCACATTCAGCGTTTTTTTCTTTGACCGATTCAGTTCCCCCGAAGCTCTTAAGTATGACCGGTGGTTAAGGACACCTGCCGCGTATAAGACTAATTCGATGTTTTTAGAGCAGGGGTATCACGCAGTACCTGAAGGGTCGTGTGCTAAGCTTTGGCCCAGTCAGCTCTATTTAATTGATTCAATTGAATCAATATACATTTACGATGGCGCATTTCGTGGAATATTCCGTAGATAGCCTATAGGATACGGATGGGGTGGACTTTACAGGGTGAATACATTCAGTAGCCTAACAATTGTGCTAACGTTAATTATATAATGACATAATGGTATACTAATCCTTTCCATCCGCTGTGCGTTGTCCAATCACCTGGGGATTGATGGAAAAACATGTTTGATCCATAGACACGTTTTGATATAGGCTGCACAGTGTATGCCTATTTAATTCCAGACAGAAATAGTAAATAAGTAAATACCGTGTGGACTGCCAGTTTGATGGAGGGTATTCAATTCTAATTATCCGGTATAATCCTAAATAATCATTTTACAGGATTTCACTGGGCTATTCGTGACATAGATATGATATAATACTAAAGCAAATCTGACGAGTTCTCCGCTCATTGTTCTGACATTTACGACGGAGAATAGGCAAATCGCAACCGCCAAAGGTAAATGCGTTCGGGGTTCACGGCCTCCTTCCGTCTGGGACTCTGTAGCCATTTCATCTCAGGCTGGCGCAGGGCTTTATTTAGCAGATGCCTGCAGGTGTTGCCTAGTAACAGAGAAGGAACCAAGATCCGAGAAGGGGGAGTGGGCGGGGGGACTTTCGCCACAGTTCTGTCTTCCACCCCCGCCACGACTCACAGTCTTCATTAGAAGCCGTTTCAAAGGGTTTGCAGTCACTTGGCAGAAAGAAACTGACCAATTACAAAACGTTTTAGTTTCCTTGTCAGCCTTAAAGTGTAGCTGTTTGTCAAACTATTTTATGCTTGTATTAAGTGCAAACGCGTATGCGACCACCTGATATACTTAGGCCTATTTATTATTTTAATATTGAAATTTGAATGAAATATGAATTTTATTTTCTGAATCCCTCTAAAATTTTGAGAATTTTTAAAAACTTTTTTTTGCCATAACAAGTAGTGTCATTGTTTCCTGTAAAATAGGCCTGTCATAGCCTCTTTTCAACCAAGGGCCTACCGATAGTTCTCCATAATTCTTTGTTAATAGCTAAATTCTGAATTTGTTTAAATATGATAGGCATGCAGGCTAATTCCTTAAAAGAGTTGAGTTTACTGCAAAGGCAGGGGTGATAACCCATTTTTAGTTTTCAATAAATTGACCGAAAATTATCGATCGATAATACCTATATTTTTTACTCATAAACAAACTCATAAATATGTGTGAGATATTGCATTACAAATCTGCAAACATTTTAGGTGTTTTGTTTAGCAAGACTGGGCAGCAAATCACTTCCTAAGGGCCTAAAGGTCCTGCACAGGCAAGTTGTATTTCACATGTAAATTATTGCATTATGGTGTGCCAAATAATCATCCATAATACTTTTCCCCAATGATTAAAATGATTGGAATTGGAGATTTATACCTTATCTCTCATCTCTGGCTATGAGCAAGCCTGGAAGGCAGGCTGAGTTGGCAGGGAGATAATATTCATAAGCTTGCCTTATGTGACACACCTATTGACCTTGTCCTGTATTTTTTAAACGGAAGACATGCTAGTTCGCCGAACCTTAATACATTGCAGCCATTTATCTCACTCTTCTTTTTTGGTCAAATGTGTAAGGACACATTTGTGTGTTGACATCCAGGCACAACACAGTGAGGCTTCACCATGTTAGCTAACGCCTATTGCTGTCCCTCACGTTTCATTTTTGGTAACTAGTTACATTTGCTGGCTAGCAAACAATGTGAACGGCCTCCTCTGGGAAGTGAGTGATAGGGCTCACGAGCGGTGATTTTTTGTAAATTGTCATTGGTGTTTTAAAATGAGCTATTCCCAGTTGCAATTACATAGGCATGTTGAATGATATTTTGATCATTTTATAACAAAATTGTCATTGGTGTTTTGGAAAATGATGGGTTGTTGGACAGATGTCACAAATACTTGTTTTCTGATGTCACAAATACTTGTGCCTTGTCAGCCAATAGGATAGGATCATCAGAATTATTTTTCTTTACACAAGGGAGGAGCCTGACCCAGCTTTATCAGCATATCTGCATAAAGGTCAGATTTCAAGTGTTCAACCTCCCACTTTCATCTTGATTCACCCAAACATCATTTGATCTGTTGAAAATGTGATTTTGACTGTTCAGGATCTTTAACACTCCTGAACATTTTTTTGTTGTTGAAAAAAGTACAGTTATCGCAGCATTGAGATAAACACAATATGACTGCCTAGGTAAGGGATTTATTCACTGGAATTGTATGAATAAAGGTGGTTACAATGGCCGCTTTTGTCTACACAAGTATAAGATCACAATTATCAATGTAGGATAATAACAGACAGAAGAGTTAACTAGGTAGCTTGCTAGCAAGTTTACAATCTAGCTAGTTAGCTAACTTGTATGTGCACTTGTTAATCTCACTAGCTGGCTACCCACTGCAGTCCATTGCACAAAGACTAAAGTGAACACAACTTTAACAGAGTAAAGAAAGGGGGCTAGAACATATAGCTTGGGATGGATCTGTAGCTAAATAAACTGCATTCACTTTCCACAATTTGACTAGTTTATAGGTCCTTGTTTTTGCTTGCCTCAGATGACATAGCTTGCTAGCAGCTGTAATTGTGCGGAAAATGACTGACTTGTGTGCAGGTTTCAGTGTTTTGTGAGCAGCAGAATATTTATTTTGAAAATAATTTGACAAAAATATCGTTATGGTTGCTCGCTTATTAATAACAAGAAGTTATAGATAACTATCGATTTTTTGACAAATGGTCTTCACCTTACTATAATTACACAACGAAATATAGCCTACAACACTATCAACAACATAAGAATGCAGAATACGCACAACATTGTGTTATACAGTAATATTATTACAAATAATGTTCTCATATTTATGATATAATTAATAATTCGATGTCAACTGAGTTACAATCAGGTTGTCGTTTTCGGCAAGCATATATTTGTTCATACCACTGGTTTGGGGCCATAGACAGCAGATATCAGGGGTTGGCCACGGGCACATGTGTCGGGCCAAACACCATTAAAATAATTTACATTTTTCTATAACAATAAGTAATAAATGGCATAGCCTAATTTTGTACCATCAAACCTGTCAAGAACTGACGAAATACACATAACAGCTACAAGACTAAGATATTCGTTAGTAAAACCCGTTATAAAAGAAAATGCATTCTTGTTTAATTCATGTGTTTTCCTCACTCCTAAAAGACCGCTATCGACAGTTGTAAATGGACAGTCTGCTGGGATGGCGATAAAACGAGGGTGAAAGAAATCTTATAGGCAGTGTCACAATTTAATTCAACTTAATAATAACGATAACATCATGGAGCTTTTCTCTCACATTCACTTGTATTTTGCGTCCCTAGCTCTTTCACGCCGAGGAGACATTATTAGTTAATAATTACTAACATGTTTAGAATTAGGTGTCAAAAATGCATGTTTCTGTATTTTTGGCTGGTGGCTTGAATATGCATTTGTCACTTTTCGTTTATTATTTGCTTTATTGCTGGCTAATTTAAACAGCGCCATCGATCAGCTGACATACTTTCCTTTCGGAGAACGTTTGAACATAAGCAAATATTTCATTGAAATTAAAAGTGTGCATTTTGTTTCTGTAGTATGGTTGATAGGCTAGTAGGTATTATCGACATTATTATGAGATACAGCATGCATGTAGTCCTAGAAGTGCACTTATGTCATTTGCGCACCAGATCTGTGTGTACACAATGTTCGTGAATGAAACCCATTGTGTGTTAATTTAAAATCTAGTTCATGTGAATTATTTTATTTATATTTGTGTTTGTTTGTTTTAAAACCTAGTTGTTGAAAATGATTAAGACGTTATCTCACCATATTTACAATGCTGGCTATTTTTTTTATATGGCTGCATCTGTAGTGTGATATATGGCACCCAAGGTAGGCTTGAAGTGGCTATTAGTCTCTCTCTCATCCATGTGGCCAACAATCAGATACGAATTTAAAACCAGCATATCATATGACTCCAGACACAAAATAATACACCATCTATATCATGGTTCTGGGGGATTCCATTAACTTGAGCCATGTTACACCTTATCCAAGGTACAAACACACAAACCAAACACCATGATTTCACCGCAGATGAAATGTTGGGATGGTGGGTAATTTATCTAACCTTTTCTTGTCAAGATGTAAGAGAACTTTACTCTGCTGGTAGTAGGGGTATGTTTGCACAAGTAGAGATATTGTCTGAAACTGCAAGGGCCATGGGAGACTGCAATTCTGCATTCCATCACATGGCATGGCAGCATTGGCTCACAATGTAGACAGGACAAGAAGTGATGACATGCAATATCTCATGTAGCATAGTGAATGCTAAATATCAGAAGACTGGTCTTATGCAAGGTTGCCAGTGTGGTTTTTCAAGACACTACATTTATTATTGTCCACTCCCAGCACTTCCCTCTCGCTACCTGGGGAAACATCGCCCGGTTTCTATAGAGCTTTTTAGAAGTGTCTAAAAATATTTTTTTCCCACATGCGCTGTGCCATAAAATATTTATAGTCAACTACAATCTGCCACCCTGGCAATGATGCAACAGACTTCAAATATTAATGAGCATTGGCTTCAAGAAGATGTCAAAATGGAACAGACTTCTGTCCCCTCCGGCAGATTGCAAGGCCTTACATAATCCACAGTGCTGTATTCTGATTAATTCAAATGATCCCTGTGAACCATCTTTACACACTGTCTTCTTTCCATCAACAGTTTTTTTCTGGAGGAAAGTGCTCAAAGCTAAAACATTTGTTGCGGCTGCTGTGCAAATGTACTCACACATGTTTAAATATGTAAATGTAATTGCGTGTGTGCATTTGTTTGTTTATCACACTGTGATGCTACCAATAATTACATATCCGTCTGCACACTGGAAGCAATTATACAACACCCCAATGTAGACCTGTTTGCAGTTGTTCCTTTTATTGTTTTTAATGAAAGAAATTGTATGCAGCAAAGATTAACCTCTTTCCAAGGACAGTGGCAGCTGCCTCTCATTGACAGAGCTTGTGCCTAAAGGGTAATGATACTGGGTGAAAACAGCACACAGAAAGGGTAACAATAAGCATCACATGCATTATTGAGACCTTCCTTTTTAGTATATATATATATATATATATATATATATATATATATATATATATATATATATATATATATATATATATATATTTAAATATATATATATATGATATTTGTGCATAGTGTGAGTTAGGCATCAATAATTGAACAGTGACATTTGCACAGGGCATGACTTCTTAGATTAGACTGTAACTGCCCAAGTGGCTCCAGATTCCTGGCCTTTGTCTCAACAGTAGAGAAGTGTGAGCTGAAGCCTGATTCAGCAAACAAAAGAGGCATTCTGGTGCTCTTCGTCTGAGCCTCACCAACCTTGAACTTTCTGTCGTGCATCAAAGGTCAAGGGCCAATTGAATTAGTCTTGTCTCAACCTTTACAAAAATGCACACAGAATTTTAAAAAGAGTGAATAACCAGTTGCCAACTAGGAGCTGCTTGTGACTTTTTGTCTTTGATTTTGGTGTCTTTGCATTGTTTTGGGTTTGTTTTCTGTCTTTGGTTTAGTGTCTTTTGCCATGGAATTTATAGGTAACTGCTCAAATAAAGGAAACACCAAAATAGTGTCTTGATAGGGCGTTGGGCCACCATGACCTGCAAGAACAGCTTCAATGCACCTTGATATAGATTCTACAAGTGTCTGGAACCCTATTGGAGGGATGCAACACCATTCTTCCACAATAAATTCCATAATTTGTTTTGTTGGTGGTGGAAAACACTGTCTCAGGCACTGCTCCAGAACCTCCCATAAGTGTTCATTTGGGTTGAGATCTGGTGACTGAGACAGCCAGACGCCTGTACGCTGTGGATGGGGGTTTGTCATCCTGGAAGAGACCACTTCCATCAGGATACTAATGCTTCACCATAGGAGGAAAGTGATCATAATGGCTTTGTATTTATTGCCATCCACCTTGCCCTCTAAGGGGTTGAGTGGACCTAAACCATGCCAAGGAAATGCACCTCACACCATAAGAGAGCCGCCAGAACCCTTCACTGTGGGAAACAAGCAATCTGGCCTGTAGGTTCATTTTAGCGTGCACCACACATGCGGTCGTCCGTTTGTTGAGAATAGTGTGAAGGATGACTCCTCTGACTTTTTTCATTACTTGGTAGACCACTGCTTGTGTTCTTTGCACCACTTTACTTGCAAATGTGCATTTGTAGGTGTAATAAGAGGTTTATGCACTGCAACCTGACCATAGTATCCTTCTCTGTGAAGTTATTGACCAACTGTTCACTGTCTGTTTTCCCTTGAATCTCGAACCAGTGCATGAACATCATGGTCGAGGAGTATACATTTTTGACCACAGTTGCCCCTAGTTGAGGTCTTTTCCTCAGACTTCCATGCCAACATCAGCAAGTTGAGCAGTTTTGTTCACTGAAGCTCCTGCCAAACATACCAAAACAATCACCCCTCTTTCAAAGGCACTGAGATATCTTCTTCTAGCCATGATAGCCAAAATAATGGGAAACAGGGCCTGCCCAGAATTATTATCATTTTTTACAATTTTGTTTCTGATTTTCTCTCCCAATTTAGTAGCCAATTATACCCTCTGTTTACTCCCTCTGCCAGGTTCAGTCTGACGCAGTCAGGTTTCAGACCGTGACTGCAATAGGTAGGTCACGCTCGCAAAGCACCAGACAATGCGAGTGCGTTAGTTACCTTATTCGAGGCCCCTACCCATTTTTACACATGACCCTAAGCATGATGGAATGTTATTTGCTTATTTAACTCAGGAACCACACCTGTATGGAAGAGCCCTTTACTGTACTTTGTATCCCTTTACTCAAGTGTTTCCTTTCTTTTGGGGGTAAACGGTAGAACATATTAAATTAATTCGCTGTGAATTCACTGCATATTTCACCTGCTTTATTTATGTATAAGTGGGTCTGAGGTGTAGATGGGCCTTGTCAGATCATCTGTCTATATTGTCTCAAGTGTAAAATCATTTCACTCTGAAGCAATCTTTATCATGGGAGTATTGAGTCTCCTCCTCCTTTTCGCCCTGCTTTGTTTCCTCCCAGATCTGCTGCGACGCATCCTTTCCCTTTGTCTAAGTGCTGCACCTGACAGAGATGGAACGTAGCCAGCTGTGGCCACCAGGCCTCAGACTGAAGCAGCTCCTTGGTTTATGTTGATGTGACAGCAGCAGAAGTCAGATCCAGTGGACGATGCGAGCATCATTGATCCACAAAGCACAGAGTCAGTTCTAGCCCCCCGCCCCTCAATATCTGTGCAGATCATTTACTGATTGGTTCATCGCCTCCCCAGTCATCTTTTATGTTCATATCCTGCTAACAATCAGGGACCAATCAGTTGTGGTTTGTTGTAACAGAATACAATGGCGCTTTTCCACTGCACAGTACGTTATGGCATGGTAACCAATCCATGATCCCATGTTTTGTCGCTTTTTACATTGCCAAGTGAACCGTACTGAAGTACCCATGCTGAATTTAGCTACTGTTCTGTTTAGGTGCTAGCAAGCCGAACAAGGACCTAAGGGTGAGGCTAGCAATACTGCAGACCATTAATTGGTCACGCGCAATCGTCACAGAATTGTTTCAGACCAGCTCAGACACAACCAGCATTTTTTTCAGCTTCACTTCGATTATTGGTATTATTCTAAGAGCATTATATAGAGTTTGGCATTAGGTTTGCATGATTCTATGAGTTTGTGTTATGGAAACTGAAATAAACACGTTTTGTTTCAAAGGACAAAGTATAGTATTGTCATTTTCATTAACGCAATTAGAATATACATTTTCATTCATCACATAAATAGATGCATTCCGATGCTCGAGCTAAACCCAGGCCTTTGAAACAAAAGGATCTGAACTGGACGGTGTCAAATGACAAACTGTTTGAACAATCTTGCGCCTCCATAAATCGACACTGGCATTGAATTTTCTTTTAGCTTGTAGCACGTCAGAAACAAAAATAAAAAAAGAAGAGACGGTGAAGGGGTGAACAGGAAAGGTGTATCAGAAGGTGGATAAGAAAAAGGCAAACTATTTGAACCTTGTGCTTGTAAAAGCCAATGCTTCTGAAGTTTGTTGGTGAACAAGAAAAACCGGAAAGAACATGGATACTTTAGATTATTGAGTTAATAAAATAAGAAAAACAAATACAATATTTTTCTGCAGGGTTGAATGAGCCTTTAACTTTATTGCACATTCTTGTTTGGTTTTTGCTCTGACTTTGGCCTGTGATGTTTTCGTGAGGCCTGCATAACACAGTCTAGTTTATTCAATACAATGAAGAGGCTCTGATTCACCCACACACCAGACTCCACTGAGTTCAGGTACAAATCTTTTTTTTTTCTGTGACAATACCTGTGACATGCTTCCAAAAACTCAATTTTGGCAAACCACAAATAAATAAAAACACAAACATTCATAATAACGACATGACATTTTCGGACGGAAATCAAGATGAAAAAAAATAAAGAAAAAAAAAGTAGAAGCAGCAACTGCAGTTTTTTTTCCATTTTTCTTTACAAAAAAAAAAACCAAGATATCTACCTAACAATCACTGATCACATGCAGATTTAAGATAACAGAATCATCTCACTTGTTTGGACAATTAATTCAATTAGTTTCTGCAAACTAACATTCTAAAGTCTATCACAAAAGTATGCTCCTAAACCAGCAAACACCCATTTTTTCTGATATTTTGACTTATTATAATTTATCATATTATAGCATCCTCTAGCACAGGTCCTTAGAAATGTACACAACACACTCACATTTGAAATGGCAGCCCATACAGAATCTGGAAAAGACCTATAGCAATGCCTTGTATTTAGATACCAGATACTGCAAAAATGATCAGTCATAACAATGAAAACACATTCTAGCCAAAGGGGACCCTCACACACTCAGTCTTTTAAATTCCATTACATGTGAACTGAATTACATGATACTGTACAACTATTCTCATGCAAAGACACTGCAGCCTAAAGATACATATTTTTACTCAGAGCATTTGTAGTTCAGGTGAAAGGACAATGTATTTATAAAGGTCTGAGTTGGACCCATGTCCTTGGGTGAGAATTGAACCCTCTCCCCATGCTTTTACAGTGAAAAATGTGGAGCAAATCTAACAATGTATCGCAGCTTGGCAATATCTTACATACAGACACTGCTCTTGCCTGATGTCACACACAATCAGACTTCAGGGCAAAAGGATGAGGAATGTAAATGACAGGGATGTCTCCCATTTGAATGTCAATATCATTAGCAGCTTCAGTTATGACATTCAAAACTACAAAACACCCAAAGGTGCATTTGTGGCAAGTATTCCGGCTGTGCAATGCATTCTGGGTTTGAGGCTCCTTGAGTGTTTGAGGCTAGTGTTCCGTCAAACAAAGGTAGGCACATGACACGGGGAATGACGTAGTGTGACACATTGCTGAAATGCTATCTGCTTGCTGAGGCATTGCAGCACAGTGCAAATCAGATTACCAAAGAGGAGGATGAATTATACAGAATGGGATGGATGATCTTTGATGTGACACTTGAGCTGGGCTGGTAATGGTGGTGGTTCACTGGGTCTGTGGCTTACAGACTGTACCATCTGTGAGAGTCGGGTGGGGTTATGGCAGGTTAAGGCAGGATGATGCCTACCCCTCTTGGGTATGGCCCATGGGAGTAGGGGTTGTGTTCAACAACCTTGCTCTAAAGTGCCCCCCAAAAAAAACAAAAAAACAAAAAAAAAATAATAATAATAATTGAACCATTTCAGATGAAATAAAAGTACTTGCAAATGCATTTTAAATGATGGTGCCTACTACCGGAGACTCCAGATAGCCATTAGCATGAAAGCCTGTGCAATGTTACAGCTGAAACTATGTTTAATGCAAAGCCAATTATGTACTAGAAAAAAGCTTGACCTGTACACATTTCATGGTATAACATCGGGTTCAAAGAAAGGTTTTCAACAGAGGTGTCCATGCCAAGAATCATTCTGTAAAACCTAATCATGCTGTACAGTACGTAAGACATAAGTTGATGTTTCACTGTATGCTTTCTCTTCCTGTGCTATAATTCTAGCTCCCCTTTCTGGTTTCAAGTTGAAGAGCACAAACTCAACATCCAGAAAGGTTAGGAATATTTATTCTACAACAATCATTTATTTGATTTATTTTATTTGAAGAAATTTAAATCGCCAGTGATTCTACATTAAGTTGTTCACTTAATATGTTCCTTTAATACCAGAGTGCACCACAAAGTTCATAAAGAGAGAATAGACATGAGAAAATATAAATACTAAATGCTGTGTCCCCTGCATACTATAATCAAATAAAGATTCATTTAGACATTAGATCTTTGTTGTGGCCCATCCCGCAACTTTCTAGAATTCATTATTAAGACTCCAGGGCAGACTGGGCACCTGTGACAGGCACACCTTAATCTTGCCATTTTGAATTGAAAATGACATTTCAAGGGGCAACTAATAAAGACCAAGGCTGTCCATGCACAAGTCCTGGTGCATCAATCAAAGGCCCACATGAGTCATATTCATTTCACACAGAGATGTCCTGTGGGTCAGCCTTGTCCATCTTCATCTGTTATCGTTAGCGGCAGCAGGTACCGCAGTTAGCATTGGAAATGAACATCACCGCAATTCAGCCATCTGTTCTACAGCTCTCTTTAATTGACTACCACAGCTCTTACACAGGAAAGCCAGGCAAGAAAACAGTGCACTAGCACCACCAAACTACCAGAACAGAAGTGAATGAAAAAATCAGTGTAGCACAACACCATTAAACAACAAAGACATGGCTCTGTACGCCTGTTACAGACTCCATTTCTCTTGGAAAGCCACCAACTTTTGTGCCATTTCACAGGAAGAAAAAAAAAAAAAAAAAAAAAATACAAATCACATCTAATGACACCTCTGAGGTGCTAATTGAGGCCAATTTCCCGTTGACTGAATTTTTGAATAAAGTAAATAATTTAAAAAAAAGGAAAACACACAACTGTGTATCAATGTGCATCCAATTTCATTACATTTTCAAGGGACTGATTCCATGATTCTGCAGGTCTGTGTCAAGCCTCATAAGGTCAACTGCACTTTCTCATGCACACGCACGCGCACACACACACACACACACACACACACACACACACACACACACACACACACACACACACACACACACACACACACACACACACACACACACACCCCATCCACACCACCACCCTCCCCCATCCCACCCCACTGGGGCTCCTACAATCAACAGCCATCTGGTATCTAAATCATCAGAACTTCATGTTCTTAGTCTTCTCCAAAACGCATGATAATATCAACAAAGAGGTGCGGTTCATTGCCATTTTCTTTGTCTATTTTTTTAATCATTACAGTACCTCAGCATAAGCAACATTTTTTTTTTCCTCATCGGAAATCAATGACCATCTACATAACACAGTGATGTCTAAATTTAGCCACAAGAAACAGAAAGACAGAGAGAGAGAGAGAGAGCAAGAAGGAGAGAGGGAGAGAGAGAAAAACAGAGAAAAAAAGAGAGCACAGCTCCACATAAATTACAATCTTCAAGTTGCATTGAACTGTGAAAAACAGCACAGCAAAAAAAGTGGAACCTGGAACGTACTGCCTTTCTATTAAATATTAACAGATTCATTTGCATGGAAATGAGAGGAGCAGCAGTGGATGGAAACTCTGATGCTGTTCATGGCAGTGCGTTGGAACAGAGCGAGAAAGACAGTAGTAGTAGGAGGAGGAGGAGGAGGATGAGGAGGGAGGAGGGTAAACGCACATATGATGAAGTGGGTCAGGTGGAAGGAGGTGTCAGTGGGAGGGGGAGGGGTCAGGAAGGAGGGCATCTTGACATCAGCAGGACTATCACTTCCGCAGGGCCAGATCCAGTTTTGAAACATGATCCACTAAAGGCGATATTTACCTGTAAACACATCTGCTCATGAATAAGTTAAAAATGTCAGCGTGTGCTCCTCAGGCACCTAGATGAGAGTACTTTAAAAGAACACAACAATGGGAGATGTGCAGCATCGAGGACGGGACGGTAGCTTTCTTCTTTTTTTTTTCTTTTTTTTTTAAAGTTTGGTGGAAAAGGAGCGTGGCAGGGGTGTGGTGTGGGCATGGCATCTCAGCCATCGGACACGGGAGGGGACACCCAGCCGTACTTCTCGTGGGTCTTCACCAGGCTCTTGAAGGTGGCCTCGGCTTCTTTGCGGCTGAATGCTTTCTTGGACTTCCCCGCTTTCCTGCAGATCCGGCCCTACGAGGAAGGAGAAAAAAATCCGATGAGATCTGTCCCATTATCTCTTTCACATTTGCCGGCAAGCCAAGTCAAGCCTACATTACGACCATGGAGAACGCATGACGCACGCAGAAGATGCACGATTCAACCAATGTGACCGCATAGACACTTAATCTTGATAGTTCTGTTCCTGCATTGTTCAGCTGAAAGCTCCAACACCTGAACTCAATTCTCAACACTAGTGTTATGCATGTTTTACACATATGTTGGAAATACATCAGTTTTGAGAGAGCAGGGAATAATGGAAGTTAATAATGGATGGAGCGTGGGCTCTACTTCCACTGATGTAACTCACAAAAAAAACTGTCAGTGTCCATAGCAACACCACAGCACACCTCCTCTAATATGATTTGGGAAACATTGCAGGAAGTCCATCAGTAATAAGAGGGAGGGGAAAATGTCATCAGCACTGAATGGCCTAGCAGAGGTAGTCACAGTATGTGCTGATACGGATGTTCCCAGAACAATTTGCTACACTAATTTTCAGCAATATCATTGTATTTAAATATGACAATATGGCTGGGGGCAGAATGTGCACAAAATGCAGCTAGAATTTCATATTTTAGAAACAGAGCAGTTTAGAAACAGAAGGTGGAATGTAACGGAATACAGCATTACAGGCCATTACTGTGAGATGAGTTTGGGACAATAGCAACAGGCAGTCGCTCTTGCTACAAAACACAGAAGGATGTCCACGATGAAAGGAAACTACATCGTACTTGTAGACTGAAACTATTGAAACTTTTGAAACGTACGGCAGATGCGAACCAAACGTTTTAGTTCAGTTAACGCAAAGGACAAACAAAAGAGCTTTACCATGACAACATGTAAATTCCCCTCAGTAAAGCTGATCCCAAATGCCATTGGCTTTTTTGAAACATTAACAAAGAACTGATTTAATGTGTTTAATATAAGTCTAATTAGTTTTTCTACCTAATAATTCATTTGGTGAATGTTTAGTAAAAGGACACCTGTTTTTAAACATTCACACTGATGGCATCTGTCACTACCATGCTCTGTGCACAATATTATTCAGCCAGTCAGCTCAAAGAGAGATGATTAGATCACCACTTCCAGGGTCACACCTCTGCATAACCCCCCTTCCCCCAAACAAAAATGATTGCCCTCCCACTCATTAGCACCCCTCACCACCAGTGGTTTGGCCGAAAGAAACCTGTCACCTTAAGTGGAATCTTCTTTTCAAATGGGCTACAGCCATTCGTTGTTGGAAACTGACAGGCAAAATGGAGGCATTAGGAAGATTGAAGCTCTTAGAAAATAATAGGAGCAGGGCTGGCAATGGAAATCGCTATCAGCTACTCAGAGTGCCTATAAAATGACAGATAATTATTTTTCTTGGTAGCAAACTACTTTCAGCCATTGACTAGTGTTTGTGCAGAGAGACATTCAAGTGTATGGGAACATTTAAGGCCCATATACACAATGAACAGCCAATACTCACTTATCTGCAGAGGGACGTAACAAGAAAGATATCACAAGAACATGAAATCGGAATGTGACTACAATAATAATCTAGGGAGGCATGCAAATGAAAATAATGCCATATTTTCTAGCATAAGCATTGAAACTGGAGCACTTTTTGGGATGCTGAGTGACATTACATGGCTATTCAAAGATCAGTAACTTCATTGCATCATGTTGAATAATAACATGAAATGGAAATAAAATAGCAGCACAGTACGAAAGGTATTTTCTGAAAAGATGCCTTTAACCAAGGTGATTCATGAAGCTTTGGTATTGCTTACTGTCTATTTATGAAGCTACTTATTTACAGGGGCATTTTAAGCTAATTTGAAGTACCTTGCTCAATGGTGCAAACAAAGGCGATGCTGACTTTGGATTTCAACATGCACGCAACAGGGCCAGCACTGTTGAAAGCATTTCAGCCAAAATAATGTTCTTCGTTTGTGCATCACTTTTATAAAATTATACTCTCCAATTACCAATGCACCACTGGTCATAGGTCACTTACTAGCACCATTAACACTTGCATGTGAAGTATCATTGGACCTCAGATAGCTGGTTAACCAATTTGCTCATTTTAGGTTCATATGCATATATTCTCAAGAATAAGAACATACATAGCTGAAATGGTGTGTAAACACATTTGTTTTTCCATGGCAGTAAAACACTTTAATAAATATCTCTCCTCACAGGCTGTAAGGTATCTTTTTCACCAGAGCTGCCAGCATGTGCTCATGCATTCAATCCATAGATAACATTGATCAATAACCAGAATCAACACACTTAACAAAGTTGCCTTTTGGAAAGAGCTGGTCATTTTCATTTTCCAATTATGAGAGTTGAGGTAGCCTAATTAAATGGTGCGATGTGCTTGGTGCAAATTACACAATGATAGAGATTACACTTGAATCACCTGATGGATTTTACCACATACAGGTTCTTTAAGAGGAGCACAGTAGACTGAATCCCTGATGTAGTGTAGCCCCTCTGATTCAGATGAGATATTACACCAAGGCCCTGACTCTCTGTAACATCATACCTGGAAAGCCTTGTGTTCTGGCTGAACTTCAGTCTGGCTCCTTTACTTTGCCCCCCACAAACTGCCACCCTCCCCCCAGTTTCAGTTCCTGAACATTCACTGCTTCTCCACAAATGATGTGTGGCAAATGTGTTGGCACAAAATGGCTGCCGTGCATCACCCAACAGCATCTTCTCGTCAGTTCTCAGAGGCTCACATAGTGATACCTTACTCCTCATGTAGACATGATTTTTCTAACTGATTTAAACGGTTTTAAGACCTTGGCATTATGACCGGCACATAAAACATCTAGCATATTATTGTTGGGCCGCACAGACGGAAGTATCCATGGCCACAGCCGAAGAGATCCATCACCACTGCATGTTCTCAGAAAATGCATTACATAAAAAAGCTGAGCGCTCAATATGGATTTCTGTCGTCACTTCAGCCTGCTTTTGCATGCATGGGAATGGATTTCCCCATACAATACTTCATGGGATCTCACACAAACGATTACATAATCCTTGTTTCTCAGTATATGTCATTTAGGTTCAACAAGGATGATACTACTGTCCTAACTAGGTCACACTGGTGCATACGATCCATACTTCATCTCCTACACTAGCAGACTATACATTTTGCCATTTTATTTTCCAGGATATTTCCTCAATAGTTTTTTTTCTAATTAATTTCTGTACAACATTCACATCCCCTTTTTATCTCAACAGGTGATTTGAAAGATACAACATTTTAAAAGCCCTCATAGGGTGTAAATTACATGGTACCAGTACTCTCCTTCCATCTATGATGGAAACATTTCTCCCTCCACTGGTAGGCATGAATGCCAAAGACCCAGGGTTGCTCCAGTGTGAACGTTGCTGGAGAGACAAAAATAGCCCATTATTGCCCCGGGTCCTGTCAGAGCAGGCTGCAGTTTAATGGGCCAGAAATAATACTTAGAGCTCACTCACTCAAGAGGAAGTGTCCAGATCATGTTTCAAAGCCTGTGATTTTGGGATTAAAAACCAAATTGAGCTTTTAAAGGGCACCTGGGGAGGTTCTTCAGGAATATAAAACCCAGGAAGAGTGTTCGGTTTGGCAAAGAGAACAATTATAAATCACCATTTTGGTGACTGAATGGTGGCACACACCACTGACTTGGTGTGTGCTTTGTACTCTATACCCAACAAACACTTCCCCCTGGGTTCTTTTTGAAATACTTATTGCTGTCTTGAAAGAACCCAAAGAATAAAATCTATTTTAAGGTCCTATTAGATTTACATGTCAAGTAAAAACTGTTTGATAAGCTACTGTTTTGTTTTGAATAAAAGCCTAAAATATCCTTTAATTGTCTTTACTTACAATATTTTTGTTGCAGGCGACAAAAGTGCTAGTGGTACTGAAGTTATATTGACTGAATGAAAAGATCTACAACAGAACAACATTGTGATTGTTTGTCTAGTTTGTAGAGTGTACACTAACTATAACTTGTATATAGTGAATGATGGGCAATCTACTGAATGGGAAATGCTCAATAGTACATCCAGTATATGTTAACAAGTGCATGCTAAACTGAAATTGCAGTGTGGCTGCACACAGCTGTACAATTGAATTGTGAAAGCACTGCTATGGTGTTATATGGCTCTGTTTTATATTTAACATTTAAATGAAATTGCTTTCCAAATGAATGATTTCTACAAGTACTTTGACTTGAATTATTTTATTTTATATATACAATTGTTAAAATGACAGTAAAGATGATACTACAATGATTTCAGTACAGGGAAGGACAACTGACTTTGAAAAGAGGCACAGCATTTTGTGGAACTATAAATTAAAGCAATTAGTAAATGTCTATTCAATATATTGACTATTATTTTATAGCTTAGGCCAACTGTTCTCAAAATCTTGGAAATTCAATCATTATTGGACTGAGAATGGTGAGATATTTTAAAAGCTGAGGCTGTTTACAATGAAATTCTACATTTTTTTACAGACTATACAGAAATTGTAATCCAAAATTGCTCAATTTTAAACACATGAATACGCAAATAATACAAAATTTGCTTTCAAAAACCATTCATAAAGCAAAATACATTTAGTTGAAAACTAGGACTATATATAATACAAATATATAAATGGAAATATGTTGTAGTAAAATTAATAAGAATAACTACGTCAAGATATTTCTATTTAAATAACTGTGCATATTTTAGAAGAAATGCATTCCAAAATATGTGCTTTATATTTGGAAATATATTTCTTATATGTCAAAATATGTTTACATTCCAACAGTATCAAAATATCTTTACTTAATGTTACATTTTAATGTATTTATCAGTGAAACTCATCACATCTAAAACTGTGCTATAAGGGATCCTGAATTTGAAGGTCATATTTATTACTACTGGACAATACATTTAAAGGTGTGGTTTGCACTAACCACTGCTTTTCACCTAGAAATCATCATGAATTCCATTGAGCTGAAAGGAATCTCAACTTCCAAATTGAACTGTTGTGTGTATTCGCTGTGAAATTCTTACTGTTCCTATACTAGGCAGTGACCCTTGGTTACTGTATTTATCATAGCCACAGGCATGCAAGACATTATTACTGTCTTTTATGTGGACAATCAAGGCATCTTATGTTGTTTTAAATATTTTATTCATACATCCAGAAAAAACCCCATTATTTTCACAACACATTCCCATAGGTTTATGTGTTAAAGTCCTCACAGTGGTTAAGTTAGGTTTTTTTAATACCGTTAAGTGCTGGAAGACACTTGCTTTTCGATTAGTGTGAAGAGGTTTATCGTGACATCCCTTTCGCCGAGCTTATTAATGGCATCACATACCTCTTAGATCGAAAACACTTTACTCTGCAAATGAAGATAAAATAATGCATTTTCTTACAGAACTGAAAGAGCGTGAAAAGATGACAGGTAAAACTGTTTATTGCAATTAATCACTGTCAACTCCGTGAAAGTGTGCCGATTAAAAAGCTAGTGAGAAAATTGCATGTATTAAAGCAAGTGTTTTTTTTTATTGCTTACCAGGCATTCATCTCAGCCATGAGAGTACAATATCAATCTTTTCACTCCCTGATAATTACCATCTTCTGCCCTTCTGGGAGTTTGATGTTGTAATGTAGAGGCTGTGATGTTAATTCTCCATGTATCCTTGGGGCTATTTAATGAAACTGGTTATTTTACAATGCCTCCAGGTCCCCAAAACTAATAGGTTGAAGATTGGAATCGTTGGAATCCTAACACTTAATGCAAGCAGGGTTCACAAGACTTAACACTACTGACATTTCCACAGTGAAAGGACACTTTGACATGCAAAATTCCAGTGCTCTAAATAAGTCTCCATTTTAAGAAATGCATGCACAATATTTC
Organism: Aldrovandia affinis; assembly: GCA_029706075.1. Taxonomy (NCBI): domain Eukaryota; kingdom Metazoa; phylum Chordata; class Actinopteri; order Notacanthiformes; family Halosauridae; genus Aldrovandia; species Aldrovandia affinis. The sequence goes on from JAINUG010000118.1 coordinate 1,412,758, forward strand.
ACAGATTGAGTGATGCTGCGATCACAGCAACTGCAACCAAGGTCGCCATGGAGACAAGGTCTGAAGGATGAAACCAAAATGACCGTTAGACACCTTGACGCTCGGCAGCTGGTGAACAACAAGGGTCAGAGGGTGAAGCCATCATTGGTATCAATTCTCAAAATCTGCATGAAGGAGAGGGTGCTTATTGCACACACCTCTGACTAGACCCTTATTGGAAATTCGAACCTGAGATACTGGTGCCAGACTAATGTTATTTGGAAATCTAAATTCAACACCTTGCTCATATTAAAACACAGCACATCAGTATACAGCTAACGAACATGCTCTTATTGATTTCATCTTTATTCCTTAAATAAACATTTGCTGTCAATTTGATTGCCTTCATAATTGGTTGTCCAGAAGGTTGTGGGTGTCATTCCCAGTAGGCAAACACCAGAGAATTCAAAATTGATTCTCATTGGTTTTCTGTTTGAATTTCAAGTTCCTGGAGATTGAGGTGTGAGATGGACAGGCATTCTGATCAGTACACATCAACCCGTTTTATGCCAAAGGATAAACTCATGAACCAGTCATCTGAATTATACATGCTCCTCTAGCACTACAGCACAAGGACAGTGCAGCAAATAGCATTATGTAGCGTATTTTCTACGATATGATTTTATGTTAGTGGAGATCTCCATGCACTGCATAATAACGTATGCTCCAAATATGTTTTAAGAGTTTGACTCAAACACAAATGCTTACGCAGTACGTACAGAGCGCGCGAATCCTGTGCAAATTACATAATACTCTTGGGAGTCTATATTAGAGCATTGCTGTGTATTACTTATTGGGTGAACATGTATGCGTCTTACACTATTGTAATGACATGAAAAATGCACATGCACCCACACAAGGAAATAAAGACCCTCACCTGTCCTTTTACAAGACTCGCTGCGAACTGTCTCATCACCGCCTCCACTGTGTACGCACTGGACCATCCGCGGGGTGTCAACAACTCCATGCAAATAGCTCCTCCGTCGAGTACGTAGCCGTTCTCCAACCTGGGGCTTAGGACCCGCATGAATGGTGGGGAGAAAGGGAAATTGTCGGGGAAAGACACATTCAGCAGTATATACTCGGTATTGGTTTCTTTCATATCCTGCCAGAGAGCAGAGTCTTTGTCCACCTGGTGTAACTTGACATTCCAGTCAAAGAGGTTGTCGTCGGCCAGTTCGACAGTAATAAAGTTGTCACCCAGCCTCCGGATTTCTTGCAGTTCTTTCATCAATCTCCTCGTTCGGACCTGGGTGCAATGCTGTCTGTGCGGCGCCAGCGGTGGTAACGAGGTACTGGTCGCCTTGCCACCTCCCACTTGCTGTTTTTCCTTCATTTCCTTGCCCTGTTTATCCTTACCGATCGGCTTGTCCTTACTGGATTGCTCCGATTTCTTGGTTTTTATTTCAGGGGTGCTGAGAATGTTGCTCTCGTTGTTGTTCGTGTTGCAGTGTTTAATGTTGTTATTTTTCTGGTTCCCTTTCGTTCCTTTGAGCGAGCCTTGGTGATGCTTCGGATCCTCCGTGTCTCGGTCATGAAGCCGAATGAGACCTATTTTCCGTAGAAGAGTGGCCATTATTCCGCTTGACGTTCGAGTTGTGTTCACTAAACTGCTGAATTGGTGTTAGCTTTAATAAGGACGAACAAATGCCTTGCCTATTGCAGCCTTTGAAGATAACCACTGGGCGATTGCATGAAGCCGTCCGAACTCAGTGCATCGTTTCAACGAGCTCAAGACGAAAACACAAAAGCCATTATTGTAAATTAAGTTAGACAATAAAGCTGGCTAATCGTATACAAATTCCACGTTGTAATACACGTTATGTAATCCCTTTGTTGCGCAAACAATTCTAAAATCAATTCGGTGCAATTCCCGGCTCTTCGTTGCAGCAAATTTGACAGGTCGGTGATGTTGTTGACTGCAGTTTTGCGGCTATGGCTGCGGATTCTAGGACACTCGCTTCGCCAGTTAGCTTTTTTTTCATGCACTTCTCTGCGTTTATCTATAATCATAAATGTTCCTATGCTCGAGTTTCCTTTTTCGAATATAGATAATTACATCTCCATTTAACTGGACTTCAGGTTTCTTTGTCCAAGGTTATGTTCGACACATTAACTTACCCTTGATGGTAGCTGTCGTTTTTTGTTCAGCCGCCTGTTTAAATGTATCCGACAAAAATGTATGTAACAAAACAGTACCGGCAGTAAATATAAGAGGCCGTTTAATCCTGAGTTCCCAGTCGATCTGACTTTGCAGAGGTAAAAGCTTTGATGTAACTGCAGCTGCGGCAGTGCTAGCACTAATGCTGTTTGGAACGAACCAATCTGATAATCCTTAGCGAAGGGAGCACACAAATAGAAGCAGCGGAACGCTCGAGACGTAAAACAGCTTCCGTTGTACCTGGACTGAATGAATAAACATGCCTCACGCACGGAGTAATATATGCACAAAGTGGGTTGGGTTTTCATGGATCAGCTGCCGTATTCGAATGAGCTTTTCACGAGTCTTTTCTTTCTTTTGCCCTTCAATTAATACTTTTCACGACACTAATGCTGGGCCCCTTGATCATCAAATCAACCCAGACTTAAGATTTAAGTGCCGATCGCTGTCCAGCCCATAAAGAAAATAAACATGTAAATGCATGTGACGTGCTTAATTTCGTTCATTTGATATAATGTAATAACATCACATTTACATTTATATTAAACTGTATGCAGGCTATGGAAATAATTAGATATATACTGCAACAGAGATCACGTTTTTCACTTTTACATTTTTTTATTCTCAAGTGTCCCTTAACTCAAGGTTAATATATTCTATTATAATGCATTTGTCTTGGTGAATTTCAAAAGGACGGTTCAAGGTGGGATGAACATCGCAATACGTGACCATTGGGACCAGGAGTGCATTCTCAAATAAAACAATTAATTTTATAGCAGTCTCAGTCACTATTTTTATATACATCATTATTTTCCATAAGGTTAAATAGAATAATATTTATTCTGCTGTTTTTAACATATGTTTGTACTGGGAAGCATATGGGTCACAGTTCAGAACAAATGTGGGTGCATTATAGGTATTATGGGTTACAATTATGTACAGAGCTGTTACAGCCTGGAACCAGTGCTATTATAGCATCAATGGGTTCAATAAAAAAACTGCAAACATTGCAAATCACCCTGGATTCACAATGAAGAAACTTCACATGATCTTAGAACATAAGTTGAAGTATTCAGGAGCATTGGGAAAATCATACATGTTTTGATTCAATATTTTTGTATCTATATATGCCTCTCAGGGGAAATGTAGTTTTATTTGTGTGGTAAGGTTTGCAACCATGTTCTTTAGAAATTGTTATGTAAAATTGCCTCCAAGTGCTATGCTGCGTTTACTGAAGACAAATTGCATGGGGATGATTGTAGGCCAATTGATAAAATTATGGAACTCCATTACTCAGGCAGAAAATTGCATGGTAAAACAATAACTCAAATATGCAGGTAGTATAACAGAGATATGAAAATGGGCAGTTTAAGTAAAATTAAAGAGATGCAGTGTGTCATCAGATTACCTATAACTGCTTCTGTCGTCAATCATGTTGTTTCTTGACTGAACAATCATCCACCTTTCTTAGCATTGGAATGCCTTCCAGGCAGTCATGAATACAGTATACAGTACATATTCAATTACTGCTTAGCAACTTCAAAATGCATTTCCACTGATTCAAATAAATAGACATGCTGTAAAATGTGTGTGCAGAGTAACAGTTAATCGATGAAAACAATAGGAACTCTTATTTAAATAACATTATAGTGTGGCAGTGTGCAGTAGTGGTTACACCACTGGTCTTTGGACATCAGCATCACTCCAATCCTGTGACTATGCTGTTGTACTACTGAGAAAAGCCTCTTTTAGCTGCTCCAATGAAAATTAATTTGTATAAATGGAAAACAGGAAATCAAAGTTCAGAATGTGTGATAAGAAAATGTTGAAATTAAGGAAGTAAATAAAGAATGGACGTACAATTTAGATACCAGGGGAAAGGTCATTGCTTAAAGCTATGTGGCTTAAGAGTACACAACTTAAAAAGAGACAGTGCAGTTCTAACATTGGTGGGTAATTAATTTAATCTCTGAGGATTTAGACTAGAGAAAGACTGATTTAAAGACAGATGAAGAAAGAAGCAGAAAAGATCTGTCTGTCAGAAGATTAATGTCCTCAGCAGATGAGAGGGAGTTATGGAAGAAATTATACACTGAAATCTGTCATCAAATTCACCCCATGACTCCCCTGGCCAATCCATCACTCAAAGTAGACCTACATTATTTTACTCAGAATAATTACAAGCATACCAAAGAAAAGGTAGAGGCCAACTGTCACAATCCACGCCTGAAAGGTAAACTAAAAGAAAACATATTTAGCATTGGTTTTACCATTGAATAAAACCCTAAATGTTCAGTAAAATGTATTTACCCACCATAACTATTACAATTCTGTAGTTATATGGTCATGGAATTGAAACATACAACTTTTTGTGATACCCATCTGATATGTACAGTAATACCTGTATTGCTACTTACATTTTGGGAAATATTGGCAAATACTCAAACTGAATGTAATTCAATTAATGCCACACCTTTTGATGCATCGCTTTTACCTTGGAAAAATAATTTAAACATAGTACAATGATGCAGTTTTATGTTTATGCAACATCCAAATGTTTATATCAAATCCAACATGGTTGCCAACCATACCCACGAGTCATGAACAACATTTTATTTTTTGGTCAAATATTTTTATATAGAGAATTGGTGTTTTCAATGGGTAATTTAATTGTGTATAGGGATATGCTTTATTAGCCATGTTACAGCTAATTGGAATGTCTTTTTGCATATCTCTCCTAATTATACATATATATAGGTACACACACATGTCTTCCAACAGAGAGGTCTGAGTGCAGGGTCAGCCATAGACCAGCACCCCTGGAGCAGTTTAGGGGTTCAGTGCCTTGCTCAAGGGTACTTCGGCAGTGCCCCAGAAAGTCAACTAGCCTCTCTTCGGTTTCAAGTTCATTGTTTTTTCGTTGGCCTTTGAACCAGCAACCCTCTGCTTGCCAGCCTGTGTCACTAACCACTGAGCCACTGCCTCCCCAAGTAATTTGCAAATGTTGTGATTTGATTATCACGGTTGCTATTTTGTCATTTCCCTTACTAATTAAATGTGATTTGCAGCTCAGCTCAGTGCAATTACAAAAAAATAATTGTGGAATAAGTATGCTCTCTGTCATCAAAATACATAATGTTACATTACTCAACCATTTTAGAGCAGACAATTCGCACATCTAAGTATGTTAAATTGAAGCATAAACGTATTCATTTTATTCAAGTAAAGTTATTAGCCTTCTAGATTTGTGTAAGAGCAATGAAACCGTGTGCCATTTGCAGTGAACCGATGCAGAGTTGGTTTACGGATTTGCATCGTTACCAGAGTAACCGATTATTCTGGGTTGTGATTGGATGGTGTACTGCCGGAAAGCAGTTGACGAAACAAAATGGACGCTTTGTGAAGAGACTTGAGATGTTTGCCTTTGTTTCGGTTTCTTGAATTTGATACTTTTGTTTCGCATTATTTTGTAGTATTTATCTGAGGATTGTAGGAAGTTATGTTTCGCTAGTGTAATATGGCTGAAAACTTTGATAACCTTGAAGAGCATCTGGAGAAATTCGTGGAAAATATCCGACAGTTGGGGATCATCGTCAGCGACTTTCAGCCGAGTAGTCAGACAGGACTGAATCAAAAACTGTAAGTGTACTTAGTTTGTCTGCTAACGTTAAGTAAATGTAGAATTATATAATCTAGTTAATCTAGCTAGCTAGCAAGCGTTCTTGATTTTAAATACACCATTAGTTTGATATCCATTTATGGAGAGACAATTTGACAAGAAGCCAGTGTCTATTTCTTCTGGTTAGTTAACGTTAGCTAACACTACTCTGTGTAGATGGCCAACTAGTTAACCGTGACACATCTGTTTCAGGAATTTCATGATCACAGGATTGCAGGACATTGAGAAGTGTCGTCAGCAGCTGCACGATATTAATGTACCTTTGGAGGCGTTCGAGTAAGTTGTGTTTCTAAGTAATATCTGCCTGCCATTTGGCATCAGAACACTGCGATATCGACTAACTAATTGAGATACAAACTATTAGCTACCTAATGTAAGTTTTCCCCGTACTCTATGTGACGTGTGTGTCGTACACAGCATTTCACGCACAAACTGTTCTATTCATCCGCAACTTGCACTTGTCATCACATGGGAAATATTTTCGCAGGTACATCGATCAGGGTCGCAACCCTCAGTTGTATACTAAGGAGTGTTTGGAGAGAGCCCTGGCAAAAAATGAGCAGGTCAAAGGAAAGATTGACACCATGACGGTAGGTCAACTGGCAGGGCACATTCAAATACTGTAACTTCATCCTGTGGGTTTATTTTATTTTACGTGTAAATGCGTGCTGACGTTCATTTGGATATTTAACGCTTGAAATATCTTACACAAAACTTGTCTTACCTTAGATTGATAAAGCCTTGCAGAATGTTTGCTGTTATTTACACAATTTTGTTCAAATATATTCAAACCTGTTGCGAAAATGTAATTAACATATTATCGTAGGTTTTACTGCAGAGAATGTGTAATAGAAGTTAGTACTATTAAAAAAACATTATACGTAATTTAAAGAAAAATACAAGGATACAATAAGAATAACTAAATAAAGTGATTATCAAACCTGTACAGGCTTGTTCTGTACTTAACCATTACCACAGATCAGTTGCAGTCTTTGGAGTTTGTGTTTGGAGATATTGATTGGTAAAATTATTTTTAGTTTTAACTGTCTTTCTCTTTCTGTTCTTTTCATTTCAGAAATTTAAAAGCCTTCTAATTTCAGAGTTGGGAAAAGTTTTCCCAGAAGAGATGGCCAGGTATAAAGCTATTCATGGGGATGATCCACCCTCATAGTGGTCAGCCTTCTGCCTAAAACCCTGCAAATGCTTAATGTATATACACAATACCTTCCGAAGAATAATTCTATGCCATAATGTGTAAAATTGTAGTTCATGAAATGCCATTCTAAAGAGTACCATACAGAGGAACCATAAATATCTGATTATGGCACCTGGATAAGTCTGAGAATGGGAATGTTGTGAATTTTTACAGAACTAAATGTATTTTTTTGTTTGTTTTTTTTGCAATAAATTAGATTGGGATTCAAAGGTGTATTTGCTTTATTTCTGTAAAACATTCTGTACCTAGTTTTCCTGAAATAATCATATCTTACTACAAAAATATTCCCACTCTATAAGTTCTGGAATGTAAAGTGCAAAGTAGATTCCCCCTGCCTTCATCTCTCAAACAACTGGAGGCTTTACTTCTTGAAGTATAGTCCAATATCCCTCTTGAAACAGTTAAAAACTTGTATTACAGCATTCCAAGAAGGATTGAAGCTGTTCTGAAGGCAGAGGGCAGCTAGAAACTCCTTATTAGTTAAGAAATATGAATATATTGTTTCCATTATTTTGTCTATCCCCTGTTTATTTTATTTAGGTGATCTGAGGCATAGGCTGTTGCCTCTAGCCAAAACTAAGACATACCTACTGAATCAAAGATCTGTTATGGGGGTGATTTATACTTAGACTTTTGGCAAGACTACATCCTGAATACAAATATAAATATTTTGATCGCAATGAGATAGCTTTCTTGATTGTTGAACATGTCTAAGTGAGAAAGGATTAATGTATTTATGCTTATTACTCATTTACCTGGTAGGAACTCTTATCCAGGGCCCCGTGTGTAGCATGCATTGCTATGTAATTTTCATCTCTATAGCTTGACATTTGCTCAAGCAATTCGGTTTAGCATCTTGATCAAAGATTCAAGGGTAGTGCTCCACCCGGTAGGAAACCCTGTCGCATTCAGTCTATAAGTTCAGTTCTTCAGCCAACATGCCACACTGCCACCCAATCATTGACGGTCTCTGGCATGTTCCATCTTCCACTGTGTTATAACCTTGCGCCATTCATTGGTTGCAGTGATTGATAAACAGTACTTTCTAATGTCGTCTCCGCAGCCCAACAACAAAGGGTTATCTCAAAGCATTCAGGTCAGGACAAAACACCTGGTGCTGCATGAGGTGAATGTGAGACCAGGGCTCCACTGATGACCTTGGAACACAACGTCCTGAGCCAGAAAGGGGAAATTGCCCTTTTATCTGGGTGCCTTATCTCCCACAGAGATTGGCAGGATGGATGTAGAGACGAGTCTGTGCTGGACTCTTAATTTTTTCTCCGTCAGCTCTCCAGAATCGATTTCCTCAGGAGACCTGTCCTCTGTCATTCAAAACCTGAAGCCTAAATTGGTATGCCTGCCCCCTCATACTGCCACCTATGGAAATGCTTGAGCATGTTGGATTCTTCATGGTAGTTGAAAATTGCTGTCCAAAATATGTATATACATTAAAAAAAAAAAAAAAGATTTGTATAAATTAGAGATAAAACCCTGTAGAAAGTCTACGTAAAACCATATGCAGACACTTGTAAAATTAAAGTTATACGTACATAACGTCTTGAACTTAACCACTGATGTACACTCGTAATATGAGACTTGCATACGTACAGATTGTTATTTTGCATTTACAAAGTGATTTACGATTACAGACCGCAATTTTTGTTTACGAATTGCAATTTATGTGTACAAATCTTTTTTGCGAATACATATTTTTGACAGCCATTTTATTCCATATGTTGGTTAAACAACAAATGCTACAGAGGCATAAACCATATGTGGTAACCTGTGTTAGGTGAGACAAGGATAACATCATTTTATTATTGTGGTGCACTAGGCATGACAAAATGCAAGAGTAGCGCTCCAAACAGCCAATTAACGAACAATCAATGGCTATGGCTACTCGAACTCAGTTTGGTGTTTGTAAGTGGCAAATAATTTCAAGCGGTAAGGTTCTCTTCACAGAGAACAGAGATGCTGAGAGTAGTGTAATTCACTTCATTTAAACCAAGGGCTTAACCACGTATTACATATTGGTTGGGGTGGGGACATAAAGAAAGGGGATGTTTATTAGGCGGGACAGATATGACTGTTTTGGATATTGGGAGGGACATGTCCCTTTTCGCACAGGACTAGTTTTAGGTAATTCCTGCTTTTCTGTGCGCAAGTTCTCCCTCAGAGAACAGCTTTCAAGTGAACGTTATGTCACAAATTCCATGAAAACTAAACATAAACCCATAGGGGGTTTCCTGAGAACAACCACGAGCAACATAGGCAGTAACATTGTCAGCCCTCAATGTGGTATTTTTCTTGACTGGCGAATTCTTCACAGGACTACACTTACCAAGGAGAGTAAAAAGTCAATAAATACCTCAAGGGAACCTTAGGAAAACTAGTGTAGCATAGGGTTTTTGACAACTTTACTTGTGTCAAGCCAGTTGTCAAGCCAGAGCTGGCCAAATAATCAAACTGCTCATGTGGAAAAACCTGCTGTACTCCCTCCCTTGACAACAGACTTAAGATCAGTTTGCCCACTCTCAATCCTACCAGCCAAATCATTTAAAGCAACATCCAAGATACGTGGACATTTCAACTGTATCCAAATAAGAGTAGTGGAAAAAATTGTACCATTAGATCATTTCATTGTCTGATCCTTTACCTGTATGCTTAATGTGAATCAGTGTCTCTGAATCATCAGGAAAGTAAAATGGTAAGAGTGAAAGAGAATGGAACTGATGCTTGCTTGCATCCAAAAATATGGACCATATCTGATAAAACTGACAAAAGCATGTCATCCCAACAGTGGTTTTTAGGTTTAATTAAAACCAAGGCATTACAACAGAAGTGTTAAGCCTGAGTGTTTTCATTGAAGTCTTACTCATCCCAAAGCAAAGGATGCCAAGCTCTCCCTGGAGAAAATTATGTGTTATCTAGCAGGAGAAAACATCCCCTCAGTGAGTGAGGAGTTCCTCAAACTGGGAGTTCATCGACTGTACTCTAGGTTAAGACAAAAACAAAAGGCCACTGGGAAATGACATGATCCAGTACCAGTATGTACACTAGCTCAATTACCTAACATGCCAGTCCTGTAGACAATGCCCTTAATATGTAATATGACAGACTTGTACTTGTAAAACAAGGATCTCAAACTGAAATCCTGGGGGACTGCATTGTCTGCTGGTTTTGATGTGTTTCAGCACTTAAATCATTTAGTTCACCAAATAGTTCACCCACATTGTTTCCAAGGTCTAAATTGGCTGCTTATTGAAATTAAATCACATTTTCAACATGTTTCAACCTGTAGGCACTGCAGCCCAACACAACTGGAGTTTGAGATCCCTGTGGTAAAGGAAATAATAACCTTAATAATAATCATTAATAACCAAATAAATAACTACATATTTGGTATATGTACAGCTGAGGCACATTTTTACACTACTCTCAGGTCCAAATTATAATTATAGTCCCCCCCAATATTCAGCCCCTACTTTATTTTTTACATTGACACTTTATGATGAAACAAGTTAATTACTGTCGCATGCCTTGCAACACAACCAGGAAGGGAACAGAACAGCAGGACACAGGAAGTGCAGTTTGCGGACCAGCGTTTTATAAATTTCTTTATTAGTTATTTTAAAAAAAATCATTGTGGCTGACTTTCCACCCCCATATTCCAGCCACCTACTGAGAAAGCAGAGTAGTTTTAAGCATGCAGGTACATTGTGACAGTACCATACAGCTGTGCGCCCTGGCTGCCCCGCTAGTAGGCATGGCCGTTAATCATTCCGATTCCCCTGTCCAGACTGACGTCCACAATTGCATACAGCCTTTATATACAATTTCAGTCCGCTTACACATTACCTGGCAATTGACAAACTGTGGAGGATAAAAGGTGCAGAAGCCATTATCTGCTGGTGGCCAACTCTGTTCCTGGAAACCCTCGGGGTATGGTTGTTTTCATTGTTACTCATCACTTAATTGATCAATTAAAGCAGTTCTTACACAGTTAACTCACCTGCCCTGGTTTCTTGGGTCTAATTTGTCTGCTTATTTTAAGGTGAACATAAAAAACAGGACCAGGGTTGGGACTCCTGTCTGATCACAAACTGTCTGAGGTACATGTCACTTAGTTTGGGCGGTGTATCCATATAAATACATTTACCCCAGTGTACACAAAATGGACACATCGACATCTATCAGTAAATACATTTTTGGCTAAATTTCAGAACTCTCTGTTGACTCGATCATTAATTTCTTAATCACTTAATCATTAATTCGACATGTAATCAATGTGATCTTGTCATTAAAATATTTGCATAAAATATTTGACACCCTGATTATTCTGATGATAGTGATGGGTTAGTGATGTACAATGGGGGAAATAAGTATTGAACACATCAACATTTTGTCCAGTAAATGTATTTCCAATGAGCCTATTCAAGTGAAATTTGCACCAGACTTTGGTATTAACTCAAAAAATCCAGACAAAAAATCTAAACATTAAAGTCCATATGTAAATAAAGTTATGTGCAATAAAGTGGAATGAAACAGGAAAAAAGTATTGAACACACTAAGAAAAAGCAGTACACCACAGCAAGGAAAGGCAAGGAACCAGCTGAAACCCATAACTAATTAGGAGGCAACTCTACCTCCAATCTGTGCTAATTAATGTCAGCTGGGTTAGAATATATTGATGGGCTATAAATGTTTTTTTTTGTTACCAAGGTGCCACAAGAAACATCTAATGATGGGTAAAAGCAAAGAGCGCTCTCAAGACCTTCGCAACCAGATTGTTGCAAAACATGAAAATTGAATTGGCTACAGACGTATTTCACAACTTCTGAATCTTCCAGTAAGCACCATTCGGGGCATTTTCCGTAAGTGGAAGCAACATCACTCCACCATCAACCGGCCACGCACAGGAGCTCCTCGCAAGATTTCTGATCAGGGAGTCAGAAGGATACTTAGAAGAGTAGCCAAAGAGCCAAGGACCACTAGGAAAGAGCCCCAGAAAGACTTGGAGGCAGCAGGTACAACTGTGACAGAAAGGACAGTAGGCAATGCACTCCACCGCCATGGCCTCTGTGCACGCTCAGCCCGCAAGACTCCACTACTGAAAAAAAAAGACATGTTGAAGCTTGTTTAAAGTTTTCCAAACAACATTTGGACAAGCCAGTGAACTACTGGGAGCATGTACTCTGGTCAGATGAGACCAAAATTGAACTTTTTGGCTGTCACACAACACACCATGTTTGGAGGAGAAATGGCACTGCACATCACCTGAATAACACTATACCAACAGTGAAGTTTGGAGGTGGAAGTATCATGATGTGGGACTATTTCTCCTCTCGTGGTACTGGCAGACTTCATATCATTGAAGGAACAATGAATGGAGCCATGTACAGAGAGATTCTTGAGATGAACCTGCTGCCATCCACCAGGATGCTGAGGATGAGATGTGGGTGGACCTTCCAGCAGGACAACGATCCAAAGCATACAGCAAAGGAAACTCGCAATTGGTTTCAGAGAAAGAAAATCAACTTGTTGGAATGGCCCAGTCAATCACCTGACTTAAACCCAATTGAACATTTGTGGAAGCATCTGAAGATCCAGATTCACAAGAGGGCCCCCTGCAATCTTCAAGATTTAAAGACAATCTGTGTAGAGGAATGGGACAAAATCACACCTGAATACTGCGGGCGATTAGTTACTTCATACAGAAAGCACCTTGAAGCTGTCATTACAAACAAAGACTTCTCCACTAAGTATTGAATTAATTTCAGTTAGTGTGTTCAATACTTTTTTCCTATGTCATTCCACTTTATTACACATAACTTTATTTACATATGGACTTTAATGTTTAGATTTTGTCTGGATTTCTTGAGTTAATACCAAAGTCTGGTGCAAATTTCACTTGAATGGCCTCATTGGAAATACATTTACTGGGAAAAATGTTGATGTGTTCAATATTTCCCCCATTGTTATTGGCCCCACATTTTAACATGCACACATACAAAACACACACACACACACACAGCCGATGCAGACACCTTGTGGTAGGAGTAGGTCTAAATAATGCTTTGGATTTCATCACTCAAGTGAACGAGGTACTTTAATTTGACATTAATTTCAGCGGGTCTGCGGAAAGAAATGATGTATTAATTCTGTTTTATTACCTCATTTACATTTTTGTGCTGACTAAAAGTGCTTTGCATTGGGTATTGAGCACAACTGAAGCCAGGCATGATGTGAGCTCATTTTAATCCCTCTGCTGATTTTTATTTTTCTCTGCTGCACAGTGGCCTACATGGTAAAATCCAATTTTGTATTTCATAAAATTCACACATAGAAAAATGTTCAGTCAACAACCATGTTTAGTTTGTTATTCCAAGGCCCTCACAAGTGAAAACGAATGTATTTTGCATTCTGAAAATTCTATTTAGTAGTGGGCTTCGTTTATCACCATGTTTTCTTCAGTGTGTCTCAGTATTTGGTTACACATCATTTAAGCACATATATTTACCCATATTTAATAAGGTAACTTGATTAAAAAACTAATTTCTGCAGTGGCAACCAGGGAAGTAAAGTATGGAGAGAAACACAAGACTTTATGTTATCAATAATTCATGAGCAGTAACTCCCCTGTGCCGCCTAAATGAACACAGTGCATAACACATCTTGGCTTTAATTAAGAATAATACTGTCTTTGTGATTGTCAGGGTCCTCCCTTACCATACCTTAAAAATCATGTTAATACTTTCAGGGACAAGGACAGATTTCAAGGTGGAAATAAGCTTATGTTTAATCATAAAACATACTTGAAAGTATGAACCTATCTTGACAACATCAAGCTCTAAAAAACTATAACAACGCTAAGGCGTTTGCTTCATTATTAACTTCACATCATGAAGCCGCTACCCCAACATGCAATTCATTGCGATCAACTGCAGACGTTTTTACTTACCTACAGGTGTTTACATCTGCGTGAAAGACCAAGCGGAGAGGGCCAGTAGCAAGCTGGCACAACACATCTCCAATATGGATTGTACTCAGCCTGACTCCACTGTTCTAATGATTCTCTGGGGTCTGTGCGACTTTGACTGCACACAAGCTTCCTTCCTATAATTAACTGATCAATTGCCCCACTAGGGATGGCTAAATTCTCAATCAGTTCAATAACTTCCGCATTTCCTGTTTGGGAAAATGCTGTTCGGGAACTCGGACCATGCTATGATATATTTAGTTCCTACTGATATACAGTATGTAGTTCCTACCTACAGACTCAAGGCTGTAAAACTGTTCAAATTGACACTTGAATGTACTGATTGGAACATCTTCGGTGAAGCATGAGATGAAAACCTAGAAAATTACACGGATACAGTAACTTCATATATAAGCTTTTGTGAGAGTGTATGCATTCCCACCAAGTCGGTGACATAATTTGGCAACAACAAGCCCTGGTTCTTACGTGACTTTCAGCTGTTGCACAGGAAAAGTAATGCTGCCTTTAGGAGTGGTGACAAAGAACAGTATGCAGCAGCTAAATACAAACTGAGATCTGCAATCAGTAAAACCAAAACAAACTACTCAAAAAAAAACTGGAAGAGAAATTCACTCAAAATGATTCCAAAGCTACAAGAGATAACCAACTACAAGAAGTTATCGAGAACTACCAACTACCCTTGCCCCTGGTGTTCAACCCCAAGCTTCCAGTCAACCCCGAGCTTCCAGTCAACTACCAACTACCCTTGCCCCTGGTGGTCAACCCCAAGCTTCCAGTCAAACTCAATGTATTCTATGCTCGACTTGAGGAACCTGGCACAGCTCTGCTCCTTCTCCTTGTTGATATCAGCTTGGCCTTCAACACCATCAACCTCCTGAAGCTATTCAGTAAACTACTGAACTGACATGTGATGGGAGTACAAGCTTACACATGAGGGAGAAATGGATCGTATCATCTCTAAAGCAGCAGAAATTATTTGCTGCAACCTCCCCTCGCTACACTCCCTGTACTCCAGGTGCTCCATCAAACGGGCAGAAAATATCATTGAAGGCCTCTCCCCCCCCAGCACACCACCTCTTCAAAGAACTGCCCTTTGGCATGAGCCACAAGCTACTGGGTGGCACGACTAAATGCCTCAACCCCAGCCTTTCCCCCAAACCTATCCAAGCGCTGAACTCCCACCTCTAGCCCCCTAGTCTCCACAACGCCACGCTCCAGCCCCTAGCTCATTACAACTGCCCCATACAGAATGCTCCTACTCTGACTCTAATATTCTGAAGAATGTAACCATGAACTATAGGTCTTGAATATGCACTTTTACGTTTACCACATCCTGCACCTTAATACTGTACTGCACTGTATTGTTTTGTGTCTATTGTTTGTGTATGTGAATGAAAGAGCTCCCTAACAAGCTGCACTGAGAATGAATTCCACCAACCTTTGTTGTGTGGCAATAGAGTGTCTATCTATCTATCTATCTACCTTACTTTTACAGTAAAACTTTTACCAGTTCTTGGGGAGATGCAATTCGGCAGATCCTACTCTCAGCAGAATCTCAAATCATCAGTAACTGAACATATTGGACACTTGGTAATTTGATGTAATTTAACATAATGATGTTTAACATTTGCCAATTTAGGATTTGATGGAAGTGAAAGCAAACATACAGGGAGGCCCTTGTGGACCACTGCATTAGGACCCCATCCTTGAAATCCCAGAATCCCATCGGGAGTCAACATAATGAGATTCTTTACTGTTACAGACCCCAGACATTAGAGGCTGAAATTCACCTTCTTATTTGCGCTGTCTTTGGAGCTGGAAATTGAGCTGCACTGTGGCATCCAATGCTGGCTAAACAATCCCAACAAAGTAACAAACCAATTGAAATCCAATAACTCTGGATCCCCCTGAGATGCAGTGATGTATTAGTGTATATGAGAATGAATGGAGGGGGGAGTAAGTCTGAAGAAACATTTTACCACCTCAACAGGGAGGAGAAATATAAATACCCTCTTGGCACTTAGTTTTATGTTGACCAAAAATCAAAAAATCGATTGCTTTTGTGTGGCTCCTAGTAGATGTGTATTTAAAGAACTTGGAATTCAAATCACAGTGCTTGGAATGAAGCTCCGGGTTGTTTTCTCTCTCCCAGGAATCAGCCATGCAATGCTATCTGCCTCCAGGTCTGGTTACAAGAACCAGTAAGTAACAAATAGGTCGGCCTCCGAGAACTCAGGGCGCTTCGTAGTCGCAAAGACGTCACAAATGAATGACACGGGCATTGTGTTCCACGAAGGAGATGAGTTTTTAATGTGTTCAGTAGGAGGTTACTGATGCCATTGGTCGAGGCGGTTCATCTATCCTGGCCAAAAGCATTCCGTCCTTTGGTTCTGTCTGGCTTTTCGCAGTTAAAGTATTTCAGTTACCAGGAAGTGCCTCATGAAACCTTATCATTACACCGATGTACAGAAAAGCCAATCAAGTGGCTTCATTAAAGAAAGTGTGGATAAAAAGCAGCACAGGAGGGGAGATCAAGGGCAACTTTTCAGAAGCACAAGCAGCACATTGAGCATTCTGGGCATTTTTTACCACGAACCATTTCATTTGAGAAATTGTGTACATGATAAATCAGGCCAACGGGCTTACACATAAGACGTGATATTCCATGCAGGATGTGGTATTGCTGTGACTCACCCAAGGTGACCATGCTTCTGTGTTTCCGCCTCCTCGTGTGTTGTCATGCGGACCGCCCCCGATGCCAGTCTCTTCAGCTGTTACCGTGGTTACCTTCTCTTTTATACCCGCATCACCTCTTTTTTTCTTACCTTTTCCATATAGAATGTTCGAATGATTTGTATTTGATTCATGTGTTGTTGCTTCGGAGCTTGAATGTAGGAAGTTCACATGCTGTGTGCACCTTTCCATCAATGCCAAAGTAATTAAAATACAATGGATATTAGTTTATTTATTAAATAATATGCTGGAAAAGCACGTTGCAGGATCAAAAATTGTGCCGGGAACCACCAAATCATGATATTTGACAAATTAGTAAATGTGTTCACTTCCCTCATGGCATATGAAAAAAGCAGCTCAGCAGTTCACCGTCAGATAGTAAGGACAAGTAATGCAAAAACATCCATCCCTTGCGGTATGCTCAACAAATCACTTAACAGTGATTTTTTTTCGGTGTGTGACACAGCAAGACATTCCACAATAGACCTCTCAAGATTTTGCCTTTGAGCTTGAATTGCACGTCTGAGAGATAATGCTGTATTGTATCAGATGAAACACTGCGGCTCGTGAAAACTTCTTTTTGTGGGGAAAGAAGAGGCATAACGCTACCTGCACAGCATTACCATAATTTCTTTGTGATGTTAATGCTAACCATTTGAACGTGACTCTGGGGCATATAGGCAAGTCTTTCACAATGTTCCCACTGAGGGTGTTTCCATTTCAGTCCGACACACAGCCTCCCTCGGACGGGGTCGTGCGGCAGTCGACCCCTCTGCCTTCTGTCACCACGGTTGCCATGGCAAGTCCTTCCCTTCCCCCCACCTTGGGCCCTGGAAACCATGGTCCATGCTGTGGGGGAAGCAGAAGAGGTGTGGACCAGGGCAGTGACAATAATACATATTCATGCAGCGTCTGGAAGGTGAGGCCTGCACAGCTGCTGAGTTTTGTTATTCATATTCCAGCCCCGGAGTAATGGGTCCACTGACCTAAATCAACCTCAATGAAACAAACTCGTAATACGGCACGCTCAAACTGCCACCCGTTTATGCAGTCTGGGTTAATGCTGAGCGGTGTCAAGTGGACCAATCGTCTCAGTAACACGAAAACAAGAAGGCCCATGCACGATGTACTCATGCTATCTTAGCTCATCAAGGCGTGTTTATTTATGCATAAAAATCCATTACAGTGAACTTCAAGGAGCCAATCAGGCAAATTATTGCTTGATACTCAAGTGCAGTTTCTTTATAAAATATGTGCTTAGTAGTTTATTCCCAGCTCTTCCAAAGTAATAGTGAAGAGGAAACAAAGAAGCACCTGATACGCTGATATACAAGGCATACACAGCTTGAAGGGAGGGCTTTCACATACGTGAAAGCTATAGTTTTCAGTGCTGTTTGTTGTTGAGGATGATCTGGTCTCCATAGACATGGCTCTCACTCTGACTCCTTTTCCCATTAAAACACAAGCTCAGTATTACATTTGGCAAATAAGTCTGCCATTCAGCTCTTCAACCATATTGATTTTTTGGGGGCAATGAGAAACTTGTTCATATGCAGATTTGTAGCCTCTCATTTACAAGGTGATGATGATGGGTTGGATTTATAGAAAGATTTTTCATGGGTTTCAAAATACTTTGTGCCAAAGGGTGTAACTCATCTCAACCACCACAAACGTATAGCACCCAGCTATCTTAAAATCTATCTGGAACTACCCCCACATCCTATGAAGGAACATGAATTTGTACAAATCCACTAGTGATAAACTATACTATAAATATACTATAAATGCTGGCCATGTATTGAGCAGTTGAATCAAACATATCCATTGAAATTATGTACACATTCACATTGAAATGCCTTGCTTCTAAGTGAAGGAATATATTAAATCTGTAAGACAATGGCAGCTGTCCTGTCGGGATTTAAACCTAATTTTATTTTCTTTCTTAGTCCCCACAGCCCTGAGGGTCCTCATTTACGCTACTGAATCTCAGAGTTTTTACACCATGATCTACTGACAAGCAAAAACCCATTTGCATGGCATCGTGCAAGATTCAAAGTGCAGAGAATGCAGTTTGGGTTCCCATAGGTTTAATTACCTCTGTTTGTTGACAATATTCGTCTTTGTTTCTGCATTAAGTGCAGAATAATAATGTAGCTGGACGAGCTCTGAAATCTCATGCATTATATTAGATGTCACTATATTCTGAGACAGACTATTCATTTTGTACACATGACACGTGCGACTTAATGCATAAATGGGGTACGCATATAGATGTTTGCGTCGGTTCATATTTAAAGTGGAATACATGCTAAGAGGCAGAAAAAATGTAAAACAAATGACCTTGGCTCATATTATATGAACATCGTACTGTGTCTTTATTTACAGGGGAAATATAGTTATGGGAAACTTGCCTTTGTTTGGAGCAATAATACAGCTTCTTTGGGTTTAAAATATCAAGACGAATTTGCAATTGTCACAGCAATCCAATATATAAATAAGTATTTACCTTAGATTAATACTACATAAATGGAACCAGGAACATCAAAACCACAGAGATGTTTAACATGAATTAAAAGGAAATTGGACATGAGTATTGCCTTACCACACATGCAAATATAATATTTATATAAAGACACAAACATAGAAAGGGTTTTGGCAGTGACTGTGCATTGGTCTCACTCTGCATGCATTAAGACCTAATAAACAATTTTCCATAATAAAACAAAACATAATGAGAATATTTATAGGTGATGCTGATTTATTTATATAAATCATGCCAACTTAAACGCGTGGCATTTAAAACCACCACCTTTTGTTTATATATAATTATATAATTATTATGCTAATGAGTTTTCTTTCTTTTAAAAGGGACCTGTTTGTTCTATCCCAAAAAATATGAAAAAAACATTTGGTTGGTGGTACCATATGTTTATAAATTGTATGGGCCAACTGAAGCTTTCCCTGGGGTTTATTTTCAAATACACATTATTCCCAGTTCCAGTTAGACTTTTCCAGTTACATTTTTGACGTTGCGGTCTTAACGTAACTTGGTTTGGTGGTCAGATATACATTACTGCCCAATGGGAATAGGAATTGGACATACGGGTTAACATTAGCATTCCCGATAGTTGAATAAGATGTTAATTTATCTCAAGAATAGTCTTATTTTCAGAGTAGAGAAGTGCCCCCTTTGTCACTCGAGTGTCTGCCATTATGTGAAAGACAATGCCACGCTGACGTCCTGCCCCATAAACCCTCTGATCTTTTCCTTGCCTTTGTCTCACCATTTGGTCCCCTTTTTTTCAAACCTTTATGTGTCCCTCAGTGCTGACATCCATCCATCCCTCTCCTGCCTAGCATAGGGGCAGATACTTAGTTCACCGAAGCCAGGCGCAGTTGTTGAGGGAGAGAGGTGGGACCATTCCATGAATCAAGGAGACATGGCCATCCCGGCCTAATTGTCTAAAATGGCCGCATTGTTTCTGGCTCGTGCTGGACCCTTTGGCAGCAGATGTCAAGTCTCTGTGAATCATTTGAATGTAATTAATCACTGTCTGGTCTCAGTGTGGAGAAAGATAATCGGGGTTGCTATCTGAGAAGGTGGAGGTACAACAGCATAATTCAAATAAGATCTGATGGTTGTTAAAAGGCTGATTCATTGTTGGCCATAGCCTTCACCAGATTCTTTGTTTGGCTTCATTGTGTTATCAATGTGTCACTACCAATTTGCTTTATGTCACTACCTCCACCAAGGGCAACTCATTTTCACACCATACTATACAATGAATAGGAATCAATGGAGAGAATTAAAAAATACATCATTGGCTGTTTCCCCTAGAAGGTGACTTTTAGCAAGGAATTGGTGAGAACCTTTAGACTTTGATATCCAAGAGCTAATCAGAAGGTCCTCCAATTACACCAAGAGTCATAGCGAACTCTGGAATGCAATTAAAAGAGTTAAATCAGATCTATAATCGTGTAGTGCATACTAGGCTTAATGTTCTTTCCCAGAATTCAATGCATGAGCCTGCTGTTCATTGCCCTCAACGCAGTTTATATCAGGGCTTCAGATTTCAGTGGACAGAACAAGAAAAACAGGGATGCAATGGGACACAGAGATCAGGATTAATTCAGCTTTATGTCTCAGAGATGAAAGGCAGCCTGCTGCTTAATTGGGGAAAATAAATAACTGCAGAAAGGAGGATGGGAAGTTTTATTTAATTAGGGCTACCCCATCTTTCTGAATTCATTGGTTTTAGAATTTTCCTGGCTGAACCACTAATTGCGGCAAATGATAAGTTCAGCTGCGGTCTTGATAATGAGTATTGATCTGGATGTCAGGCAAGACCTCATTATAAAATCTGTTTATGCTGAATATTCCCCGATGCAAGGCGCAAAGGCCCACAAGCGCGTCACTGGCAACACTCGTTATGCGCAAATTAGCAGGTGCAGCGAGACACAGGAGACGAAATCGGAGAAGTGCTCGAGCAGGGGGTGACTTGACGGTTTTCCAGCCCGGCTGCTTCGTTCGCATTCGCACCTCAAACAAACGCGTAAGGAATCGCACGGCAAAGATCAGCGCCTCTGCTACCGCGCGAGGCGCAAGGTAACGTGATGCGCGGAACGTTTGCCGGTGGCTGCTTTTGACTCGATTGCGCCTGTGAGCGTCCTGTGGCAAAAAGCCCCACTGTGGGAGTGCTTCAAGGTCACGGTGTCTTGTGCAGACACACACTGCGTCACCGGCAGCTGCACGCCGTGCATGCGGAGGCCGCGTAGGCGTGCGCTACTGACTACCCTGCCTGGGGAGCGGGCAGGAATACGGATGAGTCCGAAAAACCTGCAGACGAAGAGAGAAAAAAAGGCAGCATAGTAAGCTCCAAGGGGAGGGGGGAGGAGAGTGTTGGTCCCCTTTTTTTCCTTCCCGATGCAGATGAATACACCCCATGAATAAATGCAGCCGCTACATCCGCCGTTCAGAATGCTGCCAGAGTCTGTGATTGCAGCACAGTTCAAGCCGCTATATATAGAACCAATTAACTGCTGCACCGAGACTGATGCACTTAATTGCCTGTCCTGACTCGGGAGAGGTCACTGCTATTGTTTGAGTGTAGTTATGTAACATTACATAACAGCTGGCCTAACTTGAATGGAGTCTAAAATGGGACATGCCTGGCAGACATAAAAGAAAAGGGAAAAAGAAGAAAGGTTTTCACAATGCCTTTGATTGCAGGGCATTTAGTTGCACATGCACAAACAAGGCTTTACATGGCAATTAAACCCAATTTATCTGCTAGCATGAATCTGTAGCATGCTGCTCTATGCTTGCTCAGTTTAAACACAGCATAATCCCTCCTATTGTTTGATTGGTAGAGGCCTAATAAAGCATGCAGCACAATTATTATTAGCTACAGGGGGTTAGAGTGAGTTCTCCAAAAACACTGCATGTGCACTGACATTTTGGGAACTGTGGCCATTCTCTCACTAACACAAAAATAGCTTTAGCTCAGATCAATGTTCCTTTTAGGAAACTAAAGGTACGACATATTTTACAGTTATACATCAAACAAAAAAACACAGTTTAAGGAATTGAAAACACCCATAGTGTACATTACGTAACATGTACTGAATTGTAGGGTAATATCATCAGAGCTGCTGGTGCACTAAATAATGTTTGGAATCCGTTTGAGTGACATGACATTGGGGTACGAGGTTATTACAAGCTCCAATAGAAAAACGAAAGGCTTTGATCATCTCCACTCAAAAGGCCTGTACTGGAAAATCTCTGCACACACTCACTGATGTGGTTTAAAATGAAATCAATAACACAAGCAGGGAATCCATCATTCTATTGCTGTGGTTCTGGGGGTGGGGGGGGGGGGTAAGTGATGAGAGAGAACAGACACATCTGTATGTTCCTTTGCTTATACAAGCCTTTGCTATTGTTAGAGGAAACAGTCCCCAAGGGCTTACTTGAACAGATGACCATAAATTAAATAAATTAAGTCAGGTACACAGACAAGCACCTGCTGGAATTAATGATGCAGCCAACAGAAAGTATTTTCGTATACAGAAAGAAAGTAGGCCTTTAACCTGAAGGTTCCCTCAATGATCTATTTGAGCTTCAATCAATGTTTCCAAATGGCTATGGTGTTTATATTTCATATTATTATGTTTGTCTGACATTAGGCAAGAGGGTTGGAAATAAATAGTTATTTCCTTTTCTCCCCAGGCCATAGCCCGCAGAGGGAACATCGTCTATGTAAGTGCAATCAAGCAAGCCAAATTTAGATTGGCTAAAAGTGCTGACTTGCCTCCCAAGTCAGCGAATTGTCTTTGTCCAAGAGGTGGAAGGAAAGGCAGGGTAGGCACAGCACTGCACCCCTGGCAGGCTCCAAGTTCCTTTTTCGTTTGCTGCCCTGGTATTACAACTGAGGGATCAAATGAGCCAGTGTTTAAATCAGGATGACTCATAGAGTCAGGGCTTTTGGGGACATGGAGTGGCTTGTCCATTCCCAGACAGCACGCTGGGGCACTGCACCCGTTCGCCCATCTACAGTATGACATTGCATGGGATTTAACCTGAAACCTTTCGATGTCATCCCGGATGTTCCAACCGCAAGGTCCAATGAACCTTACTCACATGGCTGGATTTAGTCTTCTTTGCATTTATTTGAGGGGGAATGCTTAGCTGTTGCCAAAACTCAGGAGGCAAAGTTGAGGAAAACTGAAATGTTTAACAGCTTATCATATCATAAAAAGAAAATCTTAAATAGGTCAAAGCCTTCATTGTTGGTCATGCTAGGATGTCATGCCTAATTGTGTTGAAACGTGTTAGATGTGAGAGATACAGTGATGATCACTTTCCACGTACATCTTTTATTCCCAGAGCCAATTTAGTTTGAGGGAGATGGGGTAATTGTAATCGTTTCTCTACCCCTCGTTTTAAGACATACTCAGAGAATACACATTGTGTAGCTTCTACGAAACCCCCATCTCCGAAGATAAGTTGATGAAAGATATCTTGTCATGAGTGTCTTGCATCATGAAACGCAAGCACCATTCACCCAAATAGTTAGGTTGGGTTTTATTAGTACCCTCATGATAAATGGTTATTGTGCTGTACCAAAATGAACAGCAGAGGAATCAGGCAGTTCCTATACAAGTGCACTACTCTAATGCCTAAGTAAACACTAGGCAAATTCATACAATTTCAAGAATTGTAACCATATTAAATGTTATAATATGTTGTCCCTCATGCATACTGTGAAATTAATGCAATGACATATGCATTATTTATTTACAGATGCAAGATTCATTGAAGCTAAAATTAATTCAAATACATTTTTCTCTGCTACTTCCTATTTAGCTTACTCAAACTACAATCTCCCACAATGTATTCGAATGTATTCCTTCCTATCTCTTTCCCTCCTACCACAAAAAATAACTTGACCATTTTGTGTAAAATTGAACTAAATATTGATTTCATCATTGCAATGTAAATGGCTTCATGCACCCAGGAAAATGGTGAGGATGTGCCATAAGATGCCGCATTGTGCTGCAGAGAAGGGGAAAGTAGAACACCCATTCAATCCGTTTTTGCTGGCTGATTTCCACTTTAAATGAGGAACTTGCTGATATGATATGCAGTATATCATATACAAATTGTATAGTGTAAGTTTGGGGTTGATGAAACAATATGAACATTTCATATTTGGGTAAATTTACAGTTTAAAAATATTTTTTTCTGTCAATATCCGTATTCTTATACCCAACACCCAATACTTCTTATTAATTTGTATGTATTCGCTAACTACTACTTATTCACTGTATTCACTAATTATATACTAATTATTTTGTTTACCTTTAAGGGGAGTTCTGCTCAACATCTATAATTTGACAATACACAGGCAACTGCCAAAATATGTAGTACATGAGGGATACAAAGTACATTGAAAGCATTTGCTTCCAGACAGGTGTGGCTCCTGAATTAGTTAAGAAATTAACATCCCATCATGCTTAGCGCCATGTATAAAAATGCTGAGCAGGCCCAGTCTCACATTATTTTGCCTACCATAACTAGAAGAAGAAATCTCAGTGACTTTGAAAGAGGGGTCATTGTTGGGGCCCATTTGGGAGGATATTCAGTGATGGAGACTGTTCAACTTGCTGATGTTTTACGAGGAACATTGGCATGGAAGTCTGAGGGAAAAATCATCAACTAGGGGCAACTGTGGTCAAAAGCACATACTCCTTGACTGTGCATTGTCTGTGCATTGGTTAGAGATGCAAGGAAAAACAGACAAGCAAAACAGACAAGCAGCTCTGAATCTATTGACTGGAAATATCAATACCTGCCTGGGCAGGCAGCCAGTTTCATCAATAACAGTCTGTTGAGAACTTGACAGAGAGGGATACTATGGTCGGGTTGTAGTGCATAAACTCCTTATCACACCTAAAAATGCATGTTTGCTAGTAAAGTGGTGCAAAGAACACAGGCAGTGGTCTACTGAGCAGTGGAAAAAAAGTTATATGGTCAGATGATTCGTCCTTCAACCTGTTCTCAACTAGAGGTTGAGTGCATGTGTGGCACACGCCAAAAGAAACCTACCTGAGTGCCTGTTTCCCACGGTGAAGGGTTCTGGTAGCTTTGTTATAGTGTGGGCTGTATTCTCCTAGCATGGCTGGTCCACTCAACCCCTTGAGCAAGGTAAATGGCAATAAATACAAAGCCATTCTGAGTGATCACCTTCATCCTATAGTGTATTATTTCTATCCTGATGAGAATGGTCTCTTCCAGGATGAAAATACCCCCATTCACAGGGCATGAGTGGTCACTGAATGGTTTGATGAGCATGAAAACTATGTAAAACATGTGCCGTGGCCATCTCAGTCACCAGATCTCAACCCAACTGAACACATATGGGAGATTCTGGAGTAGTGCGTGAGACAGTGTTTTCCACCACCATCAAAACACACAAAATGAGGAATTTCTCATGGAAAACTAATATTGCATCCCTCCAATAGAGTTCCAGACACTTGTCTATGGCAAGGTGCATTATAGCTGTTCTAGTGGCTCATGGTGACCCAACACTTAATAAGGTGTTTCCTTTATTTTGGCAGTTACCTGTACATTTCTGTTTAACCTCATATATTTTATTTTAGCACAAGTGCTCTCACTACTATGTGCTTCTTTAGATTTTGACCAATCCAAACTACTCTTGATACAGTATTTGTTAAAACCCTCCCCAAACAAGCTGATCACTTTATTTGCTATCAAACAGTTCCGATCCTGTGTTACCCAGACTGCTAAATTGTGATTGTAATCACATTATGATATGATTCATTGTTATAACACTCATGTTTGTTTTTATAATTGTCAAGTGCTACCAGTCGCTGCCCTCAATGGTGTCATGCTACTGTATCTGGCTTTCAAACATACAAAGCAATTCAATGTAATAGCTGCATTTCTATCACTGGTTTGGCATTACTGCTGCTCTGTTTGAATGTGCAGCCACTAGCAGTACTTACATGTTATGTAACCTACTCATTCATACAGCTGTTTAGTTGTACTGGTGCAGTTGAGCCAAAATGCCATTCTCGCGATTGAAGGAGTTCAACTCCTTTTTAAATGTGCAGTCCTCACATCCAGTATCTAATTCTCTAATGGCTACTCCACCCTATGGCCCTCACTCAGTCTAGATCATGAGTCCGTGACTTTACTTTGGCCCATAATGACAAAGTTTCAATGTACATGTTTTCTAAACACATTTCAATGTATAACTGAGGCATAGACGAGGTATTTGAATGGGCTGGGTTAACTGATACTTGAGGGGAAGTCATAGTGATTGCCACATTGCTATATGTTATTGCTGCGTGGGTGGTACCGCCACCCAGCTCAATCGAGCAGGTGACACCAGCTTTCCGCGGCCGTCAGCACTGTAGGAAGAAACCACGGACGATCTCGCTCTTTTACTCTCTGTCTAATGCAATCTTGGGTAACAGTACCTCTGGGAGGCCAATGCGGAGCGGCTGAAAGATTAGATTACCGGCTTCTCTGTAGACAAAACACCCCTGAAGGGGAAGGGTACAAACTCAGTTATGTCCTGTCAAATAACTGATTGAACAGCTAACTCGGTGCGATCGACTGTCAAGTTATGCCTCAGCTCTATTTTTAAACAGATTAGCAGGGCGTTGAGGGTCAGATCAGCTCATCTATGTAAAAAAAAAGCCATGCCAGAAAAAGTGACAGACAGACAACTTGTGTGGCCCACTTGATAAATGTTCAAAAGGCAAGAATTTACCATTAGATTTCACCCATTGGAAAAGTAAATACTGAATAAATATAAAATGCAGGTGTTCTCAAACCAAATTCCATCATAACTGTGAATCTCAGACTGTCCCATTACGGGTCACATTGGAGCCACTTAACCCCAGTCCTGGAGAGTTGCAATCTAGCAAGTTTCTTTCCCCTGTTAGAAAACACTATTGCTTTCAAACAGGGGAGGAAAGCTAAATTGTTTCAAATCAAGAACAATGATTAGTTGAACCAGGTGGTTCAGTGTCTCGCTGGGACAGAAACCTGCACATGCGGCGGTTTTCCAGGACCAAGGTTGAGTAATGAGAGGCAACATCCTACAGTAGGACAGCTAATGGCGTCAGTCGCCTTCTAGAACCTGAAGGAAAACCAGGAACTGTTCATGTGAGGTGAACAGGGTGTTCGCATATGCACCTAGAATTAGAATGGCGCTGTGATTATGACTTTTCCGCCTTCGGAATCTGTGGCACACGCGAATACCAAACCACGGCTGGTTGCAGAAGGATATTTCAGAAGGAAGATTCTATTGGATTTCATATCCAGATTCTGGGCTGCAGGAGCGGGCCCTCATAGTTAATCTTGGAGATGATGTGCAAAGCAACCACATCATGCATCACACTGACTGCACCCTAAGCAAACTGCAGCTTAGTTTCACACTCATGAGCAGTGTGAAGTGAGAATCTACTCCTTGGCATTGGCATACGAATACCAGGATTTTTAATGTGAACACAACCTTACACATAGATCCCATGGTTCAGAAATGACAATGCATGAGATAATACATGATATACGAGGCTTGAGTCCTCTGTCTCACATTGCAGGCCTTGTGGTGTTCCCTAACTGATATTACTGTGATTCGTACCTCACACTCCATCAACAGAGTGGCACACTCTCAAGTGGAGATCAAAGTGCTCAATACTCACACGGATTGGACCGCATGTGGGAGGAATATATTTATTGGTGTGATATACACAAGAAATAAAAAGAGAATGACTGCTGTTCTTTTCTGTCAGAAGTGTGGAACAGGCCTATACCACAGCCAATCCCTTTCCCAATCCCAATCTCCCAGTGGAATGAATAGGCCTTTTATTCAGTTTCATTCCTTTTTAACAATTTTCAGCCAATTTTAACCAGAATGGGAGTCTATGTGATCCAATATCCAGCAGCAAGTTGCAATGTATGAGGAATTCATTTTTAAACTGGGTTTCAGGGTGAATACACAGTGGGGTGCTGCTATTTTACGCTTGAGCTAGGTGCTGCACTTAATGCGAATTGCCTCAGGAAACATGCAAATGTATAACTGGATAACAGGTGATAATGTATACTGTGTAAGTGACCCTGGATATGGACGTCTGCAGAGCGGATGAATAATGTAATAAAATTTCCCTGCATGAGGAACAAAACAAACCTCTGGGCCTTTGAGTGGTTGAGATCAAATGCATAACTGTCTGAAGCCCCTGTGAATAGTCTTGTTGCTATAAATCCACAATTGAGTTATCTTTGCCCATATGGAATAGCGAAGGGATTATATGGTCTATGATGTCTTTTGCAATTCAGATTTCTTGACAGACTGCATGCTGCAGAAATCACACATGCTGCATAACTTTTACCTCCAGGCCAAGACTGATTTGGAAGGTGCACTGCAAGTGTACTCACAAGGTATAACACATTTCTCCCAACGAGTCCCACTTCCCTGTCGTCCAAAATATGGCAGTGTTTTTTTAGGGTTGGGGAGACTTTTCACTGTCTTACATTGCTTCTATCAAGACCCTGTTCTGAAGAGGCCAGTACTGTGGGAAGGAGCCTTCTCCACTTCCACATCATAAAAATGATTGCTCCAGGGTAAATGAGAAAACGTTAATTGGGTTGCAGAGTAGAGTAGGGGCAATTATCAGAGGGTGGTAATATTTCATGCTCGACAAAGAGCCTTGCTGCATCCCTTCAAGACTCTATAGTGTAACAGAAACCAATCCCTCTTCTTGTCCAGGAGATTACCTGAGCTCAGACGCATTCAGACAGAAGGATTTGGAGGGAATGAAGTATCTCGCCTGAGCCACGCACAGCTGCTGTAAATAACTTTCCTGCCGCATGTTCCTGGAGTCATTTAATATGAAACAGGGAGGGAGAAATTAGCCTTTGAAATTCAATTAAAACGATGATTAATTTATGATTTGTTTACTCCGAAGTTGTTCGCTATAAGCCCTGGGCTGCAAAATGTTGGCTTGTCTGTGACCTTCTTGTTGTGACCTTATCCAGGTAAACTAGGACAAAGAAGGAAAAATTTTCTAATACTAGCTCCATGAAATGAATTGATCAGTATGATTCTGTAGACCTTAAAATAAATCTCTGTTGGGATGACCAAATATGACCAACATCTGTCTAAAGCAGGGGTGGGTGGGGGAACTCATGCAGGTTTTTGTTTCCATGAATTACCCTGGCTCAATTAGTTGTATACAACACCACTTCACTTCACTTTTTTTGTGTTCACATTTCATATGGGCACACAAGAACAGTCTTCAGCTGTCATTCATAAATTTGCCAGACACCAGATCAAGTAAATGATTGGTCTAATTTAATAATTAAGAGAAGAAGATCCAAAAACCAATACGGCCCTCCCTGCCCACCCTTGGTCTAAAAAGACCAGTGTGACAGAACTATCGTGTGGCCATGCTAAACAATCTCAGCCTGTCTATTTACACCAAAGCTCCAGCAATAGTTGTTTGCTCCTTGTGAGCCTTTCTTAAAAAAAGAACATCCCCTGGTTAAGACAATCTAGTCTGTCAAGATTACTTGGAGGTAATTGGATTTAAAAGGCTGTCAGTGACAATGCTGATTCAGCGAAGCTGTATGGCACTGTGGTAATAGGCTGAAGTGGCAGTGGGTCACAGGTTCACTTCCTAGTCTTAAACCCCAAACCTCTGATTATGCTACCCGCAGGATGCTGGAATCCCACTGGCACGGTATGCAGATTGTCACACTTCTCTGGAACAATGAACTAATGGGATATGTTCAGGGAGTTGCTAGGCGACCAATCACTGGCAGATCTGCAGCACCACCTTGTTCTCCTCAGTCAGCAAGGGGCCCGGCGCACTCCGTCACTTAAACTAATTGCTTCTCTATACCTTTCATAATTATTATTTTTGATGGAGTCGTCAAAAAATGATTTGCATAAATTGTTACACTGTGAAAAAAAGGGCAAAATTCATAAATGGGGCAATGGAAAGAGATGGTGTGTTCCAACTGTTTTCCTTTTTTGGCTGTCAATGATAAACTCACTTACAGACCAATGACTCTATAGACTCTAAGCTTTTTCTTTTTAAAGTCCACTGGCCACTGAATGTGGACTTTCCCACAGAGCCTGCAACTGATCTGCAAACACTGAGAGAGAAGAACACACTGTACTGCCAGGCAAAAAGATGACCTCATTCGCAGATACAGGCATGTTCTGCTAGGCACAGGAAACAACACTCCGTGTGGAATGGATGGCTTCCATCTCCACAAGCCAGAGTTTTTGGGGGGGCAAGCAAAGGTACGAATGATAAATAATCAGACACAAAACATGCTGTTATTCTTCTC
Organism: Aldrovandia affinis; assembly: GCA_029706075.1. Classification (NCBI taxonomy): domain Eukaryota; kingdom Metazoa; phylum Chordata; class Actinopteri; order Notacanthiformes; family Halosauridae; genus Aldrovandia; species Aldrovandia affinis. The sequence goes on from JAINUG010000118.1 coordinate 1,443,477, forward strand.
GGACAAGGGCTGGATATGAAAAAAATCATAAAAAGATGGTAAAACTTCACATTAAGGCCAAAATGTATTAACTATTTATGAATTAATTATGGATTAATTATAACATTATGAACATATTTATCATTTAATAACATGAATAAACATTAGTAACATTTGACTAATGATTAATGGTTAAAACCAACTTTAGACTTAATTTAATTCTTTGTTAACAAAGAATTCTGTAGGATTTGATAATGGAAATGGTTCTGGGTTTGTGGATCTTTGTTGTTGGTTATACTGTTGAGCCAACATTTTCTGGGGGGAGGGGCATATTTTAGGTACACTATATATTCTTCTTAACAGTTTTTTTATCTCCACTTTCCCTTATTCCCCTATTTGGAATGCCCAATTGTAATTGTAATTGACTAACATCCTCTCTCAATTCGGGAGGGCGGACACTAACACACATCCTCCAATGTGCAGCCATGGAGGATATGACATTGTTGAGATTACAGAGACATTGTTGGCATTACTTGGTGCATTGGACAGGAATGAACAGGACAATTTACAGCTTTTTGGGGGCCCCAAATAATACTTCAGTCCCCACCCTGAGTGCCAGATCTGCATTAAAACATCTGTGCATGACTGAGACCAAAAGCAACATTCTCCACTAAATACTAATTTTATTGTTAGGAACGAAGTTGCATTGTTAAGAATATATTTACAAGTCAACATATTAAGCATTATAAATAAGAAAACCTAAATAATGAAAATTAGAGATAACAAACTAATAATAACTTCAAAGCTTATCCTGCTCAATCATTCTCATTACATATCTGCCATCCATTTTCTTGCAACATTGAAGATTTAATTTATATTTTATAGCTAACAGTATGTTAGCTATGCAAACTTAAAATTGCAAACTTAAAATTGCCATCATGTCTTCATCAGAGGCAAATATTATTTAATTCTTGTTTGGAATGTCTTGGTGGGACTTCATGCATTGTTGAGAAGCAGGTGAGAGCAATAGTAATTGATCTTTCATGTGCAAAAATAAGTTATGTACATCAATCAAACCTCAAATAATATGACCTATAGACTTATAAATAGCTTACCTACCGATGTACATCTGAAATCAACATTGCTAATGTTACAAATAGTCATGGAAATGCACAAGACAGAAATGAACAAGTTTGTTTGTTAGTCCAGCTAGCTATCTAACTGTAGATGACACTAAGCATAGATTACTACCATTAATTGGTCCCTATACAAAACCGAGAGGCTAGCTGTCTAACATTAGTTCACTCTCTTTGCCCACATACTCTATGGGACCAACTGTCAAAACTATGAGCTCGAACACTGACGCTAATAGAATAGCTCGATTCATCTTTCATAAATCAACATTTGGCCACTCTTTCCTCAGTACTTTATACAGTATTTCCATTTCATGTTTTAAGTTATATTTTGGTTAAATTTTTATGATTAGCCAATAACTTTATAAAACTAAAACTTTCAACATTATTTTGAGCTTTGGAAAACTAAAACCCTATCCCTAAATAGTAAGCTAAACAAAAACTGTTATCTAGCTAATTCACATTAGCTATGATCCTAGCTAGCTATTGATTGATCACATTTACTTCTAAGACGGTTTTTCTGTCTTAGTTTCTTATCTCGTTTCCTTCCTACTTCCTTCTTTCTTCCTATAACACTTTGTATATATTAGTTAGATGTATATAGTACTAACCTACTAAACTACTAACATTAGGGATTTAGATTAAGTTACTAACATTACTAATTACTAATTATCTCACGCTTCTATCTATCGCTATCATTCTCTCATTGTCCTATCCCTGTACGCTTCTCACGTTTCGCTTTATCTGCACGCAGATTCTCTCTATGCGTTCCTCCCCTTCGAACTGTGCACGTGTCTGCCTGCTCTTCCAGGTCGTATATTGTCAATGTGTCTATGTGATTCCCAATCCGTGTCTTTCGTTTCCCTCATTATTGTATTAGTGAATCCTATCGTTCTCATCTGTGTTCCTGCCCTTCTCTCCTCCCAGTCACACCTGATTCCTATTGTGTTTCCCTTCCCTGCTTGTATATAAGTTCCGTGTTTATGTTCACTTTTTGTCAGAACGTTGATCCTCATTCCCTGTGCCGATTATTAGTAAGCCAGAGTCTGTTGCATTTTCCCGAGACACCCCTTCCGTTTTCACTTCGAGTTTGCCTGCCGATTCTGTTTTGTTTGCCTTTTCTGATTTCTTGGTTTTGACTTTTTTGATAGTTTTTTGACTACTCTCTTGGATTTCAATTTTGTGTCTTTGCTACTCTGTCTACTGGTTTTGACCCCTGCCTGAATTAAACGTTCTTTTTGCCTGATCCTGGTCTGCGTCTGGGTCCTTATCCCGTACCTCACAGTAAATCCATCTAAAAATTAAGAAAAAATAAGCTGAGGGGGATGCTGGTGGCTCATTATGTTAAGGCACTGTTCTAGTGTGTGGATGGGTCTGGTATCAAATACAGACCTTGCCAATGCCAACTGTGGCCATCAGCCCCAAAGGGCAACACAAAATGGCCAGTAGCATTAACTAAATAGCAAAAATGTACAGCAGATTTTGATACAAAAGAACAGACATATAGAACAGAATATATAAAAAAGTCAATTCAGAGAGAAACAAGGTAGGTTATTGTAATATGTGTGCTAAGGCTTAAAATGAAATAAAGGCAGCTAAAAGGCTCTTTGAAATGAAAATTGGCCAAGATGCAAAAAGTGTTTTTTAAAATATTGCAGTAGAAAAAGGACAGTTGAGAGGTTAAGTGCATTAAGAATAGGAAATGGCTTGTCTTTTATATTCACAAGGATATTGCATTGTGCTGACTCAGGGAACTATAGGCCTGGGAGTTTAACTTGCATGTCATGAAAAATACTGGAATGTATTATTAGGGAAAAGTTGGAATTATTCCTAAAAAATAATAGCGTCTTAAGAACATAAGAACATAAGAATACATAATGACAAGAACGGGCCGTTCGGCCCATCTAGGTTCGTTATGTCCTAATCTAAAGAGTATCTAGTACTACATCTAGCCTGGACTTGGACAGCCCAAGTGTTTCTGCCTCTACTACCTGACCTGGCAAGCTGTTCCAGGCATTGACAACTCTCTGTGTAAAGAAAAACGTCCTAATATCTGTGCGGAATTTCCCTTTAACTAATTTCCACCTGTGGCCTTTTGTTCTGCTGACCCCACTTATCTTAAAAAATCTTTGGTATTTCACTTTGTTAATCCCTTTTAGGAATTTAAAAACCCCAATCAAATCCCCCATAAGTCTCCGTTTACTAAGCTTAAATAGATTGAGTGCCTTAAGTCTATCATCATAACTTTTACCTTTCATACCAGGTATCAGTTTAGTTGCCCTTCTTTGGACTTTTTCAAGAGCTTCTATATAGCTTCTTGTAGTGCGGTGCCCAGAACTGCACACAGAATTCTAAGTGAGGTCTGACAAAGGCATTATATAACATTAATATAATCTCCTTTGATTTATACTGAATACTTTTTGCTATGTATCCCAGCATCCTGTTGGCTTTTTTCACTGCTGTAGCACACTGCTTTGATGTAGATAGGCTTTGATCAACTACAATTCCTAAGTCTTTTTCAAATTGAACACCTTCTAACTTTTCTTCTCCCTTAAAATACTCCTGTCTAATGTTTTTATTTCCCACATGCATAACTTTACATTTAGCAATATTGAATGTCATCTGCCATGTATCTGCCCATTTTTGGATTTTGTTTAAATCATCTTGGATTACTTTAGTCGATTCCAAACTGCCAAACCCCCAAGTTTAGTATTATCTGCAAATTTAACTATTTTGCTACTAACGTCCATATCAAGATCATTTATGTAAATAAGGAAGAGCAGAGGTTCCAGCACCGATCCCTGCGAGACACCACTGCCCACAGCACCGAGGTCAGATATGGCCCCACCTACTGTTACTCTTTGCATTCGCCCTTGCAGCCAATTATGAACCCACTCTGAAAATACTCTTGCAATTCCTACTGAATTCATTTAAGCAATGAGCCTCTCATGTGGTACCTTGTCAAATGCTTTCTGAAAGTCAAAATATATAATATCATAAGCCTGGTTCAGGTCAACACACTTTGTAGCCTCTTCAAAAAAGTCCAGGAGGTTTGTTAGGCATGACCTCCTTTTGAGAAAACCATGTTGGCTCTCCCTTAAAATATTATTATTTTGCAAGAATGATTCCAACTTATCCCTAATAATACATTCCAGCATTTTACACACGATGCAAGTTAAACTGACAGGCCTATAGTTCCCTGGGTCAGTACGGTCCCATATATATTGGAATTATACTACCCTGCTTCAAGTCATCTGGCATTTTTCCAGTGATTATGGATTGAATGAAAATATCTGTCAATGGTTTATATATAATTTCCCCAAGTTCTTTGAGTACTCTGGGATATATGCCATCCGGGCCTGCTGCCTTATTTGTCTTAAGTTTTTGTAGTTATTGTAGTACTTCTACATCCCTTATCTCAAAGTCCTCCAAAACATTCTGTACCTTGTCTATACATTTAGGCATATTTATAACCTCTTCTCTAGTAAAGCTCAACAAAGTAACTGTTTAGTGTGTTAGCAATATCCTTATTATTATAAACCAAAGTTCCTTCCTTATTCTTAATGCACTTAACCTCATCCTTAACTTTCCTTTTTCTACTACAATATTGAAAAAACTTCTTAGGATTACTTTTTGCATTTTGGGAAATTTTAATTTCAAACCGCCTTTTAGCTGATCTTATTTCCTTTTTAGCCTTAGCCCGCATATTACAATAATCTAACTTGTTTCTCTCTGAGTTATCCTTTTTATATACTCTGTACAGTCGCTTCTTTTGCCTCAAAATCTCCCGTAAAGATTTAGTCATCCACTGCGGAGATTGTTTTTTCATCCTATTTTTCCTTACTTTTGGGATGAATTTACACTTTACATCTACAATAACCCTTTTAAATATAGTCAAGTTTTATCCAATCTATATTACTTAAATTCCCTCTCATTTTATTAAAGTCAGCTCGTCTAAAATTTAAAATTGTAGATATAACCAGTTTTTTCATGAATAGTCAGGAAGGTTAGGAATGACAAACCTCCTGGACTTCTTCGAGGAAGCTAAAAAGTGTTTTGACTTGAACTAGACTTATGATATTATATATTTGGACTTTCAAAAAGCATTTGATAAGGTACCACACAAGAGACTCATTGTCAAAATTAATTCAGTAGAAATTCCAGCAGTTATTTTAGAGTGGGTTCAAAATGGGCGGTAAGGTAGAATACAAAGAATAACTGTTGGAGGCGTCTTATTTGACCAGGGTATTGTGGGCAGTGGTGTCCTGCAGGGATCAGTGCTGGCACCTCTGCTTTTCCTTATTTACCCAAATGATGTTAGATATGTTAGTAGCAAAATAGTTACATTTGCAGATGATAGAAAACTTGGAGGTTTAGCAAACATAATCTAATAAAGTAATCCAAGGTGATTTAAACAAAATCTAGAAGTGGGCAGAAACATGGCAAATGACATTCAATAAAGCTAAATGTAAAGTTATGCATGTGGGAAATAAAAATATAAGACAGAATATGTCATGGGAGGGGAAAAAATAGAATGTGTTCAATTAGAAAAAGGCTTGGGAGTAGTATTTGACCAAAGTCTACTGCAGCAGTGAAAAAGGCTAACAGGATGCTGGGATATATATCAAAAGTATTGATTATAAATCAATGGGGGTTATATTGATGTTATACAATGCATTTGTCAGACCTCATTTAGAATACTGTGTGCAGTTCTGGGCACTACACTACAAGAAAGATACTCTTGAAAATGTACCAAAAAGGGCAACTAAATTGGTCCCTGGTATGAAAGGTAAAAGTTACAAGGAAAGACACTTAATCTATTTGATCTTAGCAAAAGGAGACTGAGAGGGGATTTGATTGAGGTTTTTAAATTCGTAAAGGGGATTAACAAAGTAAACTACCAAAGATTTTTGAGGTTGACTTCAGTTAGCAGGACAAAATAGCACAGGTGGAAATGTGTTAAAGGTAAACACAGGGAGTTGTCAATGCATACCATGCTTACCAGGTCATGTAGTAGAAGCAGAGACACTTGAGGTCCAGGCATGATGCAGTACTGGATATTCTATCGACTAAGAAATGAGGAGCCTAGATGGGCTGAACAGCCCGTTCTCATCATAATGTATTCTTATGTTCTTAAAGAGGTGGGAATGGAATCCTTTCTCCTTGGGCTACGCTGTGGCTAATTATGCATTGCCTTGTGGGATTCCTAGCCTCAGTCAGGATCCAAACCTTAGGATGCATCAGTGCACAGAGCGTTAGTGTAGATGCACTACCCAGAAGCCTCTTCATGTTCTTCTTGTATGACAAGCCTGACCCCAGCTCCATCTGTGTTAATTTGAGTCAATGAGATTTAATTTGCTTAATTGGCATTATTTTGTGTAGCAAAATCCTGTTGAGATAGATACTAAAGTGTTTAAACTATTCTGTCTTTAGTATCTATCTTTACTATCTCAGTTTAGATATATGTTTTATCTAAACTGAGCTAGTAAAAACATATCCAACAGGCATCTATTAATATTTTAAATTGTGCCCAAAAATGGTAAATAACCAAAAAAATTTAACAATTGTCTGTGGCTAGCATAAATCTTTTAATTTGCAAAAATTGAATAATAATATTTTGCGAGGCAAGTATTATATCACTTTGTTACTAGTTGCAGCAGTTAGACCATAAAACAGGGCAATTTGAATACATTTGGTTACCAACACAGCAATGTAAAAAACTCTGAATGCTGGAAGGAAAAAAAGACACAAGGATCCAGTTAATCATTTAGGAAGGAAACATGATTAAGTCAGTTCTGCTACTGAAACAACAAATGGAGTCATTGAGAGCTATGCCACTCACATCTTTCACCTGCAATGTACCTGAATGGCAGATGATGCATATATATATATATATATTGTAAATATAAAATGAAATATGTTCCAAAAATAGAACTCTTCCCACAATGCACATGTAAGATGTTCAATTATACAAGACCACTGTGACCTTTCCAGTCACACACCCTAGGGATCCTAGCTGAGTATGATTTACCTTTAAAATGCACTTTACAGAATGTTCCTCCCCTGTGGTACAGCATATAGGGTCTGATGTGATTAAAGGGAATTTGGAAGCTCCTCTCTCATTGTAGAAAATTCCTAGCTGTAAAGCTGACATTTTGCGATAAGGTTCAATTTTAAACCTTTTCACAGATTAGCCAGTGGGTCTTAAAAATAGAAATCACACCCAAAAAAAAAAAAAAAAAAACCCCAACAAAAAACCTTATATGGGAAAAGTACTGACTTTCCACTATTTTTCTGTGGTTTCTACGTCAATGCGTATTAGCTAGCGATCTTTGGTGACACAGACAATACAGAACAAACCTGTTGTGTTACATTGTTCTGAATGGGGAAGGTTTCTCTCTTCTTTAAGGGAATATTACTGATGCAGTACATTATGTGTTTAAAGTGAGGTCTATATCTTCCAGTCAGCCATTTGTCACAGTGTCATTTGAAATAGAGTTAAGGTCAGCATTTTGCTGTCTCCAGAGAAATGAAAGTCTTCTGCATTCCACGTTCTATCTTTATTTGACTGGAATGATAGACCACACTAGGGCCCAATTTAGAATTATATTTAGATTAATTGATGAAACTCAACACTTGACGAGTACCATCACTTGCCTATACAGGATCATTAATTAAACAGCCTAGGGGAAGAGTGCAACAGAGAAAATGAAACACACATGTACACAACACCCCGCCCCCTCCCAACACACCCACACACACACACACACACACACACACACAGTGGCAGCTGTGACAAGACAGATCATCGTGCACGTGGTACCAATTAGTTGAAACATCGTTTCTCAAGGTGTTTTTAAAAAGATAAATAAATCAAACCTTGCCATTTCACAACAAACCTCACAATGATGCAGTGACTTCTATTGATGATTCAATTCTCAAATGTATCATTTCCCCTTAATTATAAGACGTTCTTGAAGACTGCTTCATTGCACAACACAGACTTATAATCATATTTCATGTGTCTGCACATTGCATTGCAGCAGTAATTATGGAAATCTACATAATTCCATAATGTGGAAAAAGGTTCCAGTTCAGAGATTAGGGATGTATCAAAGATGATATAGAGATACTAAAAAGGTCCCCAAAAGAATACTGTGGCTCCCAAGTGGAGCGTCTGGCTAATGCGCCTGTGTGCAGTGGGGTGATGAAACTAATCCAGACTATGCCAGTGTCGACTGAGGCTGGGAGCACCAGGGCATGATGCAATATTGGCGATAGCTTTGCATACAGGAACAGGGTTTCAGTGGGCAGAGTGACCTGTGTCTCCTTGCTTACTAGCAACTCCTCTGGTTCATCGAGAACATACAATCTGCTGCATCACCTACTTCAGCTGTGTCAGCTGCACAGTCCTCCGGCACAGTAGCAACAGTTGCTAAGCAGGCAGATACAGAGCTCCAGAATTGACGGACATTGCAGTGATGGGATGGTGATTGGGCACTTCAAAATTGGGGTGCAAAATGTGAGAAAACCCATTCTTTATCCATTCCTAGTATTTTACCTGTACAAACCTTTTTTAAATTGAATGATTATTATCACTTTCCTATGGTGCTTATATTTTCAGAGTGGAGAGAGGGAGATCGGCAGGCAGAATGGAGACACATTTCACTGCCTTGAGGTAGATGCTGCTGATTGATTGCTGATATGACTCAGTGGGAGGAGCAGAGGGGCAGATTAGTCAGCAAGTTCGGGACCGTCCGCTGATCCCCTGCCAACTTGACATCGCTCAGGGCAACCGCGTGGAGGTGACATTAGACTTCAGGCTATTCCGTGAAATAGTGACAGAGACAAATGATCAATGAAAGACAGCAGAGGCACAGAAATAGAAATCTATTGGAGCCAATTTTTTAAAAATGAATTAATGACAGATATTTTTCCTGAAATGTCCAATAAAATATCAATTAACTCCTTTCAGTATTCACCATGAAAAATAAAGGCACATTGCTCTATTGTAGGTATACATTTTTCTATTAGGATTATGTCAACTTCCTTATTATCAACACTTATTTTAGAAAAACTATCTAGAAATAGAGGTCATTGTAAGTTCAAAGCCAAAAGGTTAATCGAAAGAGCTTTGAAGATAAAAAACCACAGAAGGTAGGTAATTCCTGCCTTAATCATTCATGGCAACTCTGAATTTGAACCCTACAAGGTCAATGTGCTTGTATTATGCAACTACTGTGTGAATGTGTGTATGTGTGTGTGTGTGTGAGTGTGTGTGTTACTACGGCTTTCAAAAGACACAGTGAAAGTCATTCTGCTTTTGGCCCATTGCAAATGTCAGGCTGATATCCCAGTCACCTTGCAAATGTCTCACTCCCCCCAAAATAAAATTCCAAAATGAGAATACAGTTATGCAAGCCCTCCCCATGTTAATTCAGGGCCACACATAACAGCAATAAGAAGCTTAATGCCATTGCTCATCGAAAGTGAGAGCCAGAGAGAGTCTATTTCCTCATCTTGCATGTGAACTGGTCTCTGATAGTTTTTTGTCTACAAATGTTAACATCTATATTTCAGTGCCCTCCGGAGTCTGCTAGGCTGTAGCCGCTATTGCATAATGTGTATTATGCATGTCCACATGGAGGTCGAAACTTTCTTCCATATTTAGTATGAAACAGTGGAACGGTGAAAATTAGGCTAGCCTAACATCTATTTTTAGCCTTTCCCCTGCCAGTGATTTTTTCCACTCCCAACAGTTACATTTCCCCTCTTTTTCCATTGTGATTTCCACTTGGCCTGCTTCCCTGTCGGTGTGGATGAAAGACTGTGAATCATTAACTGTCTTCCTGAAAGTGTCCAATAAAGTGAAGCCAGGTGCTACTCAAAGCCCTGGAGCTCATCTGCGAGGGTTTGTTCTAAATTGTGATTTAGGCTGAATCTATCCATGGTGCTGTCATCATCCACAGAGGATTGTTACAGGGGAGAGAGGCCTGATGTCTTTAGTAGAGGGCTAATGGTTTATGCATGAACACCGTTAAGGAGCTGAACCACTGGGTGTCTTTATCGCACTTCTCAGGTAACACTAATTATTTTATTCAGTTCACAGACATTTTGATCCAGATCTCCCCCTCAGGCCAAGGATGGAGCTCAGTACAAAAAAAGAAAAGACAAAACATTACATTATATAAGTCTCTCAGCTAGCTAGCAGCAGCAGTGACAGTGCAACAGAGATTTGTGGTCTGTGGTCTGGAACACATTCCCAGTTTTCGGTGCACACCGGGCATGGTCATTAAGCATTTCTCCAAACATGGGTTTGAGAATCTGCAGAACCTGCCCGGTGGATGCCTGAGTCATCCTCTGTGTAACATCTGTTATTTCCAGCAGCCACATCTCCTCATAATTCCCTTCCATAGGCCTCATCTAAATATTGTTTGCAAACCATAGGCAAATTGCAGGGGAGTCCATTAAAACATGATCCTTTTTTAAATTTAGGAAGAGGTCATTTGAATTTTGGACCGCTTAAGGGGTGCTGTTGAGCAGATATTTTGGTCTTCTCGTGCTGCAAACAATACATTTCACATATAATTTGATTATGGTAATCACCTGAATTGGTCCAGTTAACGCTGGAAGAAAACAGATTCATTTCTTGATGGTCGCGTTTCATTCCTGTGTGCAGGAACTAAACATTTTATCTCAAGGCATATATTTAGTATAGGTGAACTGATCTAAGCCTGCATTATTTCTGTGATAAAACAAGCTGGGTTCTCTCCTTTGTCCAGGCAGTGGCATTATCCTATCAAACCTATTCTACACGTCGCCTGTGAATTATCATAATTTCTGCACATTATCAGTAATTCAAAGCAAAGGTGCATTGCCAATTGAGAATGTATCTGGTTATGTAATGGTACTTTCACCAGCTTATCAGTTAACAACAATCACTATAATTAATTAAATTAATTGTGAGAGTAATGTAAACAATACACTTGTGTTTGGAGGCAGAACATACCTTACAATGTAGAAAAAGAGCAACATGGAATTAAGGCAAAGGCTGTTTTTACAGATAATGCTGAAGTCCTTCTGCACATACAGTAAAGCCAAGTTCAGATCACATCCATGAGAGCGAGACTGGCAAGTAAAAAAAAAAAAAAATATATATAATCTTAAAATGTTACTAAGTAAAGACTGCACAGTCCACATTAAAACTGTCTGTTAACAAATTTCCATAACAACAAATTATGAGTTAGTTGGGGGAGCCCATCTCGATTGTAACCCTGGACTGAAGATTTGACATGTTGGACACTGCAGCAGCTGTCAGCAGACATTCTAAAACTTGATAGTTCACACTGAACAAAATTTCTTAAGAACATAAGAACACATAATGATAAGAACAGACAATTTGTCTAGAGAATATATAGCACTGCATCAAGCCTGGATGTAAACAGGGTCTTTGCCTCGATGACATGACCTGTCAAGCTGTTCCACACTCTCTACAACAAAATACTTCCTGAAAATACAGAAATGAGTATCATCTGTGCCCTCTTGTTCTTTGAGAAAACTAAAACATATTTTTTAAAGTCTTCTATTTTTTGTTGCTCATCCTTTTATAAAATCAAGTGTCAAGTCTTTTTTATTTCTTTCATACCAGAACATTGCTTGTAATATTTATGAGTTGATCTTTGTCAACTGTCAGGCTTCTATAAAATACTGACATTTTCATTTCTGCAGATTGCATTTTGTTTAAATCTTCTTTGGTTTCCTTAGTAGATTCTTTACTAAACCCCCAAGTTTTGTATCATATGCAAATGTAACTATTTTGCTACTAACATCCCTATTATGGGCCTCCGATAGCGTAGCGGTCTAATGCACCCATATTGGCTGGTACTTTACAAGTGTGAACTGCCTATCACAATCCTGGTGGGGAACCCAATCAGGTGAGGCGTTTGGCTGTCTGTCCCAGGGTGAGGGGTAAGGGTGACTACAGAATGCAGGTGGGCAAATTCCGTCTCAGATCTCGAGGTTCACTGCCCTTTGAGAATTTGCTTGCCTTGTAGAGATGAGTGGCACATTTCTGTGGGGAGGGCAAATCAAAATAAATAGAGGGTATAATTGGCCATTAAATTGGGAGAAAAACAGGAAGAAAATCAGAAACAAACAAACAAAGAATTGTATCTATTATCTAGGTAAATCATTTATGTAAATGTATGTATTCCTAAATAAGGAAAAACACAGGTCCCAACACTGATCCTTGGTGGGAGCCTTGGCCACTTGGTAAGGCATTTGGCTGTCAGCACCAGGGTGAGATATGATCCCTCCTACAGTTCTTCTGAAAATGTTCTAAAACCATCTAGTTGTCTAATCACTTTTTGATCTGAACTGGCCTTAAAGGCGCAATATTCCACCAACCAAGCTTATAAAGAATAATAATATTTAGAGTTATAAAAGAACAATGCTAACATTGTCATGTCATATGTATTACCATTAGCTATTATCACTGCATTCTCCTTAACATGCAAACTGCTCATGCAAGACCTGAGATGACATCAGGGACAGCCACAGTAAGTGCACAAAGATAAAATGGAGAATTAAACCAGTGGGATTTTCAGACAGGCACTTTTACAATGAACTGCATTGAAAGCTGTAATTTCTGTATGCTTTATCTCCTTCTGCTATAGATAGTTGAACCTCTTCAGCGTGTTGTACAGTAAACCCCTTATTATATTAATCATCCAGATGACACCTGAAATATATTACACACACAGTAATATGGGTATTGTGTTTACAGCACAAAACAATATTAACAAAAATAGATAATGACAGAAAGTAAAATACATAAACAAAGACATCCAGCATCCATGGTGCATAAAATTCAGTAATTTTCCTGGTGTAATTTTGGAGATTCTTAATGGTGTTCTGCTTGAGCTGGTAATCCTATCACTTCATACCCTTGTTTATTTTTTTGGTACCTGAATGCCATGTATGGCTCAGGAACATATTACCTGAAGTAAATGTGATATAAATAATCAGAGATGACTAATGTTTCTGTTAAAATGTACATATGGCAGGATTAATTTCCCCAACCATGGAAAAATATTTGACAGAAAAGCTATTTCCTCAGGAAAAAAAACTATGAGAACAAACAATACTTTTTTCTTGTTTCAAAGCACAGATATTTCGAATGTGTGATATATATCCCGTGCAAACTTAAAGTGATAATGGCGGAATACTCCTGAGATTGTCTTGCAATGTTCAATGAAAGCAGTAATTTTTTTTCATAATTTTTTTTTTTCAAAATTCCGCCATTGTTTTATTATCAGTGATATCGTGTAATGTAAAAAATCTATTCATATTTTAAATATATGATTCAAATTATATGCTCAGAAATTATGCTTGCATCTATTACCACCCATGTGAAGATTGATTTTGAAAGAGAGTGAGCAAAACTTGTTCCATTTACCATGGTGCCTAGCTTACACCCAGTGGTTCCTATAATAGAGACAATCTATACAAATATGGAACATGCATTAAGCTATATTATTCAATCTTACCTTTATTCTGTAGGAAAGTGAGTGTTTGTGTGTGTGTGTGTGTGTGTGTGGGGGGGTGCATTAAATCCAAACAGGTTCCAGAGAGCTATTGGACAAGTTCCTCCCCCTACCCCCCTAAGATTTATGACTTCTAAATTGCAACTTCTTCCCAGTGTGATTCTTTCATTCCAAGGAGTTATTGATTACGTGTGTTAATCAATAACTGATCCTGCAATAAGTGACTTTTTAAAATATAATTTGTTTGATTTGTTAATAGCACCACAAATATATAACATGGGAATATTAAAATATAAGTAACCATGAATTAGGGAATCATACTAACACATTGGATGAAATAGCCTCAAAATAGCCCTTATTTGGCATTGCTCAAATGTCTTTTTCCTCCTCTGGCTGTATCTTCCAGTATTGATTCTCTGGTTGTAACAGTGATGAAATTATGTAACTCCAGAGGAATCAGTGTAATAGCCAACAGAGCCCAAGGGTCACCAAAGGAAGAGGACGGGTCATCTCTTTGTGACATGCCTTGCATAACGAAAGGCTGTTAGAAAGACAAGCACCTTTTGAGGCCTGAAGTTAATTCAGTTCACGTCTCTGGTGCTGACCCCACCTGCTTCCTCTCTAGTAGATATCTCTGCTCTCACCCACTGCTAATCTCATCTTGTTTCATTGCCAATAGTCTACACCACACAATGAGCTATAGTAATGGTAGAGAATTGTGTTTTCACAATTTATTACTTTCAGTAAAAGCTTTTTTTTTTAAATAAAACCACTTTGTGAGTCCCTTGTCTCAAAGGTGGATTTCAACAGTAATTTCACTTCAAAGGAATATTATATTTCTTCAAAGCAGTATTTATTTTGCTTAGTATGTTTTTTAATCATGACTGAAATTTGGCCACAGTTTCTTCAGGACTTGTATGAATGAATGAATTGGCATAATATGATTATACTATCAGAAATAAAAAGTATTATTATTTAATATTATTAGTGATGCGCAATAATTCAGATCTGTTTCATGCTATTGTATTTCTTTCCTTGGTGTTTATATTGTGAATATAAGTGAATTTAGGTAGATCCCTTGCTCTTGTGTCCTCAAATATAGATTTTAATTTACCTACAGTAGCTTCCTCGATAATAAAACCCATCTCTTTCACTTGTTTTTTGGTGTTTCATATGACAGATCAGATCTTGTGAGAAACCAGAGTTGAGTGTTATGAGATGTAATTGGACACTAAGGCTCATCAATCCATGAGACAATCAACAAAACATTGATAACGCCAAAAATTATGATGTGTGCAAGTTGCAATCCAGTACATTTTGATGCACCAATGCTGTAGGGACATATTTTCACATTCCAATGATGTCTAAAAAAGTAATGATAGTACTACAATGACTATCAATGCATCACCAAACCATACTGGGATAGAGCCATGACATGATCAGTCCGAAAGTGCACTGTATTATTTTAAAACATGCCACCATTCCAACAGCCTGCAGTGCTTACACTTACAAATTTCTGATATATAAAAAATGCTGAGCAAATGAAAAAGCATATATTTAATCGTATATCAAGCCTATTTTAAAGACATAATCTAATATCACCTTATATAACCTATGGTGCTGGGGAATCATGCACACTGTTGAGGTTTTCGAGTGCCTGTCTCTTTAAGTATTCAGTTCCCGTAGTGATACAGATAAATTTACCTCCTCCCGCCTCCTTCGAAGTCTGAACCTCATACCCTTTGGCAGCGCATCACTTATTAATAAAGACTGATATAGGAGTATAAATATGCTATAAAGCCTACAAAATTGGTAAGTCCTGCTTCAGAGTGTTCCATTAAAAGTGAAGGAGCTGAGAATGTTAAACTTTAATGATCGAAGGCGAGTGTGGACGGGTGTGTAACTACTTCATCTCCGACAAACTTGCTCTGTGCCATCACTGAGATGGGGCCATTCCCTGCAAGTTTAATCAATGTTAATGGAGGGCTTAAACTTCTGTGTACAAGGTGCTAAGGCAACCAGCTAATGGGGATCCTTAATAAAATAAAATTTTTACATTTTTTAAAAAAACAACAACACTGTCTCTGTACTTTTATGATCAGTGTTCTCTTTTTGTTAACAGGGACTTTCTGACTTTCAATCACATGCTTTGTGGATCAGAGTTGAAAAACTTGGTTCTCATTCCAAGTACTTATTTGGACACTCTACACTTGCTAATACATAGAGGCATCATAACATTTCTGCAAGGTTTTAGAACGATATAGCAATGTCATTTCAATGATATAGACATATTTTGTGTAATTTAGTTAAGTCGAAATACTAATGCATCCCTTACCAAACATATCAGGCTGTAGCAAAAGCCAGAACATGGACACGTATTAATTACACAGCAATGTATTCGACTTTCTAGCTGTTACTCAAGGCAACTAACAGGAAAATACTTTTTTGTAAAAAGGATTATTTGGTGGAATCAAAATATACTTAGTGAGACAGCCATAAATCCACCAAGCCACTGTTAATTGAAGGCAAAAATCTAACAAAGGGCATTTTCCTAGCCCTTTCTAGTCCTTGAAATGACACTTAGATGGAGGGGCATTCCCCTTACTACTGAAAGTACCCTCAAAGCCCCCACATAAAGCAAAGAGATAATACATTTAGCAAAGAGAATAATGCGAGTGAAAGTCCATGTACATGTTAGATCCGTTGTGGGGGTTTGATTCTTCCATTTACAGATTTGACTTGTAATTTCAGGATAATTCCACAGAAATGAACAGTATCCAGCTCCAGAAGAGGCTTCCCTTCCCTGCTTTATTTTCTAGCAGACTTTAAGCAATCCAGCCTCATATTTATTTTGCTCATATGCATTACAGAAAATCTGAAGATACAGTAAACAAATCACCATCAAAGCTATCCCAATCAAACCTGAAAGTATTCAAACTACTGCTCCCATCCTTGAATTTTTAACAGTGTTTGAAGAGGAAAATCAATGAAGCCTGCTGCACTAGCAAATGCTGGGCAATTCTCCTAATCTTTGACTATGTAACAGCCTATGAAAGCAAAGGGGTGAGGGGTGGGGTGGGGTGGTATTCAGTGGTATGACCTTTGGGAAGGAAAATATGACATTAAATATCCTGAGAGACATATGTCAATCAATTTGCACAGTTAACAAAAATGTTATTTTTTGATGTACTATAATTGAAAATATATATTCCAATAGCTGTAAATCCTACATAATTTACTCCAGAAACTCTTGCAATCCAATTATTTGGGTTGACTTTGGTGTGTGTGTCTCATAGGCAACAACCTGTTGTAGTGTGATTCTCTGTGTCACAGAAGTGTATTGGGCCACTTGGAGACATTAGGAGACACTTTGAGCCATCAAATTAGTATCTGTTTAGTAAGCAAAATAATGATACAAAATGGTTTTGGTGATAAAAATAGGTTTTATAGTCATTAAAACATAGTATGTCAAAAGTGATAGAAATCCATCCATCCATCCATCCATTGTTATTCCTGGTCAGGGTCGCGGGGGGCTGAGCCTATCCCAGCATGCGTCCGGGCGAGAGGCAGGAATACACCCTGGACAGTGATCCTAGGGCACACACACCATTCAAATCATACGGGCCAATTTAGCCTAACCATGTCTTTGGACTGTTTACCCGGAGGAAACCCACGGGACACGGGAGAACATGCAAACTCCACACAAAAGCCCGGCCTGGATTCGAACTAGTTCTTACTGTGAGCCCTTGGGTTTAGAAATCAGCCAACTAACCTTGTTTTTACACAGGCTTGGGTGGACATTTACACAGGCAAGTGGGCATGCACAAGGTATGTCATGAAAATTGACCCCTTTATTACTTTTAAAACATGACTTGTTATAGGGGATGGTTAAGGGGTTCAAATTGAATGTCAAATAAAAATGCCAATTCAGATAGCAGGCTAATTTAAACATTTAAATCAAATAGCCAATAAATAAATGTTAATGTACTACTGCACTAGCTAACCAGTAGCTACCACCACCGGCGGTGTGGTGTGCATCTGTCTACAATGGCACCTGTTGTATTAGAGTTGTACTGATCTCTTGCTCTAGCTATGATTATTCTTGCCATTTTAAATTAACTTGTTGTAAGTCACCCTGGATAAGAGCATCTACTAAATGCCTAAAATGTAAAAATGGCAAATTATTATCAATGATAATATGCAGGCAAGATCATCTAAAAAAAACACAGCACTGCTTTTTTACCACTTAATTAGAATGACTAAAATTAAATGATCTTATATTTAATTCAGTGCCAAATATGTTTCCAGTGAAAATAATCCATTGCAAACAGAAATAGAGATCATTTTCAAAAGCCTGTCTGTACTGAAATAAACAAACAACAATTGTTTTCATGTACAAAGTCTGATACTAGTCCCACCAAATGCATAACGTTATAACATGCCCTTCTTTAATATTATCGAGCTTGAGATGCTGTATCTTTCCTTCCTTCGAAGCCTTATTCGTCATCCACGTGTAATTTTGGGCTTATTGAATTCTAGCACTCCTGCTGGCAACAGCTGGAGGCCGATTCCTGACTCTGCAGTGGTCCATAGCAACAAGCTGCCTCCTATTATTTAGGGGTGGTGGGGAAAGTTAATAACGTGATTCATGCCCTTTACTTATTGATAATCTGTAAGTAGGTCATGGCTGAGATAAAGCGGATGCATTTTTTTTTTTTTGCTGCCATGATAGATGGGTCACCACATTTATTAAGACGGTTCCATGCGTCTTCTCAACCATAGCTATCTTTCATGTTTGAAGCATTTTTTTGTAATGTCATTTTTTCTCCGTCTTGTCATTTATTTAAAAGTAATTGTCTACAAAGCACCGTGCTCATCTATATTTCACTGATTTTAGTTCATTCCAGAGAGAAAGAAAACCCATTGTCCCTTGACCTTCAGACTGGAGCAAGATCATTGCTTGAGATTAATCATATACTTGCCAGTGCATTCTGTGTCAGTGGGGGTTAATAAATATTCAGCTTATCCAGCGAATGGCATTGATAATTGTTCCTTTCAATCCAAGCTATCTTTGGAGGAAATTAATGTGACTGTATGACTGAGAATGAAAATAATCTTTTAATGGCTTGGTGTAAATAGCATGTGTTATGGGGGGGCTCCTGGATGGTGTATCCAGCTACTGCATTAGCACTCTCTACTTGTGCAGTGATTCACCCCATAGTCTAGAGCATAAATGGTTGTATCATCACCCAGGAAGGGAGGATTTCAGTGAGTGTCCCTTGGATGTAGCACTGCTCTCTGATAGTTCTGCACAAGTATGTCCATATATCGCACCCTCCACAATTATTCATAGGCAATGAGCTATACTGTATGCAAAAAAATTGGGAAATTATATTATGTTATGCTAATATGATTGTATTTAACAATTAATATTTGTCCTACTCAAAATTATTACTAATTTACACCCCTAATAATTATTTTCAATAAAATGCAACAAAAAAAATCTGCATTAACAGACATGGAGATAGGGAATTGTATTGTGTCCTCCCATGGGCTCCTGTATCACTGGGGTATAAAAATGCGGTAATACATATAAGTAAATACATTTGTCATCCATCATCATGGAGAAAGGCAAAGAAATCTCAGAAGAAACAAAACAAAGGTTTGATGACCTTCAAAATCAGTAGATGGTTGCAAACAAATAAATAAAAACGAAAGACATCACTTTCCACTATTAGTTCAATAATTAAGAAGTAAAACCACTGGAACAGTGGTAAACCTGCCTGGTAGAGGACGCAAGTGCATCTTGACCCCATACACAGGTGTTTTGGGAGGCATAGATAAATCCAAGGACCAAGGACCATCTACAAAACTTGTATCTTGAGGTCACAAAGTCTCCAAATCTGCCATCAGTCAATCGTTTTTTGGAAGAGATGCCTCTATTGAGGGCAATCAACAAAAATAGTTGTTAGGGGTTTGCTAAATAGCATCGAAGCTCCAAGTGGAGTGTGTTATGGTCAGATGAGACCAAAGTTTCGCTTTTTACATATACACCAGTGGTCCGAAGAAGGATGCTTATGTTGAAAATAACCTCATACGTACAGTGAAGTGGTGGTGGTGGATCTTTTATGTCATAGGGTTGTTTTGCATCTAATGGTCCTGGGGCCCTTGTTAAGAACAATGGAATCATGAACTCCAGAAAGACATTTTGGATAAAAACCTAGTTCCCTCTGTAAATGGATCTTTCAGCAAGATAATGGTCCCAAGCATATCTCAAAATCACCAAGAAATGGTTAATTGATCAATTGGAGTTTCGATGCTATTTAGAAAACTCCAGACTATTTTTGTTGATTGCCCTCAATAGAGGCATCTCTTCCAAAAAA
Source organism: Aldrovandia affinis (assembly GCA_029706075.1). Taxonomy (NCBI): domain Eukaryota; kingdom Metazoa; phylum Chordata; class Actinopteri; order Notacanthiformes; family Halosauridae; genus Aldrovandia; species Aldrovandia affinis. The sequence goes on from JAINUG010000118.1 coordinate 1,463,517, forward strand.
CCTATTGACAGATGGCAGATTTGGAGACCTCAAGATGCAAGTTTTGTAGATTTACTTATATGTGTTACCTCATTTTTATACCCCAGTGAAAATTATTGTTTTGCAATCACCATCTCAGTCTCCAGACTTAAGAAGAACATAAGAACATAAGAATACATAATGACGAGAACGGGCCGTTCGGCCCATCTAGGCTCGTCATGTTCTAATCTAAAGTATCCAGTATCTAGTACTGCATCTAGCCTGGACTTCAATAACCCAAGTGTTTCTGCCTCTACTACCCGACCTGGCAAGCTGTTCCAGGCATTGACAACTTGCTGTGTAAAGAAAAACGTCCTAATATCTGTGCAGAATTTGCCTTTAACTAATTTCCACCTGTGGCCTCTTGTTCTGCTGACCCCACTTATCTTAAAAAACATTGGTATTTCACTTTGTTAATCCCTTTTAGGAATTTAAAAACCTCAATCAAATCCCCCCTAAGTCTCCGTTTGCTAAGCTTAAATAGATTGAGTGCCTTAAGTCTATCATCATAACTTTTACCTTTCATACCAGGTATCAGTTTATTTGCCCTTCTTTGAACTTTTTCAAGAACCTGATCCAAAATTTGTGGCTTGAATTGAAAAGGGATGTACACAAGCACAGACCAAAGGATGTGAAGTATCTTGAAAAATATCAAAGATCCCCCCAATATGTTCACCAGTCTAGTAAAACACTATAGAAGAACTATAGACTCAGTAGTATTATTCTTGTGAGGGGAGGGTGCACAAAGTACTGAAAACAGGGTTGTGAATAATTGTGACACATATACTACTTGATACTGCTGCATACTTTGAGCATACAACATAGCTCATTACCTGTATTGTTTATTTTATACAGCCTTTGCTAATTATTTCAAGGGTGTGAATAACTGGAGGGCATCATATGTGATATGAATAGTATCCTTTGCCTTAGTTAGAAATAATGTTTATTTTCATGAGATGAGATTTAACATTTGTAATCACTGAAATGCAGCACATGGAGAGAAAAACAGACACCCAAACTGTAACCCCTGAAGATCTGCACAACTAAAAATACCAAACAATGATCTTCATCGCACCCCCCTAGCACATTCAGATCTGATTGGAGAAAGTCTTATTCACTGGCCAGTTAATAAGCATTGATTCAAACCCCACTGACGTCCATCTGATATCCAACAAGAAAAGTGCCTGCCTTTGATTAAATTCTGCCTGCTTTGGGTTCCTCTGCTCTTATCCACTGATCTGCTGTCAGGGAAGGAGCTGAGGCTGTTACTGATTCAATAAAGTGCTGTCAGAATGCCACAGTGATGTCCTCTCCAAAACTGTGGGGCTGTGATTTATTCCCTCTCCTGGTGCTCAGTTCCGCTGGAGGCCAAGCACCTTAATGATGGATGACAGTCTGGGCACTGTGATCACCACGATTCCTGTTCCAAACAGGGAAACTCCACCAAGAGATGGATAGAGAGGGAGCGAGGATGTTCTCTAAAGAAAAAAAAAACACACCCCTATGTTGCGGCAAAAAATGGTACCCTCCACCATTTTCCCGAGAGCATACCATATGTTACACCCTAGCTGGGAAGCATGCAGGTGCTGCTGGCCTGGTACTACCACAGTGTTATTTGTCTTGAGGAAGATTCATACACAGTGAGCACGGATTGACCTTGGGCTATTTATTTGAGAATCCCTTGGCTCAGAGCTGACAAATGAATAGAAGCACAAAGAAACAAGTATATCAGAGTTGTATTCAACCTACCTGGACAATTTGTTCTGACAGACAAAAAAGAGAGCCAGCAGTGGACAAGGAGGTCTGAATCTTCACACTGCCGATATATCAGGGAAAAAGTATTACCCTGACCTAGATTTCAAAGCAGCATTGGGCACTGTAGTATAGCACAAATGATAGATTTTTTACTGTGTAAAACCTTACTGTCCTATGTTGGGGAGCTACTCTTATGAGATAGAAGATCTCCCCAGTTTATTTTGTCTCACACACACTTACTGAGAATCAGGAAAGCATGCCTTGCATATTTTTATTGCGTTTTAATTTCAGTATTATATAATAATATAATGCTGCACTTTGTTATGGAAAATGTATGTACTTCATTTTGAGCAGAGTCTATAATTGTGCAGTTCATTTTCTAGTAACATCCACATTTGTCTTGTAGAGTTGTCAAGTCATTTATTAATGTACCAATTACTTCTGGCTTGTTCATACCGATGTATATTCTTTAATATACATGGTCTGACCTATATTACTTGAGTAACCACTGATATTATGACAGCTACCTCTACTACTGCTAAAACGAAAACTATTTCTGCACCACTGCCATTGCAATAGCTGTGCCACAATTAATGCTGGTATTGGTAATAATACTTCTGAAAACACCAAGGGAAGTATAATAATGTATTGACTACTTCAAATGAGGTTGATTAAGATTTAAGAGGGGTGAGGGGTGCAAGCCCTTTGTTTCATCTTCCGTGCCTGGCGTCTGGTGAGGGGGTGATGTCATGTTTGGAAGCTCCATCTGTGATCGCAGGGGATGGGTTGAGAGGGCAGCTGGCCGGATATCTGCCTGTGGCGGGATTTTGACACCTCATTATTCTTTTGAGGACCCCAGCTCCATGCTGTGCACTCCAGTACCGCTGAAGAAGCGTTATCTGCCTGTAAAAACGTACAGAATCACAGCACCTACAGGCTGCTGAGGTGCCGAGCGTGGGACTCTTTTTTTATAGTAACACATTTTTTTTAATGTCACATTTGACATTGATACATTACCCTATACTCAAAAATGTCTATGTGCTACTGGATGATTATAATGTAGTTAAGAAAATGCTGCCATTATGTAAAGACACTTCCATGCAATATATTTAAAAGTGACAGAGTGACATATTGCAGAAACAATGTATACTTATATTGTTGTTCTAATATACTGTATAGCCCTGTATTTATTTTTACACTAATCTACAAATAAATCAATAAAAGACACACACACACAAAAAAGCTAAGATATTGTGTAACATTTGACTAATAACAATGGTGCATGAAATGTGTCATAGAAAGATATGGCATAATTGCTTTTCACTTTCACAAGATTTTACATATGCATTATTTTCCACCCAAGAACAGTGAAAAATGCTTTCCATTAAATAAAAGGCTGTTCAGTTTGGAATAGCACAACTTAAAACATAAGTGTTAATTGCTATATATATATATTTATTACCAGGTTAGTATTAGAATCAGGTACGTGCACAGATAGGGTCCAAGTCAAAAAGTGCCCTTTTTTTGGCTGGTTTTAATTGTATTTTATTTAAAATTGAAATTCTATCAAATATAAAGAGGGAAATGTATAGTAGTATCCATGAAAAAATACACATTATCAATTTAAAAAAACACTCCGACATTCTACAACTCCAACCCCCCAGCCCCAGTTTTGTCTCAATCAATCAATCAACGTCGCATCTTCCGACTTCCGACATTCTGAATACAACTATTACTAGCCTCGGTACTCGCGAGCAAGTAAGCTAGTCTAATTATCATTAAAACGATGTTATCTCCGTCATGCAGGACAACTTACAAATATGCAATTAATTTCTATTACGTTTTGCATAGTTTTGCTAGTTTAGTGTAGTCACCCCCTTTTCTTTATAGCCAGTTTTCTAAAAACGTGATGTTTAAAAGTGTTTTATTGTTTGGGCATGTAGCAGTGTGTTTCCCTGTTTTGTTTTTTGTTTGAATGCCATTAAATTTCATCCTTCCTAAGTTTCTTTCTCAAAGAAACCACTGATCTAATGTGACTGAATTGGTCTAAACAACTGAACACTGACTGACTGCATTATTTACACTGACTGACTTGCATTAGCCTACTACATCAAATCTGTGGTTTCTTCATGGAATAATGTGTTTCAGTAGAATTTAAACAGGTTCCATGTTATGAACATAGTGTGTGATTATGGATGGCAACACGGGTGGCAACGGTGTGGCAACATCGGGGTTTGAATAGTGCGTGTCGGTGGGGCAAGTGCCCTTTTTCTTGCTTGAGCCCCTGCCTCCCAAAATGTCTGTGCCCGGCCCTGATTAGAATACAACTCATGTTCCTTTCACTCACTGACTCTGTACTGTACTTTTTTTCTTTAAAACAGCATACCTGAGACCCAAGATGATGAGAAAATTCTGACGAGCCAATGGCAACCAGCAAAGCTACACCATGTGTGTCAAGGTGCTTAAACAAGGTGCTTTATGCATTATTTGCATACATGTCATTCCACTGGATGCATACATATTCGTAATATACATACATATATATATATATGCTAAATGCAAAAAGGTGTTATGGAATTGGGCCTTAATACTTCTGCTTGAGTGAAATATATTTTTTTCTTTCTCTTAATGTCCTCCAGGTTTTCTTTATTGCTTTCTGAACTCCTCGATGAACATCCCCCATGCCATGCACCTCTATCTCACTGCCCACCGTCCTAGCGGTTCTCCTCTGTGAGACTCGAGTCTTCCTGTTTACAATCCTCCAACCTTTCTTCACAGAACATCTTTCTTCCCATACCCTATTGTTCTAGGTAATCATGGTGCTTCTTTTTTTAATAAAGTAGCCTGAAGATTACACTTCGCCCTCCTGGGGCAGAAGCACATTTAAAATGTAAGTCCTTCCTAACACTAATTTTCTCTGTGTCAAAGAATATTTGTCTTTATGTCTTACAGATACATGTAATAATGTTTGTTCATGCAAGATTAATGACCTGAATTTTATTACACAGAAGCAGGAATAAAATAATCAATAGGACATATATCATTCAGTTGACAGCAAATTTAATTACTGATACCATATGTGACCGGTTTTTACCTGATAAGTAGCCTACGGATAGTTTCTTAAATAGTTCATATAAAAATCACACAAATAACAGAAAAAAACAAGAACTGCTCTTTATTACAGATTTAGGTGATATACCTTAAATTCCAGTAAATTATTTATAAAAAATTGCACCATTGCAAGTAGGATACATGTCATTTCTTTATAATGCAAAATTCTTAAAGGAGTAATCCCATGTTTTAAATTCATCTGATTCTCGTGTAAATAATATTTTTGTCTCAATAAAACTACTGTATTCCCATCAATAAACATTAAAAAACTGCTTTATTTTAAGCCCATTTAACCTGGGAAATCCAATGTCCTACTAGATGAGTGTTGTAATGACATTCTTGAAAAGCCTGATTGACAGTTATGTTGTGGATGTTATAATGTCATGACTCTGAGAAATAAAGACTAATTTGTGCAACCTGTTGAGCAGGAGGGCTTGAAATCTAAATCAGAAATTCCACTAAACATTGATCACATTTTCCAAGCTTTTAGAGTGTTGGTTTCATTAACTATTGCAAAAATATATAAAACTCTGGAATTCAGGATTTTGACAGGACTACTCCTTTAACAGTAAACAGATTACATTTTAATTAGGAAAATTGGTAGGCCTATATTACAGAATATTGGAAACGGATATTCTAATTGGTAACTCTGAAGTGTGTCCCTGAGCTCTAAATAGGTACAGAATTGCAGAATTTCTCAAGTTTCAGATACTGTAGCTATTGTGTGTGAAGTGATGCTGTACTCTTAGTGCCTGCAGTCCATGTAAAATGTGCATCAAAATCAAGGATATGTTATCGCGGAATAGGAGATGTGCTCATAAAGCCATATGGCCAAAGGGAGAAAATGTGAGTACAGTGTATTATACATGTAATACACTGCTCACACATGTTCTCTCATTGAAGTCCAGGTACATAAATACTTTGTGTATAGTACTTCATGTCCTTATTTATGAGTGACATAATTTTTTCTGCGACTCTGCCATCTGAAAATTTGAAGGCGTGTCATAGCTCTGGTTTAAAGCCATTGTTACCCAGCATCAACATACACGCTTTCCTTGCCGACCCTGTCTCTTGCCATGAGCTGTGCTGAAGATTTAGAAATGACATTGACATAAGGCCTTCTGAGTCATCCTAAATCACATTTTATGTTTCCTGACTTTCAGTCCCAGCACTGCCATGCATTATTGATGTGAAATATTCAACCAGATACTGTCATAGTTGGAATCACATTTTAATGCAACACTTACTACGGCTGTCACTTTAAAGGGGCGCTGCGACCAAAATCCATAATTTCATAATGTATATGTCTTGTTGATCAATCCACATGGCGCTACTTTTGCATTTGTGTCCATTTCCATGTAAGCCGTGAGCAACAAAATAGCAAATATAATGGGAGACAATAGTCAAATAATCCACAATGACACATTATACACCAAAATCAGCCAGACTAACTGTACTCTCTGTTATTTGGCTCAGCTAGCTTTGGGACGTTAAAGGGCGGGTTCTGAAGAAACAGAAAATCGGGCAAAATATTGGTGGTGCAGATGCAAATACTGTCTCTCGAAGCCCACTAAGGACTAATGTTTGTGCTGCTTGCAGCGAGTGGGATCTGGCCATGTCAAAGCTAACTTGCAGCAAAATTGTGAAATAGCAGCTGCTAAAGAAGGCACATTGATGCCCCAAGGTGTTTGAAAAACAACCCAGAGTTTGATGCCATTTACATTCTAGAGTGCCAAAGACTTTTTACAGCATACTTAAAATAAACTGCAAAAAGGCTTTCTAAACCGGCCTTACCGGATAACCAGCTTTTGAATAAATAAGTAACGTAGTAACTTACTAACATAACGTTACTGCAATGTAGCCTGTCATGCATCCTAAATCTATTATTTGCCGTGCAAGCTAGCTAACTAGCTAGTTATGAAAAACTGAATTATACAAAGTTAATGTTAACAAATTAGCTGGTTAGCTATGATAGTGAAGTTAGCAACTTTATCTAATCACAAGAACATGCAATGTTTGGATATGTTGCTAGTTTGCTAGCTAATTTCAAAAAGCATTGGCTAACTAACTATGATCGTTATTCTTTTATTTGATTCACAGTTCATGGCGAGTTGGATAGCTAGATATATATGAGAGTTAGTAGGTTTGGTGCTGAACTGTAGGTGAAAAATATCAAGTTTTGTGTCGCAGTCCTTTACAATTTTTTGGAGAAAACATGTAGATTCATTTAAATAGCATTTGAATATGCATGTTACAGACCTGCTGACATTGGAACATTGTTTCTGAGCACCACTGGCTGAAAAAATGTATACGACTTCTGTATAACTAATTAACTTTGAACTGAAATCTAATTTTTGCACAGTTTGCAAAAAGTGATACCTGCCTAGCCACATGCTTTAACAAAGCAGATAATCTTTCCCATAGTAGATTTTTGCACAAAGTACGAAATATGAAGACAAACACAACAGCCATAAACATAGGCGTAATCTTATGGGCATGCCATTTCATTAAAAAAAACTGATACTTAAAAAAAAGATATCGAATTTCCCCATTCACAATGCCAGTATCCAGGTGTAGGACTACAATTTTAATGAAAGTAAAATTGGTTTGATGCTTAAATTTCAGCAAAAACTGGAAAATGGGGGTGTTCTAAAACTTTTGACCCGTAGTGTATGTATACTACTTGATAAACCTTCAGTCACTACCACCAGGGTAATTAATTAAAGTTTATCCCTACTTAGCTAGTCTTTGGGCAGTGTGCAATATCATTGGGGGAGATTTGGCTTTTGTATATCCTGTGTGATCTTCCACTACTTGACTGCAGTGAAGCACTTGTGACTCTAATGGTGTGTGGCTTCCCTATTTATTCTTAAAGCATGTATTTATTCTTTCTCCCGGGTGTGGTGCAATATTGTGTTTGAGTGCGGTGAAGAAATCTGATAAGTGTGTGAAAGTAACTAACCTCCCACACTACCGAGATTCACATTAGTGCCTGACCATTTCTTCTGTATGCTGATGCTGCTATTGTTAAAGAAAGTTTGCCCTGGTGGTAGCGAATGCTCGCCCTAAATTAGTGCATCTATTTTGCCCATTAACTGTATTACCGTGTCTAATCTGTACTTGTTTATTTGGCATATATCAATTTGAAAGAGAATTCAGAATAAAAGTCTATACAATTGAAAACTTCCTGTGCAGGGCTCTTTCCTTGAAATACTTAACAGGGTTCTCCCACCCCTGATAGTGGGATTGGCGTAGTCAACTTAATTAACAGTGGGGCTCTCAAGTGCCTTCTGGTGGCCACATTTATAAAGACTGACATCAGAAATCAGCTTTCAACAGAAATTCTGAATGGAATATTGACTGTTAAAAAACAGTTAAAAAAGCTTCCGACCCACTAAACAAATTATAAATGCTGCAAATATTACAATTTACGAACACAAAAGCCAGCAGGGCAGCTCTGCACCAGAGGGTGAGCATAATTCTCTTTATTTCCACACTTTTTAAGACTGAAATAGGGATGTTAGTAAAAAATATGGCATGTCAGTAAAAAAATAGTCCAACTCAGTCAGTCATGCCAGTAAATCACAAATTTATGGTTGGCAACCCTGATAATGTCTTAGCCTCAGAGTTCCATGCTGACATTGCCTTAGACACTGTTCCTCGTGAAACATTCAGCAAGTTGAGCGATCTTCATCCCTGAAGCTCCTGCCAAACGTGCCCCATCAATCAACCCTATTTCACTGAGATCTCATCTTCTGCCATAATTACAGGCAACCAAGCCTGCCCTGCATTTTTATACATGACCCTGGGCATGCTGGGATGCAATTGCTTAATTAACTCAGGAACAACACCTGTGTGGAACCACCTGTTTTCAATATACAATACAAGTTTTTCCACCTTTGTGGCCACTACCTGTATATATGCACACATGTTTTTAGCTATTTGACGCTATATCTTTCAGATGTTCCCCCAGTTTGGAGTCAACCATTGCGCCCCAGAGTTACACCGTGTTCATCACATTCCTGCAACGAGCACTGCAGCTGAAGAGGGAGAGCACCAATCAGAGAAGAGACATATCTTTCACCGGCGACAACTGGTAGCCCATGGGTGCTTGGTGTGTTGTTTGGAGGAACTAATGCGGTGGTAAACTAAGGAACCTTGGCTTATGTAAACCGATCATCCCCGTGGCAGGAGAAAGCCAATGCTGCCCAGCTGCTGTAGTATCATAGTCACCTAATGACATAACCCAGACTTGAACCTATGATGTCTAGGCTATATGACCGACTGAGGCATGTTTTGAAATATTGATCATTACTTTGTCACCAAACAATAGTAATGAAGTGGCTATGTAATCAGCATTTTGTAATCAGCAAGTATGGCCAAGTAAAACTGAATTTATATCATTGTACAAAGCTACAAAACCCAATAAGTATAAATTCTTATTCATTAGTATTATCTGAAGTACATACAGCCAGAGAGCTGGTGCTTGATTACATTGCAACAGGAATGTTGATCGAGCATTGTACAATATTATGAAGGAGTATGAGGAGTATGGAGGTCAAATTACAGTGAAAAGAGACAGGTGAGAACGAAGAAGCCATTTGGTACGTGTGTGCGATTAATTCAGCAGTTGTACTATTAAATACATTTATTGGCAAACCAGTTACTTGAATGATTGAATAATTGATTGCTTGTATAAGCACAAGGAAAGAGATCTCTAAGAGATAGAAGCAATACTGCCAAAACCAAAAAAAGCTGAAAAAGTGGGAAGCCTGTGATTTCAGATCTCAATAATGCTTTTCGTCACAAGACCATGCCACTTCCTGCTTGTTAACTGACAATTTTACACAAATAATGATACATATTCATTTTTTGCAGTAATATATTGTAGCGAGCATGCGTGGTGGAGTGCAGCAAGAAGACAAATGGAGTCAGGCAGCAGTTCAAATGTGGCTACGTGCATAGCCACTTTAATAAAAGGTGACAATATCAATTCCCCATACACCGCACGACCCCGGTTATTGTCTCGAGAGCTTTCTTTGGGAACAGACGCGTCCTTAAAAGGACACGCTGGGAGCACCTCTTCAACTAGCTAGTACATCATACAGGAAGTACTCTTCAGTCGATGAATGAACACTTTTCTCACCGAATAACAGGCGACTACCCTAAACAGTAAACAAACACCATCAGTTTTTCACACAAAAATGTTAAACAAGAACACACACAAAATGGTTTAACAAACATAATTCTAATTAACACAGCGGGGAACAACAAACATGCAACAGTGTTCCCCCACAATGCCCCGCGCACACATTTTCATGCAGCGACCCACCTGGATCGCTACAATATCATACGGCTCTATAATTATACAAAATCATTATCAGACTATTTCAACTTTAAAATGTAAAGGGAAGGGGGTTGCACAGTGGTATGGTGGATAGGCTCAAAGATGTTTTCCTTGTTTGTACTATGATGAGAATGGGTGGCCTTAGGGTGACTCTTCTTGACCTCTACAAAGTATCACAGCATATGCATGGATAATGAAAATTGGTTGTAGTGAGCCATGGACCACATGGAACAATAGTCGAGAGCTGTGACTCCTTGTTTGCCAAGCATTCTTTTGGCAACCCAGCTTGGCCTCAACCTTGCACCCCCTCACATGTATTGTGCTATTATGTTTTGTTCCTATGACTCTTTGTATGGTAATGATACTGTACTCAGAATTCAAGTTGCATCATTGGTTTAGAGGCACACTCTAATTCCCCAGTTATGATTTGTGTTGACATAACAGAAGGCCTGAATCTCTTGAGGCTACTACTGTTCAAATAGAGGCGTTCTTCTGAATTCATTTTGTCACCCATTAGATTATTTTCTACTCCATCTGCTCAACCCGCATTAATGATCCTGTGTGGTACTGCCAGTCTTCGATATGGGTTGACTTATTCCCCAACTACAGTAATGGTGTTGTAGTGCGGATCTTACTGGACCGTTGGTAGTCTCTCTGCTGGATGGATTTAGTGCATGGTTAATGGTCTAATGATACGTCTTTGTATTTAATGAGATGACTTTCTTGGGCTGTTGCATAGATGCTTCCCTATTCATACTGTTTGCTCAAGAAAATGTACTGTTTTCTATCTCGCGTACTGCACATTTCCCTAACAGCCTCCTTTCTTGCCTACATGTATCATGAGATACTGTACATGTGTGCCTGGTCTTACACTTATATCCACCCTACTCCTTTATGATCTATGCCTCTTTACAAAGGAACAGAGAAATGGGATGGGGATATATCCCTGGGTGTTTACAGTCAAAGCATCAACCCCCGTGTATGAAGGTAGTGTTGAAAGCCTGTGGTCTACACCTCCCCACCCCCCGACCCCTTCAGCCCCCGAAGGCCGTGCAGTGACGTCCCTCAGTGTGGGTGAGCAGCTGTTAAAGAAGAGGCTTTGATGATCACTGAGTCAATGGAAAGCAGACTCAAAGGAGTGACGGCTTGCTATCTTTCCCACTTTGTCTGCAGAAGGCCAAAGGGTCTCTCTGGAGCCTATTGTTGTGCGTCCCTTTCTCCCGGCGCGGCTGTTTCGTGGGCCACTCGGGCGACAGCCTGTGTGGGCGGTAGGTGATCCTCCGGAGAGGCGCGGGGCCACCATTCCCCATCTCGTCATGCGGGCAGCCCTGTCCGGGGCCCCCCTCTGAATGGACCGAACCATTAGTGGGAGGAGAGCCGCCCTCCCCACACCCCCTGTCCACAGATGGCGTGGGCCCGTGACAGCACGGTGTGTGATTTCGGTTGGTTTGGCATGTTAATGGTGAGGTCACGGAGGACACCGTGTTCATAAATGTTCACGCACAGTGACACGTGTGCAGTTTTCAGCCACAACCATTGTATTTTTCATTCTGTGAATATCCTAACGAAATAAAAAAGGCTGTATTTCTATGATATATTCAGACATGCGGAATCTTTTTCACCTCCCTTGGGTGAAGACAACACCATGAACACCACAATAAAATCTCACACCTTGATTTTATTTCTTCTGAGGTCTTAAACTGTTAGATGTGAAATATGTTATATAATGAGACAAAAACCTCATAAAGTGATACACTTTTTAGTTGCAGGCACTATAAAATATTAATACATTTTTTTAAAAGGTCCCCTGAGACAGGAATGTATTTTTCCTTCTTTACTATTCAAGCTGTGGCACATTATTTGTTCAGGTTTTTGTCAGTTTTATATATATAAACCTTTGTGCTCAGCCAATACGTAAATCTTGTGTGACCTACTGAACTTGCTCAGTCTTACTGTTACCATGGTGACTCTGCAATTACTGCTGAAAAATGGAGATGATGTGCACAAGAGATGGGGAGTATGAGTTTTCTGTGATGTTCTGGATGAAAGGGTATGTTTCCTCCAGCCATGTAAGAACAATATGATCATCATTTAGCCAGTGACAGCTGAGGAAGGGTTATTTCCAACACAGCATAAACCATATCATGCGTTTTATTGCTCAGAGCTCTGTTCCATATGGAAAGTCCTTAGGTCATACGTTGGTTAGAGCTACTGTAATTATAGAATTCAATGAATTCAGAGGAATCCTCAAGCCAGTGGGGGGAAGATTTAGGAAGCAAATTTGATCTGTTACTGAGCAACTGCATTTATGAAGGATCTGCACAAAACATGGTTTATTCAAGATGAGGCTAAACGATTCAAACATTTTGGCACGTGTCCTTCATCAGTGAAATGGTGTTATATACCTAACTCCGATGTGTCACCACAGGTGTACAAGCTAATGAGAGAGGAACTACCATTCCAATCTTCTATTTTGAGGTAGGCTATTGAAGAGTAATTAATTCATAGCAGCAAATCCAAAAAGTAATATGTATTTTAAATAGAAAAATGGATTGCCCTGCTATTTCAGCCCTTTGTGTGTAAAAACAGAGACGAAGTGAGCACTTATGAACCTGCCTTGTGTGTGGGCGTCAACCTCACATGCGCTTGGTATGTCCAAATAAACAAATTCTCAGTGGTTTATTTTCAGATGGTTTCAGATTTTGGCAGGATAGTGTAGTGGTTAAGGAACTAGGCTTGTATCTCTGAGGCACTGCTGTTCTACACATAAGCAAGGTACTAAACCTGAATTGCTTCAGGAAATATCCAGCTGGATAAATGCAAATAAAAGCAAATAAATAAAATGCAATACATTTTTTTCCCACATCCAAAAATATAACCTTACATTTTCTGTGAGATTTCCACGAGTTTCCATGTATAACTATAACTATAAGATAAAACGCTGATTGTTTTTTGGAGAGTGGCCCTAGGTGCCCTTTGAACAACTTAATATCTAGTGAATTTTAAGTTATTCAAAAAGCTGCTGGTAACATGGACTGTCATCCAGACCTTTTGAATCAATGAATAAATCTGGTCCTATAGCCCATACAAACAAGTCAGATGGTCCAGAGGCTTAGATCCTAATGTGCCATGGAAGGAAGCCTGTTGAAGAAGCGCCATATGGCACCGTAAATCCTGGTCCTGAAACCACTGATTATTCCAAGATAGAAGGGGGTTACCGAGGAGACCTTGCCCTGTGCCCTTAAAAGGGGCATGCAAAGAACACAGGCTTCCACGTGTCACTCAAACAACAACTGCCTCGTTCCAAGCAGGGACTAATCAGTGGGAGCCCCACACAGATTCTTATATAAGGTCATATAGAGCGTGACTCACATATCCTTTCCTTTGGGAACAGACATGCGGGAAAGAGTGACATTGAGAGTAAGTCAAAGATTTCCAATGTTGTTAACAATATTATCAAGCAAGCACACCACGCACGCGCAAGATTCCGTACGATAAAGGACACATTACTGACATCACTAACTGTATTTATTTATTATAAATAAATACAGTTTGCATCAGAAGTAGTCATGGAATTCATGTGTGAAGTGTTTGTCATCTGACTTTATCATGCAGGCAAAACGTCGCGCTGTATAGGGGGTGGAAGAGCGTCTGTGGCTCAGTTGCTGTTTGATTGACACAGACGTTTATCCTCAGAAAAATTCCACAGTGATAAAGAAGAGTAAACAGAACTCCACAGCTGGAGAAGGACACTCCTGCTAATATGAATCAAATGCCTCCTCTTGAACCCGGACAATTACAAAGGCCCCCATTTTCAGTTAGTGTAATTGAGAACGGCCTTTTTGCCGCGAACATGCAAAATGGACATGCAACGGACGGGCGCGCGCCCCCCGGGGAAGGGGGTCTTAACGCAATGGTGTCTGCCTGCCTTTCCGCCCCAGCCCACTTCCTCTCACGCCTCATTAATCTGCTTCTCCATATGAAACAGACACGTCAGCGGTTTCAGGCCCTCCCAAACCCCCCGCCCCCATGTGGACGTCGAGGGCTTTATCACTGTCACGGACGTCACCGTGCGAGGTGACCTCTGCCTTGCAGCCGACGGACGTGTCCTGCGGAAGGAATTCAGAGAAACGCCGCACCAACGTTTCAGGGATCTCCTCTGATTGGCTGGGCCACTTCACCAAGATCCTTTGTGTTGTGGTTCAAAGGCAGCGTTCGGAGATTTGACTCACCCTTTTGTTTTTTTGTCGTTTTTTTCTTTCATCCTCCCTGTGCATCGCTGCTCTGAATTGCATTATTGATTTTAGTTATGCAAGCCTTCTCATCCACTGTCCCGTCCTTGGCTTTATATTAAATAATAATCCATAAATTAAGGGCATTTTTTGAGATCGTGCCAATTCTATTCTTCAGAAGTCAGCCTTTTGTAGAAAATGCATCAATGATGCTCTGCCCTTTTACTCTTTAAATCAGGCAGTCCCTGCAGAGCAGTATATTTCAATTGATGTGGTAATTCAAGATTAGGTGTTGTGGGATGAGTCTCTTTGAATGTCCATCAAGTATGCACCAATCCTGGATAAATGCAACGTTTAAATACATTGTTTTGAAACAGTGGACAAGCAGTTGGAGGCGGTTGGAGTTTGCACATGATGTGAACATTTGGATATCACATAATGAAATCCATACAACACATCATGACAAATAAAATATATTCTAGGACAGATATTCATGAGATGTGACACACTGTGATGAATATAAAATGAAATGGATAAGAAGTCATAAAATATGAATATGTGTGTGACATAGGAAGCTAGAGTACTGAATGAAAATAGAAATCTCTTTTGCTTAGATATGTCAGCTTTTTGTGTGCATATGTTGTACAGATGATGAAATGCGTATGTGACCATGGAGACTGAAAGCCGGTATCACAAGTGACAAACCAGAAACGGCACTGCACAGGAAATGGCGTGAAGACGGCAGGACTGTGTGACAAGGCTATAAATACATTAGGTTTCATGGGGGAAACTCAACCATGATTTGATTTTTACAGCTACTCTTTTCTGTAAAGCTCTTACAATTTCATTTAAAATTAATCTTACATTTACTGGTAACTACCAACATAAAAGAAACACTTGAGTAAATGAAGGATTCTGGTGGCTGTGTTATGGTGTGGGGGTGGATTTTCCTGGCATGGTTTAGTGACCAGTCCTTAGAGGTCAAGGTAAATGCCAATAAATATGAAGCCATTTTCATCACCTTCATCCTATGGTGAAGCATTTCTATCCTGATGGGAGTGGTCGCTTCCAGGGTGATAATGCACCCATCCAGAGGGCACAAGTTGTCACTGAATGGTTTGATGAGCATGAAAATGATGTAAACCATATGCTATGGCCACCTCAGTCAACAAATCTCAAACCAATTGAACACTTATGGGAGAATCTGGAGTGATGCCTCACACAGCATTTTCCACCATCATCAACAAAACACCAAATTATATCATTTCTCATGGAAGAATGGTGTTGCATCCCTCCAATGCAATTCCACAATATACGCCAAGGGCCATTGACGCTGTCCTGGTGGCTTCTTGTTGCCCAATGCCCTAATAAGACACACTGTGTTGGTGCTTCCTTTATTTTGGCAGTTGTATTACAATATTGACATGATATGATGAAATTCGTGGCAATTGGTCTGTCTGCTTGTACAGCTTGTACAACAATCCAACACCATAAGAAAGAAATGCACATGTTTCAGAGGAATAGTGCCTACTTCCTTTGGTTTTGCAATGTAATATTTTCTCAGATTTCTTTGTAAGTGATACACCCCAAATTAGCTGCAATGGAAGTTTTTGACGATTTAGTTCAATCACAGTTCGGATCTAGATAAATCCCAGAAGCGAAACTATTTAAAAAATTATCAGTATTTCACAAAAAAAGTTCTAATTGGTGAAGATACTGTGTATAAATATACACTAATGAATATGTATACATTCAGTATAAATGTGAGGCACACACAGAGCCACTCCGACAGTAGGTACCTTTAAATTCTTCCTTCCCATATCCTTCCCTACCTTCCCGTTCATCTGTGAATTTGCACATTGATCACAGGATCCTGGTGCTACGACTGGACAGGTTGTTTACAGCCTCTTCACTTGCTGACAGCAGCTGTGCCCAGGGGGTAAACTGATAACGTGTTTTGCTGTGGACTGAGCTGATCCCCGTCTGCCCCAGCTCTCCCACGTCATTGCCTCTCACGACTTTCTCTCAAGTTCAAAGGGATAAAGTCTCCCCTAATCCGATGTTGTAACATTCAAGCGGGCGCATTCGCTGCCAGCGCATTACACGCGGCTGAAATAAATAATAAAATAAAGTGCACGGTTATCCCTTCACTGCCATAAGGCTGCAGTGATTTATGCAAACGTCCTCGCCAAAAGACTCGCACCGTGCCTGTCAATGCAAGGAGCAGCGGCAGAACTGTAAGGAATCACATTTTGTTGAAAAAGTCCTTCTGTTTCATCAGACACCCAAGCCCTTTTCTGCTGGGAATATGGAAACGCATTCTGCCCATAATTTGACATTGCAGGCCAAATTAAGTTTACATTGTTTTCATTCTGTTTGTAATTGCTTTCAGGGACTATTTGGGTTGCATTACAGATATTACTCATTTATGCGGCTGGATACAATTGATCCTGAATCATAGAGACATTCATGTGAAGGCAAAAGTTATTGAATTGTGCACCATAAAACCACAAGGTTATTGTGTGTCTTTTTGTTCTGTTATGTTACTATTATAAAACTAAGGCCATGTTTCCATAATGCAAACTGTTTAGCAACTTTATTCTTAAAGACAGCCATGGACTGTCGAATCCCAATCAAAACATCTGAAATGGCTGAGATTAAAAGGAAATGCCAGGGTTTAAATGCAATGGCTAAATCCCTGTACTTTTAACATTATCCAGAGCTTCCCAATTCATTGCTGAACTCTTGAACTTCTCAGAACTGAGAACAGTGAATCTTTCACTGAGTTCCAGCTCCTTGCTCATATTCCTAGTTTCCAATTACATGGCCTTACAAAACACAGGTCTAACAGAGTCTAACCAGAATGCAGTTTGTCTTTAAAGTTATGCATTTTCATTTTTCTCCAAAACATTTATTCCCCATTAATTTCAATGGCCACATTCATTAATTTCAAGGATAATTATATTGTGTAAGATATTTTTAAGAAGGATTATGTTTGAGTGGGTGCAAACGATAAAGGTACTTGTCCAAAGTGCAGGTTGCCCACTGCAGCTGGGGTTTGATCCCTGGCTATGCCAGCCTGGCCAGAGTCCCGTTCGGGGGCGGCGATTGGCTGTCCACCCCAGGGGGAGGGGGCAGGGAAGCCGCCACAGGCTCGCTACATGCACAGGGCTCCCTATCAGATTCACAGTTGATGGTTGAAATAAAAGTACAATTTGCCACCGAATTGGGAGAAAAATTGGGAAAATCTACTATGTGCTTCAGTTTATTTCTCAAAGGACAAACTGAATTGGCTTTAGATTGGATAGCCGTCTTACTGCACCAGACAGTCTTGAATATTGTGTTGATTTTGAAGGTGGGAAAAAACTGGAGAACCGTGTCTGGTTTTAGCTTGCAATAAGCTCTTAAATCTGCCTTTACCCTTTTATCCACCTCTGCTTTTATCCACCTATCCAGAACGGCATCTCCGCATTACAATAATTTGATAATGAGGCAATTGTGATCCCCCAGAATTAGCAGCCATTTTAATATCTTTTTAATTTCAACCTCCAACATCCCACTATGTTCCTCTTTTGTTCCTATTTTGTTAAGATGCAGGAGAATTTTGAAAGCTTTCCATTCAGACCCTATTCCTTGCAGAGGTCCCTGAAACAAATCTAATTGTAAAGCTTATTAACCTCTCTTTTAGTCATAATATGATATTGAGGTAAAAGGTGGACATAGGGTACATATTTAAGAAAAAATAACAAATAAGTCACTGCTTCTTCTTAGGGACAGAAACCCCCATATTGAGCAACCTCTGACAGCAGCATTATCAGAATTGACAGTGGATGTCTGGGGTAAGACCACATTTTACACTGTAAGGAACCATGATAGCATGACCTGGAGCCAAAGCTGGCTGGACTGGTGCATCATGTTTGCATTTCCATTATCTGCCTTCAACTGAACACATCAAAGGAGGAACTTGCTTTTGCATTTTAGGGAACACCTACTGTCATAAAAAGGTTTGACATGTACACAGCAGGATGAATATACGTACAGTGGGTATAAAAAGTATTCACCTCCTTTGGCATTTTTAACATTTTATTTTCTTACTTCATGGACTTAATTGGGATTTCTTGCCACTGATCAACACAACATACTCCATAATGTCAAATAAAAAACAACAACTCCAAAGCTTTTCTTAATTAATTCCAAAAATGGCAGGTGTGTCATAACATTGCATTCATCATGACATATGAAAAAGACTATGTCAATAATTGGTTCAAGGTTATGACACTGTGTAACAGCTTGCAAATAGTGATACCTCATGCAAAAACACCATGTCAAATGAAGTGTTACCTATTCCTCTTCTCTCCAAATTGTGGATTCCAATCTGCCATTGCAATCTGGCCATTGCATACTGCTTGCAGCTATGTTTAAATTACACTCAGTGGCCACTTTATTAGGTACACCTGTAAACCTGCTCGCTAATGCAATTATCTAATCAGCCAATCATGTGACAGCAGCTCAATGCATAAAAGCATGCAGACATGGTCAAGAGGTTCAGCTGTTGTTCAAACCAAAAATGGGGAAGAAATGTGATCTAAGTGACTTTGACCATGGAATGATTGTTAGTGCCAGACAGGGTGGTGTGAGTATCACAGAAACTGCTGATCTCATGGGATTTTCACACACTACAGTCTGTAGAGTTGATAGAGAATGGTTCGAAAAAACTAAAAACAGGGTGGCAGTTCTGTTGGCAAAAACGCCTTGTTAATGAGAGAGGTCAGAGGAGAATGGCCAGACTGTTTAAAGCTAATAGGAAGGCGACAGTAGCTCAAATAACCAAGCATTACAACAGTGGTATGCAGAAGAGCATCTCTGAATGCACAACATGTCAAACCTTGAAATGGATGGGATACAGCAGCAAAAGACCACACTGGGTTCCACTCCTGTCAGCTGAGAACAGGAAAGTGAGGCTACAGTGGACACAGGCTCACCAAAACTGGACAGTTGAAGATTGGAAAAACGTCACCTGGTCTGACAAATCTAGATTTTTGCTGTGACATGCAGATGGTAGGGTCATAATTTGGTGTAAACAACATGAATCCATACATTCATCCTGCCTTGTGTCAACGGTTCAGGCTGGTGGTGGTGTAATGGTGTGGGGAATGGTTTCTTGGCACACATTAGTGTAATACCAATTGAGCATCGTTTAAATGCCACAGCCTACCTGAGTCTTGTTGCTGACCATGTGCATCCATTTATGGCCACAGTCTACCCATCTTCTAATGGCTACTTCCAGCAGGATAATGTGCCATGTCACAAAGCACACGTCATCTCAAGCTGGTTCCATGAACATGACAATAAGTTCAGTGTACTCCAATGGCCTCCACAGTCACCAGATCTCAGTCCAATGTGGCGGAACGGGAGATTCACAACATGAATGTGCAGCCAACAAATCTGCAGCAATTGCGTGATGCTATCATGTCAACATTCTGAGGAATGTTTCCAGCACCTTGTTGAATCCATGCCACAAATAATTCAGGCTGTTTTGGGGGCAAAGGGGGTCCTACCCAGTACTAGAAAGGTGTACCTAATAAAGTGGCCACTGAGTGTAATTGTTATTGCTATTATTTTTTCCATTAATTAATTTATTTGGACATTATTTTAATGACACTGCCACACAACAAAGTAGCCCACTGGTAATAATCAATTAATGTCACATAAGTGAGCAGACTGAGTTCAACAGGACACAAAATAAATAAATACTGGAAACCACCTGGAACTTGAACAAGCCAGTTTATTTCTAGACCTGCAGTGGAAAATTTGTATTACTGGCTTGCATCTCTTCTGTCAGCAGTAAGCCTTGGGACACTCTGCCCATTGTCAATGTCAGCCAGTATATCTTTACTGCATTCATATATTCAGGAAAAATAACATAAATGAATCAATAATTCAACTCAATAATTTAATGAATCTCAAAATGAAGATGGAATGACATTTAAAATCTTTTTATTTTGATAAAATATCTTTTTATTTTAAAAAATTCAACCGGGAATACATCAAAGGGCTATCAGGAAGTATAATATGTACAAAATGGTTATAAATGCACAGGACAAAACATCTCATGCATTCGTCTCAAATCTGTGATCAATCACAGCCAAATATTATTTTTTCTACAAAAATACCTTCAAGTAATACATTGTCACACATAGAAAACTGCATTTTGAAGCTGTTCATACAACAGCATTAGCATTTCCAGCTAATCTGCTGCCTTCTACATTGCCTGGCACCAATCTACTAGGGGGAAATATAACCTCCCCTTCATGGGTTATATTGATTTTCAATGCTTATTTCCTCTTTTGATTGGGTGCATTCACTTCTGGTATTTTTCCTGTACACCACAGTTGCCTTTTCTCTTCTGTTCAGTTTTAAGTGCTATTACATAATTATGGAATTATATTAGAAAATTAACTGTGGGTAATACATTTTGGAGAATAAAAATGTAGGATTATATTTCATGTGATATATTATACTGTTTACTATTTTTCATAATTTTCCAACAGGATTAATAACTAGTCACTACAGTTGTTAAATCCATGTTAAATCCGATATGTAATCAATTAGCCCATGAAATTGTATGTCATGTATACTCTGATTAAGAAAATTAGTATCAGGCTGGACATAAATGGATGTTCTCTAGTATCTGAGTATATAGATGCATATATATATAAGCAGTGGAAATTAGAATTAGATCTCTTAATCCAAGCCTGGCTAACAGCATGCATGTGTCTAAGTAGCTGTCTTTTGCAAAGGTCATCACACCATGACTTAATAATGACTGATCATAAAACGATTTCATAATTGCGTTGTTGGATGTAATATTCCCAGCTGCTTGATTATACAGATTATTTTTAAGGACAGAGTATTTTAATAAGGTCAAATCAGAGTATTTTAATAAGGTATCTGAGATGATCTAATGGTCTAACGCATATAGTATCAGAGGGGTTTCTTGGGGCAGCTACAAGGTCAGAAAGAGTAGACTTTGTACAGTGACATTTTCCAATCAGTCAGCCGTGTATAAGGCCATGAACGTCATGGGATGAATGCTTTCTGAATTAGAATTGCGGGAAAAAAAAAATCAGGCTTTGAATTTGAAGGTGATTGAAAATGTCCATGCTGTTATTTGTCTTCTGCCACCTGGTTTTCTCTCTCGCAGATGAGAGAGGGCATTTTGTTTGGAACCCCCTGAGTGTGTGAGGGACACATTTCTCGGTTCTAAAAATGGACCAGGGTGAACTTTCGCTCCCCAAGTTCTGATTTACACTGATTCACACTCTGGGCAAGCCAGAGCCATGTGAGCCAATTACTCAGCAGGGATTTACTGGTATAATGCCCATCTCTCCAAGAACAACCTTCTCAATTCCATTAAAGGTGTCCTGCAGGCGTGGCACACACACAAACACTTCCTGGCCTTGCCTGTTTCCTCTGGCTAGGATACATAGCTATACGTAGCAAAG
The DNA here is from genome assembly GCA_029706075.1 of Aldrovandia affinis. Classification (NCBI taxonomy): domain Eukaryota; kingdom Metazoa; phylum Chordata; class Actinopteri; order Notacanthiformes; family Halosauridae; genus Aldrovandia; species Aldrovandia affinis. The sequence continues at coordinate 1,485,485 of JAINUG010000118.1, forward strand.
ACAAACACACGTGGCAAGCATTCAAGGACCATTAGAGGAGTTTTCCATATCATTCTCTAGCAAACAGATACCTTTCACAAAACTTGGCTGTAAATATCTCTGCTAATATTTGCTCATGCTCCCGGCAGAAAAGTCAATCTTGCTGGTGCCTTTTGGGTTGTTAAAATCATTTGCAATGAGGAGAGGGTTTGCGTTGCATGCCACAGGACTTGCAGTGGCTGTCTTTAATTATCCACAGATAGAGAGAAGGATATATTGACATGCCTACATAGCCCCATTGTCTGCTTATTCGAATTTTAATCCTGGACATTCAAGACCATCCTGGACAATCAGTAGTTTGTCTTCTAATCATGGTGTACCATTCATGCCTAACCTTTCATTTATTTGGAAAACAAAAAAGTATTTGAAATTAAAACCGTGGGAAAACACTTTGGACACATTGTCCCTCACAAAGATGATTCATAAATGTTAGGTCCAACCAAACAAGCACATTTTCTTGGTTTTATTTCATCATAGAACTACCATACATTTATTTTGAACAAATTACAAGCACTGCCTTACTGGATATAAGCAAGACACTGGTTTGTATATTGTATCTGGCTCTTTGCCAGACACTTCCCTGTAATTCCAACATAAATTATTCACCCATGAATGTTTGAAAGTACCTTTTTTGAAACCACTGTGTTTTTCACTAGCGACTGGCATATACTTATCCAGAGTTGATAAGTTCCACTTAAAAGTGTGCCCTAAAAATGTGCTCTGCCATTTGCATATGAAAACGTAAACTAGTGCGGATTTCATCTAAAGCTGCTGTGTCCAATGGCAACAGGAAACATGGACCCTCCTAGCTGGGAGTAAAGCACTCACAGTGAAATGAGGAGCTGTGTGTATAAAGGCATTCAGAGTGTACTCCTAACTGTGAGAAAATGCTAAGAATTGTGGAAATGTACTTATACTCCTAGAAGTAAGAATAAGAGCTATGCATAAATATTATTTAGCCTTAAAAGTACTCTGAACTTGCCACATATTTAGGAGACCTCACAAGGTCTCTTAACCTTTTAAAATTAGGCAGAATGGACGTTTACCAAGGCCGAAACAGTGGGGTGCACCTTTCCGGAAAGACGATATGTGTTAATGTTATTTGACGATGCAAAGTTAACAACAATGATAATACAAATTTAGCCTACAAGATCAGGAAGGCATTAGCAAGAAGGTAAGTCGTTGTATTGTTCATTGCTCATTGCAATGCAAGTCCCATGAGGTCAAACAGGCCCTGAGATATGTCTCACATCCTGTTTACGTATCTTCGCATTGTGAGTATTTTAGGCTATTGCTCTATTTTAACAAATTAATATCTATTTTTGCATAGGCTAATGTAAAACATGTTGAACTGCAATCATTGTATGAAATGTAATACATAATTAAAGGTTTTATTATTATTATTATCTTCACCATGATCATCATTATATTTTTATTAAGTTTCAAGAAGGCAATACGTTTATTCTTAAATGGTTTATTCTCATGAGGCTTGACAAAACCTCATGTATACGTATATATGGCATCTCTCAATGGTGTAAAGATCATCTAAAAATCATTCCAAAGAACCTGTCTTTCCTTTCACTAAAGGTTACTTTGAACTGAGAATTATTTAAGTCTTAAATGCTTTCTCAACCTCATTCTTAGGAGTAATTCTCAGAAGCTTTATACATACGGCCACAGAACTCATCAACCCCCTGCCTCTGTGCAGCAGGAAACCCATTTCAGTTCTGTCCATAATCACTTAATACGTTTATTGAAGATTCTACTCATTAACATATAGTATGATCCAGTTCCTTGGAAAAAGCACAGTTTACTTGGATTTTAACTTTGCTCCTGTGATAAAGCATAGTTTATCACAGAGTGCAAGATGAATATCAATAAATCTTAATAATGAATACATTTAGGATTTTATCATCACAAACTGCATGACTTTCGCCTCTCCATACCCACCAGGAGGAAAATATAAAAAGGCCAATAGTAAAATAAAATACAACTAGGGGGAGTATGACAGAGGTGACCGATTTGTTCTATGAGGGACCAGGACACAATGTTCCTGATTGCAAGATAGATTAACAGGACATGCTGCTGCTATGAAATGTAGGGAGACAAAAATAAATGTTTTATAACAAACCGAGTGCATCCATGGCTGTGGGAGTGAAGTGCCGCCCTTCTGGTTCGTACTTAGGATGGTATCTGGAGTATTACGTTAAAAAGACCCCAAATTCCCTGATGTCATTCGGTATAAGATAAACCGTTAATTGAATTTAATCAGGCATCTGCTGCCGTGCAAAATCAGCAGCCCCTGGGACTCCTGCATCGCCCGGGCTGGCTGCCCCCTGTCGTGCCCATGGTGCAAATTGGACTCTCCCCACCTCTGTCATTTTCCGATTCAAGCTCCGCTGCATAATTATCTGAACCGTATTTTCCTTAAGGGCGTGATGGTGCATTGTTACAGCCGACTTCAGTCCTGCTATCCTGAATGATTTAGCGGGCTTGTTTTGAACAGCCATTGCCGATTGCTCACTGTGCTCCATTACAAGCAGAGTTGCTGTCAGCTAAAGCTGTTATGTATTTTTTATCCTCTCTTAGGATTTGAACTTTGAAGCCATAACCCTCAGATCCAGAGTCTACAGCATGATACTGTGCTCGGCAACGTTGAGGTTGCTGTAAAAACAAGGTAATCATTGTGACATTGTTCCTGGTCTACGGTTGCTTTTGGGCAAAGGAATGAGAAAGCCCACTAACTGATTGGATTGTGTGGATGTCGTATGGGGTCCACAAATCTACATATTTAAATACAACCTGTAATGTAAAGCAATAGTCATTGACATCCAATGGGTTGATGCAGTTTTACATCTGGCTCCAGTAATTCTTTGGAGGGTAACTTGATTCAGAAATGACTCAGTAAAGGTTCTATCCATATTTGGTTGTAATGCACAAATTGTTAAATTCTAGCTTATCCGTTACTTCTGGTGAAGCATTCTATTACACTGACTATGCTATTGTTGGGGAGAGAATTTGGGGGAGGGGGCTGGGTCTGCACAGCACTTCACATGCATTTTATGGATACAGACCACCATCTTGTCTGTGGCCGTGTCTTAGCAGCGGTCAGAGGTGTATTGATCTGGTGTCAGAAGCAGGAAGATGGATGGGCTCATCTCTCTCTTGGTCTTCTTCATTCAGGGCTGCTGTGTGCATCTTCAAACACTCATCCAGTTGTGCAGCACAATTAATTTGCTTTTCTCCCACCAAACAAATCATTACTTTGTACCATATTATTTACTCTCAGCTGGTGCCCTTAACCCTGGGCAGATGAGATGCATTTCATATGGCCAATCTGGACACACTTAATAAGGAACTTGATCTTTTTTCAATGTGTATGTAGCAGCCAGATGGCTTTTGTTACAAACACATTCTTTCATGTTGCCTTATATTTTTTCCTGATTGATATTACAGTGCATTACAGTGATTGTAATGCAGCACGTCTTAGAATAGTAATGTGGAATTTTAATAATTACAAAAATACAGAATGCACACAACATTCCTTACACAGCTTTAATTTTACAGATTTATCATCACAAATATATACCCATGTATACTGCTGTATATCTCATCTTCAGCCGCTTATTCCTGGTCAGGGTCGGGGGGGCTGGAGCCTATCCCAGCATGCATTGGGGCAAGAGGCAGGAATACACCCTGGACAGGTCGCCAATCCATCGCAGGGCCTGCTGTATATCGACTGGAGCAATTTATGTAAAAATAGTGGGAATTATAGGCCTTTTTGCCTGCATTTGAATGTTTAATGTTACAAACTAATATGAAAATGTTAAAAACTCAAGCAGATTACTCAGCAAATACAGTATATGTTTATTTTGTTCTGATCCATTTTTTACTCTTATAAAAAGTGCATTTTTTTCATCAGAAATTGCTCTGCTTTGTACAGTGTAATTTTTTGTGAAAATATGATTTTGGAATAAGATAAACCTGTTATGGGCTTTGAAAAATAAAAGTTTGAATTATTCAGTAAGATCAGTTATTTTAGCACATTACTAACTAATACTGTATGTATTATTATCCTTGTGTAATAACAACGCATACAGTCAACTCATCACACCCTTGATAATGATGAGCAAGAGAAAAGTTTGAGTAATTATTCACAATATTTTTAGTTATATTTCCTGCCCCCAAAAGAAAAGATGTGTCACAATTATTCACACCTGTTTTCAGCAATTTGTGCAGACCTCCCCTCGCAAGGATGTGTTTTATGAGATTGGTTAACATATTGGGGTGACCAATCCTCTATACAAAATCTTTCAAGAACCTTCAGATCCTGCACTTCTGGACTGCTTTTTTCAATTCAAACCACAAATGTTCTATTGGGTTCAAGTCTGGAAACTGAGATAGCTGTTGTGAAACAGTAATTTTTGGCTATTTTAAAACAGTAATTGCAAAACAGTTAACATAATTACATAATTGCATCGATCTGTTTCAGCATCATTTAGTACTTAATTGTAAAATTTGAAGCCATCTTCCTCTGCTTTTAACCCACGCAAACTGTACTCTACATTTTCCTCTCTCCTCACCCCTCCTCCTCCCCCACCCCCCTCCTTTCTAACCACGGATTACTTTGCATCCTCTTTTGCAAGAAAGTCAATGACATTCGCAACTCCTTCTCCCTGACCTCTTCCACACCTAACCCTCCCTCACCCATCTCACTACCCAAACTTCACCCCTCCCTGACTCTGACATCTCACAACTTGTTCACTCCCACCATCCTACCACCTCTCAATCCCATTCCTTCCCCTCTCTTCCAGTCCATTGCTGTGGACATTGCATTGGTCTCCAATGTAATAAACTCCTCTCTTTCCTCTGGCTCTGTCCCCTCTCCCCTCAAAAGAGCCCCCTGCTGTTATTTCTAATTACCGACCTTTCTCTCCTCTCATTCTGTATATAATCAACTGTCTTTCTATCTCTTACAGAATGACCTGCTTGATCTCAACCAATCTGGCTTCAACGCAGGCCACACTATGGAAACTGCTCTGCTTGCAGTCACTGAGGTTATCTCTGCTCATGGTTTTTCATATCACTGCTATGCAGATGACACTCAACTCTTTCTTTCCTTCTCCCGCTCTGAGACCCAGGTCCCGGCGCGCATCTCTGCATGCCTGGCAGACATCTCTGCCTGGATGTCCACCCAATACCTGAAGCTGAACCTGTGGAAGCTGCTCTTCCTCCCAGCGAAGAGCTCCCCAATGATTGATGCTTCAATCACTGTGGAAGGCTCCATAGTGTCTCTGTCCCTGTCTTCCAGGAGCCTTGGAGTGACCCTGGACAATCAGCTGTGCTTCTCAGGCCACACACACAGGAAGCATTTTACTCAGTCACTCAATGAACGCACACAAAACTACACACACCAACTCCACATGATGCGCACACAGAGACACACACATGAATCAACAACAACTTGATATGCACACATGAATGACAAGACCAACAAAACTCAATACGCACATATGAATGGCAAGACCAACAACTCCCCACTTGCCCCACCTGCTCTTAAATAGGGTTACTTTCTGCCTGGCTCAGGTGGGACTCGTGAGGCAATCCCCTGTCCATCATTCACATACCAAATCACAAAACACCAAGCAATTGACGAACCACACCCACTCACATTCTCACACACAAACACAGTTAGTCAAGTGAATTCCTCACTTGACATCCACACCAATTGACTGATTGAATAATAATTCATCATGGCCTTTGGAACAACCTTCTGGGCAACAGTTCACACTCTCGCAGTCTCACACCCTGCGAGAGTCCCTGGAACCTGTTCCAGGAACCTGTTCCACTGTTCCAAAGGAACAGCCATGCTGTGGCAAAATAAAGGCAACCTTGCCACTCCCCTGTTGCCGAGACTGACGCCCTCCACATACTGCATTTTGTAATATGTATCTATGTTGAAGACTGTCCAGAAAAAATAATACTATAATTGTATGTGTTTTTAGAATGGTTTACTTGTATTTTTTTCAATTGTATTTCTTTATTAATATCAAAGGATAACTGTATTTTCCCTACCCCGTTACTCTGTGCAGAGGCTAAACCTTGAATGTCAAAAAGCTGCCATTTATTACAGTATCAAGCAAGAACACAACTTCATGGGTGTTGCCATGGGGACAGCCAGCGGGACAGCCAGAGTCAACGATCCCTGTCTTTTTTTCTGTAACAGGTTCATTTCTTTACTGTTGCTTACTGGTGGAGTGTTGTTTGGTGCTGGTCTTTGGGAGCTTAGGAGGGTCAGGTGATCGCGGGCATGCATAACTGGTAGCTCGCAAACTGAATGTGTTGCAGGCCCACTGCAAAGAGGCAGAATGCCTTACAATCTAATTTGACTGACTGGCTAGATTCCAGTCCAGCATTGTACATTCATTTATGGTTGTGGGTATGTTGGATTTCCCCCAATAAATGGACCCTGGCAGAATGGATCCTGCAGTAGCCAGAAACAACATTGCTGTTCCTCATGTAGTGGCTTCCCAATTCCTGGACATAAATTGCTGCCTATTCTATGGGACAGATACAGTTTGTTACAGGCAAATGCTTGTGGCTAACTCCTATCAGTCTTAGACTCTTTCTGGATGCAAGTATTGCAATGTGCCTTAAATAAGCTACTACTACATATTTTTGCATGACTACATTTTTTGCTGCACCTAGTGAGTAAAAGCAAGGAGCAGGCACATACGAGTGTGTCCTTGGTTTTATTGTTTTCATTACTGTGTTATTTACTGTGTTCCACAAATTAGACCTCTCACCACCAAATTCAAAGCAAGTAAAATGCACTTTCATGCTAGACTCAAATCAATATTTTGTTTAGTACCTGCGATCCAGTCCTAATAATCGCTGTGCTGCTTGGTAAACAACGATCAATTCTGTTGGAAAGATGAGTCACTATCACGTCAGTGTGCCTCGTAGTCATGGCAATATCTCCGCCGTGCCTGAGTGCATCTGTGAAAGATCAAAGATTATGATTAAAATGCACGTGATTAACGATCACGATGATCATGATTATTGCAGAATATTATAATACTGTGAAGGTGTCAAGCACAATATTTCGGCTCTAACAAACCCAAGTCATGGACATTTTCATAAAGCAGGTTGTATGCAAAGCCAAGATCATTTTTTGAGTACACACAACACCCTTTGTTAGAAGAATTGTGAGCTTCTCCTTTCAGGCCAGAGGTTCAGACTACCCAGGATTCAGTGCAACAGAACAAAGAATTTTTCATTTCTCATGCAATGCAAGTGTGCACATTTGAGGGAACTCCTCTTAATGGTTATATACAGTTCCCTTTTTTAATCGTTACACCCATGTGTGCGTATTGTCAAGTGTGACTATGCGGTGTATACTTGTATGTATTGTGAATCCCTGGCTGCATAGTGAATTTCTGTAAAGGGACAATACAAATTGAGCAGGAGAGACAGACAGTGTGTCGGTTGATCTTTCTGAATGTTTTAAATCACACCTCAGGCATGGCACTGATGACGGTAAACTCCTTGTGAAACTCCTTGATACATGCAACCAAACATTTCCTTGATTTCAATTTCTTTTTTTTTTTTTTTTACAAATCAGGTGTAAAATAATCATTGATAATTCATTTGAACAAATGATAATTTGTAAGAGATGTGACATTAGAGTAAGGCCTTCAATCAAGATTTGTCCTTAACTTTAACTCACAAACAAATGAAAGCGTTAACTAACACAAAATGAACACGGCAAACTGCGTTTGGGAAGACAAAAAACGCTTTGTCGTATTGATTTGCACGTCAAAGTTAAGGATGTCACTGCAACACTATGCTAATGTAGTGTGTTGGCTGGATACGTGGTCTGCTCTATTCCTCTGGCAATTGTGATTGGAGGGGGGGTCTATGTCTGTCCCATCAAAATGCCACCGCAAAGGGTTTCATTCTTGTAACGGCCTGCTCAGATTGCAGCAGCCACAACAAATCAATACCGTCGACGAGAGAGCCACCATCACAAAAAGGTAGACACCAACAAAACACTACATGACCCCTTCATTGTTATTCTATCTATCCAAAATTCACATCTACAAATAATTGCAATATAAGAAGGAGTAGATTAAATAAGAAAACAGAATGCACCAGTGTCCCTTCCAAGACTGCTGTGTAGCAGTCCTACAGCGTTGGTAAAATAGTTCACTGTTGACACAGTGCTTTCAGCTGATTTGACCAAAAAGGTGAAAAGAAAATGTTTGTGTTGCGGTTAGTGCTGTGGAATGTCACCGCATCATTCTGTTAACATATAGGCTGAGAGCCAGCTCTGCGTCATGCTCCCTCCCGTTCCGCAATCCTCCACGGGCCTATAACAGCACAACAAGAAGAAACCAAGACACCATTCTCCTCGCCATCTGAATTATTGATAGCCCCATGTCTGTCTTCCTGCCAGTGCAAACCATCCTGTCAACTGTTCCCCACTGTCGCGCTTGCAGACCTCGTGTTCCTATAACACAGGTACCCATGTGTCATTGAAAACTGAACTTATTATCACTAGGTCGTATGTTCCGATCCCAGCTGGGACACCATGAGCATATGCTCTCGCATCTCCCCATTGAATTTCCACTTGTAAATATTGTGGAATATATGATCAGAGGTTACTATAATTCACCCTTGATACAAGTGTATATGAGCATCATGCAAATTTAGCCCACAGTACAATATAAACCTGCACATGACCTCCACAATAATGTTTCCCTTGACCTCAGCATTGCTGAGTATCACAATTATTTTTAGCTCCGTTCTCACAAAGTATCTATGGAAACTGGAATTACATTAACTACATTAACTAAAACAAATGAAGTCTAATGAATGTATGCACCGTTCCCACTGATTTATGTAGTCCATTTCCTTATAAATTATGGTAATGACATCATTACATTTTCCTCATTGACATTTGTATTTTTGGCATCCATACTGAGAAGATGATTCTTCTTACACCATGGTGAGGCGATGATGTGACATTGTGACCCTAACAGAAAAGCATTATAGTCATCCCGTTTAATAATGCAACAGCGGAGGCCCTTGTCCACTCTACCAGGGATGGAAAAGAGGAGCTTGAATGACAGCGTTTAGTTCACGACCACATTTGTGGAGGGAGGCAAAAAAGCAAGATGTCCTCTACTGGCAATTCAGACAGTCTGGAGGTCCTTTTGGTGAGATACTTTGTACGCTGATAAAAATGCGACAGGGCCACCACGTTTGTTGCTGAGAAAATCCAAAACCCTGGGTGTTTCTGGCCCCCCCACCCCCACCCCAGGATGGTTAAAGAAAGCAATGCCACTGCTGTCTAAATTAATCTAAGGGCCTCTGCAAGTATTCTTGGCAGTGAACCTGCTGTGCAGAGATTAATATGTCCGCTTTTGAAGTACACCATTATGCATTTCTGGTTTGGTTTCTTTTGTTGGTGGGGTACGTTTTAACATTGCCAAAGCAAATCTACTTCACTTTTGCGAGCACGCAGTCTGCTGTACCACATCTGAGGTAGGCTACTTAATGTACAGAACTCAGATGGATGGCGTTGCACTGCAAAGAAATTCAAAGCGTCCCAGTGTCCTCATTGAAATTCTGAGGGAACTGCTGCACCCCACCGGGACGCTATATAAATGCTTGTGGAAATTCAAACATGGCAATCTTGGCACAAGCTGCACTACAGCACAGCCTGTTCACCGTCCGTACCACTGGTACGGGGGATTCAAAAGCTGTCCGCTGTTGATCTTCATTTTGTATGAAATAGTTGAGTGTACTTTTTTCGGAAATTCGTCCCTAAGCTTTTCATTTAAGCAGCTCTGTCACGGACAGCCAATGAATTTTAGTTTTTCAGCTAACCTTCACACATTTTACAACACACGAGTCACAACCATCATCCTGAGATGTCATTCCACTAGTAGAAGTAAGGAAAGTTTTCTTAAACTCAACTCGGCTTATTTACCAAATGAGGTTCCTGAACATACGATATAAAGTCACATATTGATATCTCAGCTGCCATCTAAAGCATATCTGTCTTTGACATAGCAAATAAGACCTATTTTAAATATGTCATATTGTAGCGAGCGTGCACGAGGTGATGTATCAAGAAGTCACACAGAGTCCAGCTGCGTTTTAAAAGCCACTCTATTAAAAGGTGATAAATATCCGTGTTCCATACACTGCACAACCCCGGATAATATCTGGTGATAATTACCACACAACCCCGGAACTTTGAACTTTGCTAGGTACAGACATGTCCTTCAACATTTAGCACATCACGACCAGCCAGCTAACACATATAACAAAGTTAAACAACACAAGTAACTCAATTACACAGGGGGAACGAACAAACACACAATAACATTCCCCCATAATGCCACGTGCACACATTTCAATGAGGGACCCACTGGATCGCTACAATATGTAACAGGGTGAAGGAAGGGTGATTGCAAATTGATACTTTGAATGTGGCATAATTCGCGTGTCAACGAGTGAATGATGTCGGGGGTGTGTTCTTACAGCATTATCCTTAAAGTGGGTTGTCTCAGTTCTGGGAATCCTTTTAAAGATGTAAGGCAGGCGGGCCTTGAGACTACGGGAGCGGAGCATATGAGATGCAGCGAGAGAAAACGCTATTGGGGCAGGTTTATAGCCACATGGATGTTAGATTAATTAACGTGATTTTGCAACGTGGCAGATTGCTGAACTAAAATGTCTCTGCCCCGTGTCACAAGGTCCGACTGTTAAGGGTTTGTATAACGCATATCATGTGTGATCATTGTGAATGGGGAAAACTGTTCATGATTGTGGAAAATCCGAAGGCTCCAACGCAAAAATGGAAATATGATGAAATCGGAGCTATATCCCATGTTTTAAATAAAAGCTTGGTTTGATATATTTGTGGTAGTTTTTTAGTCCCGTTGTCTCCTCCTTGATAAAATAACGTGTTCATTTGAGGACCTTCCGTTTATAAAAAGGTGACGTCGTCGAAGTGTACCAGTCGGTCACCGGTTCCACTTACACATATATTACACATATATTTATAAAACAGCCATGATTTAGGAAAGACCTTGCGCTCAAAGTAATTGAAATGATGCTGCATTACTCGTTTCTTCTGTAACAGAGTGTGAGTGTCTATGTATTTATCGTTAAAACAACGACAATTAAGATATGTAAGATGTCACGCTGCAACATTTGTCTCCGCAGAGACTGTTCGCCATGAAACTATCATGAACCAATACAATTCAGTAAAATACATAGATTAAAAAAATTCTGTGCTTTTTTTTAAACATTTAACAATGCATGTTGCATTTTCGCCCTCTGGTGTTCAAATATGTGTCATGCACAGGGCACCATTCATACATTTTGATTCAATTTTAAACACAAACAGAAACCAACTTAATTATCCAGTCATTAGCACCTTACACAATGTTTTCATTATATATTATATCAGAATACTCAATAATGTACAGTATTTCAGTTATATTTACTTCTGTAAGGTGTGAATCCCTATATGCGAGACCCTGACTGACAATAAGAAGGAAAAATAATAGTATTGACTCCACATAAGTCCTCATAACATTATACCCATGCCCATGGGTACAATATCATTGCTCAGCCCCCTGTATCCCATCTGGATATCTTGTTTGATATGAAAAATGCCCATCTGGGGTCAGTGGTGATCAGTAGCATGGCATGGTTTATGATTGGATGGAGGCACTCTGAGCCACTCTGTTTGCCACAGCTGGTGAAACTGGGGGCGGGTGGTCTCTATACCTTGGTGCCAGTGCCGCTAGGGCCTCCTCGGGGTTGCTTGGCAACAGAGCCTAAAATTCCCTACAGTAGCTGGTCGCCAGCTGTGCCGCCCAGGGAACACTTGCAATCAAAATGAAATGGCCATAGAACAGTCCATTCAGAAAAACAAGGCAATTTGATCTGCATTTTCTTTCTGGTCCACTATTCTCTGTAATGGCCAGTGGATGGATCTGGGAACCTGCGGACACCGCTGCCTCACATTACTCACATTTTCCCCTCTTAAAATACACTCTCCTCCCACACTGACAAGTAGTAATCTGCGCAATCCCAAACACCATCATTTGAAGAGAATATCAAGACAAAAATGATAAGTCACGATTGAAAATGGATTGATCTCCACCAATAAAAACCCTGACTGCATCTGAAAATCCTAGACTGATGCAGTCATGATAAAATATATTGCTTAGGACAAGTAAACAGCAGTTTGCTTTCCTCTGCTCTCTTGCTCAAAGCTCTTACTCTGCTGTGGCTTTCCCCCAAACTGGACCTTGCTGTTTTTACACTACTGTGGGTACCCCCTCAAAATCGAACCCCCACTGCTGTTCCTCCCGCCCAGAATCGAACCTCACTCTCGCTGTGGTTAACCCAAACTGGAACCTACCACCTCTTAACCTGCTTACTGTTTACTGTGTTGCGATTTTTCTTCTGAAAGTGGATCCCACTGCTATTACTCTGGCGCGCGTGTCCCCTAACTGAACCCTGCGTTGCCTGACTGAAGCTGTTTCTGTTGTTTCTCTATAGCTGGATGCTGCTGCAGCATGCACTGTCGATGCTCCTCTGTGCTTGTCGCCGAACAGAACCCTGCTCCCTGTGACACCCTGGCCGTGGAGGGCCTGTCCCCTGTTCGAACCCGGCACCCTGCTGTGCAGTCACTGAAGCGTGAAGGATGGAGCCGTGCCTGTACCAGGTACACCTGCTCCTACCGGCCCCATCTGCCCCGCACGGCTTCTCCCTGGCATCAGGCACCGGCACCGTGCCAGCCAGTGAACCCTGACGAAGCTGGGGGGCCCAGAGATCAGCCTTCCCTTCATTGCTGCTACGACCCCTTTTAATGTTCCTATTCATTTCAGTCCAATTACAGTTGAGATAGTCCAATAACCTTGGGCCCGGAGCACCGAGCCTCCAATTGAATTTATGACATTGGATATTTTGGCTGCCATGGATGGAGGCATACCGCATCCGGCATCCCCTTCATGAATGTAAAACGATTTCATTAGGATTAATAATCACTGCTAATGGGTGAAAATGTTACTGAATATAAACCTCTAGCTGTTCAGGCAACCACAAATAAGTAGAATATAACGGTGAATGGAGTTAGGTGCAGATACTTCATGTGGGATTAATTTAAGTAGCTGCCTAGATGAAAATATCTTTTCATTGGAAACTCTAAAATGTACAAATTTAAAAAACTCCCCCCACCTGCCTCACCTTTGAAATATACATTATTTTCGCTTATATCCTGAAGTGCTGTATTGGAGGATTTAGATGCATGCAGTTGTTCAAAGTATTGAATTATTGAGCTGAATTCTGCAAGGGGAGAAATTGCCTGTCTGTAGTAAATGTAGTTTTGAAAGCAAACTGAAGCAATTTTATAACTGAATGTACCGAGGGGACCTGAATGGATTCCTATAAAACATTCTGGTGTCAACCACTACTGTGAGGTCACTGATCCACCAACACTTCTTTAGAAGTAACATAGTACACTGTAAAATATTCATTGTTAATTCAAATCTAACAGTGTTTATATTAGTCCAAAATGGAAAAACCTGGTTCCCTTTGCCAAGAAGCTGAAACTTGGCCACAAATGGATCTTTCAGCAAGACAATGATCTCAAGCATACCTGAAAATTGACCAAGAAATGATTAACTGACCACAAAATGATTGTGGTGTACTTTACAATGGCTATCTCGGCGTCCAGGCTTGAACCTGATCAAATATTTGCAGTTTGAATTGAAGAGGGCAGTCCACAAACACAGACCGAATTTCTGAAGGATCTTGAATGATTCTATATGGGAAAATGGAGAAGCAACGTTCTCATAGCACATTATGAAAGATGACGTGTTAATGCAGATTTATTTTTGCTGGATTTTATTTCAAACAATTATTAGGGGTGTGTTTCATTGTGGGGAAAAATATTATATGTTGAATAGAATATTTTTTTCTCTGAGCAATTGTGTTGATATAAAAGAATATATTTTTTTTTTACATTTGACCAACAGTATTTGCCAGCATGTGGTTCCCAGACATATTCTGTTATGGATCTGATGGGCCACATGGTGCTGCATTTTAAGGAATGGATCCTTGGGCCTTTTCAACCTCACAGCCAGGTCTATGAATTTCTCCACAGTCATCTTGCAATCTCCTAATCAAAGCACTCACCCTTACAATATGAGCATGGCTCGCAGGGGCCATCTGATGAAATCAGCCGTCTGCCGAAGCTCTGCTCATCCTTTCTGGACCATTCCCGCTGTGTCCAGGGCCCTTTAAGCCACACTCTTTCATTCAATTTTCATTTTGCAGAATGGTGTCCGTGGGAGACTTGACTAGTGTTGCATCATCTCTGCTGGAGTAAATTATTCTAGCCAGCGCCACCATCAAGGAGAATCTATAAAGTTTAATTTCAGCTGGAATGGATTTGAGCGACCTCGTTGTTGGTGTCTTTTGTACTGGCCGTTGGGTGGGGTAGAATTTTCATTACCTCCAAATTAGCGGTCTCAGTTACCTCATCTGCTTCAGGCAGACTGGAAGTTAAAGCCCACTGTGTTCTAGACATGGCAGGTTGTCACGGTTTTACCTTGCTCAGCCGCTGGAGGGCGCTTGACCATGTGATGGCCTGTTTTCTTTGGTTTTGTGTGAGGAATCATTGTTACAGCCACCTTCCTTATATGGTCTTTCGTCGGTGTGTTTTCCAATCACGTCCAGATGTGGATTATCAGTGTTCATTCCGCCTCCTATTTAAGTTCTGCGTTTTCCTCATACAAACGCTTCTGTGTAAACCATTATTACGCTCTAGCTGGTACTTCTAACTAAGGGTTAGTTTTCCACTCTGTGGTCTCTCAGTTAAAGAGAGAATGTACTTCGTATTATTCCAAACAAAGGGTTAGCTTACCACTCTGTGGTTCTTTCAGTTAAAGAGAGAAGGGTCTTATTTAGTTATCTCTACTCTTTGTTTGTCGGGGCTATTGTTCCCCAGAGCTAAAGTCTATAGCTATTTGTTTTCCACGCACCTCGTTGAGGAGCGTTCACCCTACTAGGGTTGTTTCTGTTGGGTTTATTCCCGTGGAGTTTGTCCCGGGGTTTTCTTTTGTTTCCCGCTCCCTAGTCTGTTTTCAGATTTAGTGGCTGGCCGCTTGCGTCCAGCTTTTAGATACCCGTGAAATCTGTGTGTGGCTCTTCCACCTTCGACCCACACTACACAGGTAGGTGATAATCCATCCCTAGTGTCTCTTCTGTTCATTCTGTCTGACCTCCATAAATGTTGATTGAAACTTTTTGCCATGATGGAAAGGGTTTCACAGAACAGCTATAGGAAACCCATAGTAAAGTCCTTTGCACTGGCATCTCCATGGCTAATTATTTTCTTTCTTCCTTTTTTACATAATAGACAATGACATTTATAAATGTCACTTTTGGCTTTTGGTGTTGATCGTGTACAGTGGCGAGAAAAAGTTTGTGAACCCATCAGAATTGTTTGCATTTCTGCATAAAGTTGACCTAAAATGTGATCAGATCATCATCTAAGTCCTTCTAAAAGAAGAGGACCTGATTAATCAAATAACACAAAAAAAGCCTTTTTAAAATGTATTTACTGAGCAAAATGACACTAAACTAAAACATTTAAATTATTTGTTGGAAAAAGTATGTGAACCTCTAGAATTATCAGTTAATTAAGGAGATAATTAAAGTCAGGTGTTTCAATCAATGGGATGACCATCAGGAGTGAGTTGGATGGCCCTGCCCTATGTAAAAACATAAACCTGGGTCTTCACTATCAAAGTCTGGTCTTCCAGGTTTGTGGAAGCGTGCCATGCCTTGATCAAAGGAAATCTCTGAGGACCTCAGAAAAAGAGTTGGCGATGCACATCAGGCTGGAACAGGTTACAAAACCATTTCGAAAGAGTTTGGGGTCCACCAATCCACTGTCAGGCAGATAGTGTACAAATGGAAAACATTCAACACCAATGTTATTCTCCCCAGGAGTGGTCGTCCAACAAAAATCAATCCAAGAGCAAGGCGTACAATATTCAAGCAGGTCACAAAGAACCCCAGGGTAACGTCTAATGATCTGTAGACCTCTCTTGCATTGGCTAATGCCAGTGTTTATGAGTCCACCACCACAATTTTAATTTGTTTTGGGGCCGTAGAGCTTTTTTCATGCATGATGGCCTTCACCCGAACAGGATGGGTGTAAAAGCTCTGACAGACAATCTCATCTTCTCCATTCGGAACGCTGCATTTTCTCCACAGGACTATCTTCAGCGCAAGGAACACAGAGTCACCACACTATCTCTGCCCAAGGACAAAACTCCCCCTCAACTTCAGCCTGCAGCCTGTGCTTGCAGCGAGGACATTATGCAGCTTGAAGACCGTGGTGATAAGCAGCTGCTATTCCAACCTCAGGCCTTGAGCATGAACCCTGAAGAATTCCCACCTCTGATTAGGGGCATGGAACCTGTCTCTCCCTCCAGAGACAGTGACTTGGAATCTGACA
Organism: Aldrovandia affinis; assembly: GCA_029706075.1. Taxonomy (NCBI): domain Eukaryota; kingdom Metazoa; phylum Chordata; class Actinopteri; order Notacanthiformes; family Halosauridae; genus Aldrovandia; species Aldrovandia affinis. Next base: position 1,502,085 of record JAINUG010000118.1, read on the forward strand.
CAAGCCCCTTCCTGGCACTTCCGCAGTCTTTCACTGCCACCCCTCAGAACACCCGCCTCCCAGTATCCCTTCCCCCATTATCTTCTCCATCACCTCCCTCACCATCCCCTTCACCACCTGCGGCATTACTCCCTTCACTATCCTCACTACCCTCTACATCAGTCCCTCACTCACCGTCGCCTCAGCTGCCCCCCTTAACACCTCCTTTATCATGCCCTTCACCATCCCCCCTCCTCCCTCTTCACCCCCTCAGCTTCACCATCAGTCTTCCGCAAACGCCAGGCACCACCCCACCCAAGATTGGCAAACCTTTTCCTCTACTCCCCCATCAACATCACTACTACCACGCAAGCGCCAGGCTCCGCCCACACCCAAGACCAGCAAATCTCGCCTTGGCTCTCTCTCAGACAGGATTCTTCGGCCAAAACAGAGCATAGCTTGACCTTTGTCCTTCATTCCATCTACTATTACTGTGCAGAGAAAATATAGGCCTAGACATAGTGCCGGTTGCAATCATAGTAATTTGGTGAACATTTTAGTAAAGCCCTTGATTCATACAGAGTTGGACATGCATGCTAATATGGCACTTTTAAATGTTAGATCACTCACAAATAAGAGTTTTTTAATCAATGATCTTATCTCTGAAAAGAATTTGCATTTTATTTTCCTTGTAGAAACCTGGCTTAAGAATGATGGAGCTGCAACTCTCATAGAAACTTGTCCTCCTAACTATATGTTTTTTCAATCAGTAAGACAGGACAAACGAGGGGGTGGTATAGCCGCTATCTTCTCCAATCAGTTTAGTTGTACTGAGATTGATTTGGGTACATTTTTATCTTTTGAATACCTAACTATTTTACTTAAAGCTAAATCAGATGTGCTTATTTTAACATTATATAGACCACCTAAGCAATCCTCAATATTTCTCTCTGAATTCTCTGAGCTTATGTCAATTATCCTTACTAGTTATGACCGAATAATCCTTATTGGAGATATGAATATTCATATCAATAATAGTACTGACCTGAAAGCCATGGAATTTATGAATCTCTTAGATAGCCTAGGATTAACTCAGCATGTTACTGTAGCTACTCATCAATTAGGTAATATACTTGACTTGGTGATATCGCAAGGGATAAACATTGATAATATCTCAGTGTCTGATATTGCTATCTCTGATCATTACTGTGTGTTCTTTAATGCCCTACTAAATACATCTAGTAATACAAGTGAAGTTACAGTTAAAAAACGCTACTTAGATATCACAGCAGAACGAAATTTTTCTGAACTTGCAAACTCCTTTGAACCATGTAATGCACACTGCTCAATAAATGAAATGGTTAATACCCTAAATAGCAATTTAGTTCATGCATTAGATAGCGTAGCGCCAGTTAAGATTAAAAAGAGGTCAATTGATAAAATATCACCATGGATAAATAGCACTATCCGTGAGCTTAAAAGATTATGTAGAGCAGCAGAACGGACCTGGAGAAAAACTAAACTAGAGATTCACCGTAGCATATTGAAGGAATGCATCTCTACCTATAATAAAGCTATATCCACTGCGAGACGAACCCATTTTTCTAAGATAATTGCTGAGAATGGCAGTAACTCTAGGGTACTGTTCTCAACTATTGACCGCCTATTAAATCCCACACCAACTTCTGACATTCTTAGTTCGGCTTCTGATTCAAAATGTGATGAATTTGCACAATTTTTTAATAACAAAATAACAACCATTAGAGCTGGTATTCCCAGAAGCACTACAAACCGGTATGATTTGCCCTGTAACAAGCCAGCAATGATGAGGAACTTTAGTAACATTACTGATACAGAACTCTTTAAGATTGTAAGGCAGAGTAAATCTTCAACGTGCTGTCTTGACCCGTCCCTACTAAATTTAAAAAAAATGTTTTTTATAGTATCTCCACATCTGTCTTAAAAATAATTAACACATCCCTTGAGACTGGAGTTTTCCCAAGCGCATTTAAAACTGCTGTTGTAAAACCGCTATTGAAGAAACCTAATTTAGACCATAGTGTACTAAGTAATTATAGGCCTATATCCAACTTACCCTTCATGAGCAAGATACTAGAAAAAGTAGTTTTTAATCAACTAAACAATTTTTTAAATGAAAACAGTATTTTAGAAAAGTTCCAGTCAGGTTTTAAATCTAATCATAGTACAGAGACCGCTCTAACTAAAATAGTCAATGATCTTAGACTCAGTGTTGCTGCAAATAAGGTCTCAGTGCTCATTCTCCTAGATCTGAGTGCTGCATTTGACACAATTGACCACAGCATTCTAATAGATCGACTAGAAAACTGGGTTGGCCTCTCTGAATGTGTTCTTAACTGGTTTCGAACATACATTACAGAGAGACAATTTTATATTAGCCTTGGAGATCACATGTCAGAGAAATATGACGTATCTTTTGGTGTTGCGCAAGGAAGCTGCCTTGGTCCTCTTCTCTTTTCATTGTATATGTTACCATTAGGTAATATCATCAGAGACCACAATGTTAATTTCCATAGCTATGCTGATGACACACAATTATACATTTCTGTCGAGCCAAATGATTCTAATGCCTTATACTCCCGGACTACCTGTCTGTCTGCAATTAATCAATGGATGAGCAATACTTTTTTTAAACTAAACGAAGATAAGACGGAAATACTCCTAGTTGGCCCCAAAGTTAAAAGGGATGCACTTTACAATAGGTTAGGAAACCTGGCCCATCAGAATTAAACAGAAGTAACAAGTTTAGGCGTAATTTTAGATTCTGATTTAAGTTTTAAGACCCACGTAAATAAAGTTATCAAAACATCATTCTTCCACTTAAGAAATGTAGCCAAAGTACGACCGTTTCTAACTCAACAGGATGCTGAGAAGTTAATCCATGCTTTTATTTCAAGTAGGCTGGATTACTGTAATGCTCTTTTCACTGGTCTTCCAAAAAAGTCAATTGACAAATTACAGCTAATTCAGAACTCTGCGGCTAGACTTTGAACGAAAACAAGGAAAAGAGAACATATTACCCCTGTTTTAGCTACATTGCACTGGCTACCTGTATCTTTTAGGATTGCTTTTAAAGTTATTTTACTTGTATATAAAGCCTTAAATGGTCTAGCACCTTCATACATCACTGATTCCCTATCGTGTTATGTCCCTTCACGAGCCCTTAGGTCCTCTATGGCAGGCCTCTTAAACATTCCAAAAGTTCCACCAAATAAAATTGGGGAAGCTGCCTTTGTACATTATGCGCCTAAACTGTGGAACACCGTACCAAAAAACATTAGAGAGGTAGGCTCAGTGGACATTTTCAAACGGCAACTGAAAACACACCTTTTTAATCTAGCTTTTAATTAGTACTGTTAATATTAATTTTATTCTTTTATTCTTTTTAATTATTATATCGTCTTTTATTCATTATCATGTTTTCCTTCTTGTTTATTTTACCATGTATTTTATCATGTTTATTTTATTTGTTGTACTGTGCTGAAATGTCAAAGCACTTTGAGCTGCATTCTCTGTATGAAAGGTGCTATACAAATAAAGCTTTATTATTATTATTATTATCAGGAAAACACTGAACAAGTAGTGTGCATGGGAGGTTAGCAAGGAGGAAGCCACTACTCTCCAAAAAGAACATTGCTGCCCATCTAAAGTTTGCTAAAGATCACCCGGATGCGCCAGAAGACAGTTGGAAGAATGTTCTGTGGATGGATGAATCGAATATAACTTTTTGGCTTAAATGAGAAACTATATGTTTGGCGAAAACGAAACACTGCATTCCAACAAAAGAACCTCATCCCAACCTTGAAACACAGTGGTGGCAGTATCATGGTTTGAGGCTGCTTTGCTGCCTCGGGACCAGGACGGCTTGCCATCATTGACGGAACTAAGAATTCTGGATTATACAAGCAAATTCTACAGGAGAATGTCAGGGTATCTGTCTGTGAACTGAAGCTCAACAGAAGGTGCAGCAAGACAACAACCCTAAACACACAAGTCAGTCTACTAAAGAATGGTTGAAGCAGAAGAAATTTTGTGTTTTGGAATGACCCAGTCCAGACCTTAATCCAACAGAAATGTTGTGGCAGGACCTGAAGCGAGGAGTTCATGCCAGGAATCCCACCAACATAACTGAGTTGAAACCGTTCTCTAAGGAGGAAAGGGCCAAAATTCCTCCAAGCCGATGTGCGGGACTGAACAACAGTTACCGGAAACGTTTGGCTGATGTCATTGCTGCTCAGACCAGTTATGAAAGCAAAGGTTTGCATACTTTTTCCGACATTTAATGTTGGATCATTTTGTTCAATAAATAAATGAAAAAGTATCATGTTTTGTGTGTTATTTGTTTAACTGGGTTCTCTTTATCTATTTGTAGGACTTAGATGAAGACCTGATCACATTTTATGTCAAATTTATGCAGAGATGCAGAAAGGGTTCACAAACTTTTTTATTGCCACTGTGTTTGTTCCCTACAGTGGCACTGCCTCTGTGAATTCATTTTTATTGATTTGTAAAAATAGTCTTTTTTTTTATTTTATTTTTTTTTACACATTTTTCACCCCAATTTAAAGTGACCAATTAAGACTACTGAGTTTCCACTGTGCCACCCGCCATCAGTCTCCCTGCACATAATAAGTAGACTTTAAGGATGCTGCTAAGTACTTTTCAGCTCACACAGTATTCAATCCCCTTCCTAAAAGGCTCAAGAAAACCTTAATTAACCTGGTTTAAAAAAAACACCTCTGATAAATCATTCCCCTAAAAAAGACCCTTTTTACTTCCTTGTTTGCATGAGTAATTACACATCAAGTCATTTCCAATTAAGCTAACGAATAGATAATTGAATATATGATGGAATGACAAAGAGGGTGCAGGTAGGGTAGAGTGAGATATAATGTGGAAAGTTTGTACAGAGTTAAAGTAAGTAGCGCTGTACTGTTTAAAGTAATTAAGTGCACACTGTGACTTCAGTTCAACTTGCCTCTCTCCCTGCTGTCTGTACTGTGTACTTCTACTTTAGTACTTAGAGTAGGTTAACAATGGAGCCCACTATATGCTCCTGAAAAGTGGTGTAGGTAGGCTATGTTCATTCTGTGAAATTGTCACACCTGCTCTGCCCTGTGACATTGGCTCAGGGTAGCAGCTAGTCAAACAAAAAAGTTATTTCATAAAAAGGCTTATAGATATTAGGTACCGACAGAGCCGCATAAAATACTTCACCCAAACAGGACCTGCAATTCTTCAAGAACACAACAACATACAAGAACAAAATCATTAACACTCCATTTTGTACACTATATTAAAATTGTTAATAGAAAATAGAAAAAAGAAAGCACTGACAAATGGATTTATGTTATATGCTGCAATCACTATTAGATATTGTAAAATCTGTATTGATAAACATGGAAGGCAATGCAATTAAAACAATACTCATCTAATGTCATTGAATATTGACAGTTTTTATACCAACATGAATATTAAATAAGGGCGACATACAGTGATGAGTGCATTCCATATTCTGATCTGCACAGGCCTGACTCTCATGTGGTATAGATAATTGAGCTTAGCTAAACCATAAATGATTCTGAATTCGGCTTGCAGATTTACTGACAGATGAAAAGTAAAGAAATGTTATATGCAAACATTTATACAGTAGAGTGGGATAAAATGGCACTTATTCCCTGAATTTATATTTTGAATTATTGGGTGATTTTTCTTCTGGCAGTCATCATTCCAGAGTGAAGCTGTATGAAATATACTCTTCATACAGATTTCATTATCTTTTGACACAGAATTGTCTATTTCCAGCCCCACAGGGCAGAAACAGAGATACTGTATGAATACCAAAGTGAAGTCAGTGTGAAGAGTCATACCTAGCTCTAGAAAAATAATTATCGCCTAAAAAACACATATAAGAGGCTTATGTAATCCCAACTAATTGGTTTCAGGGCAATTTACTCAAGGCTTGAGGACCTCACTAAAGCAATTCCAATTATTTTAAGGCAGAGGGGAATTCTAAAAGGGTATTTCTGCTTAAGAAATGTGGTTGTTGGGAAACTCATCACATTGGTTCTATTGGATAGTACTAAATCTTCTTAGTCTTTTATGACTAACATAGGTAAATTCCTTCATCAATAAATTCTAATACAGCATCATTAAACAGTGAAAAACAACACTGACATGATCGTAAGCCAGCAGTCACTGGTACCAAAGTAGCTATTATGGTCAAACAACAATGCATTTTGGAGACAAATCAACAATTAATACAATCACAGAACTACACATCCTTCCACGCAAATCCAGACACAGCTGAAAATAAACACAAAAATGCTAAATGTATATTCAAAAATAGATCTTGACAGATATTTTATTTGTAGCTATTTGTCTTAATTTGTCTTGTTTGTGGTAATTAGTAGGGTTGTTTGTGATATTTTGTGGTTGTTTGTCTTAACTAGTAGGGTTGTTTGTGGTAATTAGTAGGGTTGTTTGTGATTTTTGTGGTGGTAATTAGTAGGGTTGTTTTGGTATTTTGTGGTTGTTTGTGGTAGGTCTCTGGGTTATTTTGTGGTTGTTTGGGGCATTTTGTGGTTGTTGGTGGTTGTTTGTGGTAGGCATCTGGGTTATTTTGCGGTTATTTCAAATCCTAGACTCAGTCCCAGCGCAAGCAAGCACCAATCTCGGATGCGTTTGAAAATGCTTATGAAAAAAACTCTCAAAGGCACAGTGAAACAGCGAAAGAAACAGTAGGACAATTGGGTTCATTCAGTAATGTGATTAAGAAGTTCAACAGAAACAGTTTTTCAACATTTCAGTAGGCTAAACTAATATTGGGGAAAATTGTATTGGTTGGGGTCCCTTAATTCACATGGTATAGATGGTATTAGACCATTAAATGTATCCCGGCATAACGACGGAGAGTATGTTTCTCTCATTCTACCGATGAGAGAAATTTATGATGAAAAGCATCATCAGTATTTCCATATGTCCACCAGGACATTTTATGACTTACTTCGTCGGGTGTCCCCGCTCATTACACATCAAAACACGTACAGTGAGCCAGTGGGTGAAGCAGAGCAGCTTCCCATCACCCTCCCTTTCTTGCCTGCCCCCACGATTTATGTCGGTATTGCACTTCATGTACACGTAACATTAATTTCTTGAGGACATACACACTCACCCAACGACCGCAGGATACGCGTGGAAGCCATTTTACATATACGTACATGTATTTAAAGAAAAGTATATTTAGGCCTTAAGTTGCTTTGGATAAAATAGGCTGCTAAACAAGGTCACATTGCCTGGAATTTCCCTCATCGCGACTTCCTGATGACTTCAGCATCCGCCAGTGAGGTAGCTACTGGGCGTCCCTGTGGCTTATTGACATCATGCTGGGCTCATGAGAGTAGCCCCTCCCCTGTCACCCCAGTGAAGGCCAACGGGAAAGACACCACAGCTCTCCTGGACTCCGGCAGTATGGTAACATTAATAAAACTGGAATTTGCTCGGTCCCAGTCCACAACTGACACTTTATCCATCACCTGCATTCACGGGGAAACCAAATAATACCAGACCTCAATTTTAAACTTGTAGACAATGAAGAGACAATATGTGGGAAGAGCTGAAGTGGTACCAAACCTGCCTGTGCCCGTGCTGATAGGGAGACATTTGTTATTCGCCCGACTGTGGTCCAACACATCAGGAAAAATAGAATGGAAAAGGGATCAGAAAACCGGTGAGAGCCACCAGTGAAGTAGAAGTTGTGTGGATATCAGGAAGTGGACCCCAATGCATCGACAGAACCACATTCCGCAAGGTGAACTGGCCAAAGAACAGTGGGAAAACGCAGAGCTGAATTTGGAGGTAAAAATAATCGCTGAATAAAACGGGATAAAACTGTAAAACAAATTAAAATACATTTACCTAAATAACTAAACTTTACCAGTTTAGTTTGAGTAGAACAATAATGAATGATTTGCTTGCTAAATTTGTTAACTAGCTAGCTGCATAGCCAAACAGGATCATCAAACAGGAAACAGGAATCAGCAGGTCAAGAGGGTGTGCCAATACTGTGTTCAGGACTAGTGCTGGTAACACCAGACTTTGCAAAACCCCTACCCCTACCGACCATGCACCGTTAGTACGTAGTAGTTAGTATTAGTCGCTGAAGACTCGGGAATAAAAAAGGTGCTTTGCAAAGTATAAGAAGGGAAATGCGTGGAGAGTTGGTGAGAGCAAGTGAAGATAATTATTTTGGGGATTATTGTGTATGATCTGGACTGCCTGACTAACCTGATTATTGGCGATAACAATTGTATGAGAAAGTGGATGTGAATAAAAACCTTGGAGAACAGATTACGACTATGAGTACGGATTATGGATTTGGACTATTTGCCTGATTTTCCCCCTCTCCCTTACTGTGAGTTATTCATAATAAAACCCGATTTGTTCCAATTGTTCATCTTGTGTGGTGTTTGGTTATCAAACTTGGCTTCGTGGAAACACCACACCCCTATTTCCGCTACAGTATGTATGTTTTGTTTTGTTTGTCCCTCACGCCATATATAAAAATGTATGTAAAATGTGTCTGAACAGCAATGAACTGTAAAGACCTAATGATGAAACTGTGACTTATGAAGACACAATAAAGTATATATTAAAAAAGGCCCTAAAACAGTGACAGAACAACCAATCATATTAGGTTGCCATGCGTAGAAACAGGTACACTCTTCAATCACCATCATAATCCTGCAGATGGAATCTCCCCCTCCCTGGGTGATGCTATGACCAATTGTGTGCCCCTACAGGCTACCGGCTACAGTCGGCACTGGCACAGTCTGGATTTGGCAACAGACCAGGGGGTCTGTCTATCCATACTGAAACAGTATCTTAACAGAATGAGCCACCCAATAGGCCCCAGGCCTTCTCTTTTAACTAAATAAGCAGGAACTTCTACAGTTCATTCTAGCCTCACTGTAAATTAAGTCAGAGGCCCTATTTATTGCTGTTATAAGGGCACTGAGGATTGAAAGACCCAAAAGTCTTTATGCTGATTACAACTCCAAGAGTGCAACTATATTTGACTATGACACTGACTACGATAATAAGTAAAAGATTTAAACACTTGTGTGCTGGCTTGGACTGTTTAGCATCTGAATAACTGAATAGAGACATTGTTTGGTACAGTAGCATAGAGCTTATCTACTGTTTTTTTCATGAAAAAGGGGCCACATGTCTGCTGTAACACCACATATTTTGACTTGGCTTTGCTCAAGCCTGTCTGTCTTTATCAGTAAAGGCGTTATCCAATGCATTGCTTTTCTTCCATTCAGTTATGTTTGTCCTTTTGCCCCTTCAAAATGTATCGTCCATAATAACAATTTAATTTGAATCTTTAATCACACAGAAAGATGCAAGAACATATTGTGTTGCATGTTGTCACAATCGTGTATACTGTCTGTCCAGAAACACATCATTAGCAAAGTTATCATCAATTTGTGTTGACAATTACAAGAGTCCTTCTCTCATAAGCAGGGATTTTACAGTAACACATATTATTACGGTGGTGCAATACTCACAGCAAGAACAACAGGCCAGGGGCCTTTCTTGTAGTTTGCAGGTACTCCGGTTTCTTCCCACAGTCCAAAGACATCACGTTAGGCTAATTGGAGGCCGTAGGTATGAGTGTGTGAGTGAAGTATATTCAAAATGGTATAGGCTCCATGACCCTGACAAAATGATGGATGGATGGATGGACATATTAAATTACCTGGGCATTCAAAATGGGGTGACAAAATTCAATACCACAACCTAACACAAATAATTCTATGGGTATTCTAAAAATTAAATCTTTACATCAAGGGATACAGTATAGAGATATAAATAATACAGATATTCATGAGTAGATGTCTCGGGCTGTTACATTATTCACTGGACTGCGTAGGAATTGAAGGTCTTTGGCAGGAAGGATGGCCTGAATAGAATAAAGGAATGAGTGAAGCAGGACGGATAAAGACCCAGCATCTGACTCATCGATGCTGAATTGAGTTTTTTCATGTTTGATTAAACATTTCCCAGCCAAAGTCCTTGACAGTGCGACTGAGCCCTTGCACCCCGTAGCTACTATTGATTCGAGAGCCTTAAGTGAACCAAGCAGAGGAGGTTCTATGGCCCAGCATTATTGCACACAAGCATACATTGTTTATACAGCATTACGATATGGGTGTAGCTGCTACATAAGGCAAAAACCATTGCAAGCTGTTTGACACTGTGGTGATATACCAAGAGTGGATGATGAGCAGATATGGCACCGTTTTATAGAACCAAAGAGCCCAAAGTTGTTTATACCACTGAAAACCAGGGCTACTTCTGAAATAAAATTAAATCAATAATAGTAGTAGTAAACAATCATAATCATAATAATAATCATAATAATAATAATAATAATAATAATGACTTTAGAAACCATACACAGTATTGTTCATTTTATATGCCCCTTCTATTTGAAAGTGTGATGATGCTATTGTTAAAATGATACATTTGAGAAAAAAAAATTAAAAAGGGTAATTGGGAAAAAAGTCAACAAGACTAGAACTTAAGCACACTCATTAGTACAACCTTTCCATCACAGGTCACTGGAGGATTTCTACCAGTATCATTATGCATTCTGACAGCTTTCACATCTCTGAATTGGAATATGACCGAGATAATAATATCCCTTCCGATAAAGATAAAAACCCCAGCAAAAATGCAAATGCATTTAGAATTAAAATCTCCAAGGGTACAACAGGAGAGGTCCTTATCCCTGAACATTACAACTGAGAAGCGAATCCTCACCATTAATGATTCAGGCTGTGTTTATTACCGGCTTGTGACTTTCGAGATGGAAATATTAATTATGTCGGAAATAATAATGACTGAGCCCTGGCCCATCTGAAGTTAAAGGTCACAGGTTACTTCCATATATTCATCAGTTGATTATGTGATGAAGCGTTTCATTTAATGCTGAAGCGCTTTGTGGCGGTGGACCGAGGAGACATTTCATCATTAGGCGCTAACAAAGAACATGGAGCTTTTGAAGTCATCGGAAACCTCTCTTATGGATGTGCAATGAGAAGGACTGGAGCCTCAGACTGTGCTAGCATGCTTGCATTAATTCACTGCCACTTGATAGACAAGTTAAGGACATTGTTTGTTATGGCCTGTTTATAGCCTCTAGGCAGTTCTTTCCTAAACCATATATTTATGGCCATATTTCTCTATAACAGAGTCAGAGTTAGTTTCCAAGTCCAGTGATAAAGAAATAGCACAATGCAAAACAATCCAGTAATGAACAAGAACTGTAGACAACAATATTTTTCAAGATGAGATTTGTTTGAATTCTTGATTTCACACAAACACCATTGCGAATAATTTCTTGGTTTAGATTTACACGCTTTTTATTACGCACCATCAAGTACACAGGATTTACTGCATCAGATATACAGTATGTGTAATCTGACTTGAGACACTCACGCACATAAGTCTAAAATGGGTTGCACTGACTATAATTAAAATCACGCGCACAAATGGGAAATGTGAATTCCCATTCCATGACATTTTACCTTTATAAAACCTATCATTCACTGCTACAAGGCATGGGTGACTTCAATTATAAAATAGTCGGTAGTCTATACATTTAAAGGGGTTTTGTTGCTGTATCTCAATAGATCAAGTGTCCAAATTAAAATGCAACTCCCATACGTGCGTGCACACGCATGCACAAACACACACACACTCATAATAAAATATTTCTAAAATCAGCAGTGGCTTGTTTTCTGGAAATGTCAGGTTGCCTGAGTGGTCTAAGGCACCAGACTCAAGCTAAAAATGACTTCCTTGTCAAATCCCACTTCCAACAGCTGTTTCAAAATTGTTGCTCATACTCTTTATCACAATGTCAAATTTCACCTTGTCCGTTGTGGGATGCTTCAAAAACATTGTAGACATTATCCACCTGAAGCTGAACCTGGGGAAGACAGAGCTGCTATTCCTCCCGGCGAAGAACTCCCCAATGATTGATGCTTCAATCACCGTGGAAGGCTCCATAGTGTCTCCGTCCCAGTCTGCCAGGAGTCTTGGAGTGACCCTGGACGACCAGCTGTGCTTCTCGGGCCACATCACAGCGATCACCCGGACCTGTCTGATTCTCCCTCCATAACATCCAGAGGATCCGACCATTCCTCAACCAAGAGGCCACATAACTTCTGGTCCAAGACTGCTGCAATTCCTTGCTGGCAGGCCTACCGCCCTGTCCCATTAAGCCACTGCAACTGGTCCAGAATGCTGCCGCACGTCTGGTGATCAATCAACCCAAGTTCACGCACGTCACCACTCGACTCTCCTCTCTGCACTGGCTCCCAATCGCAGCATGGATTAGATTCAAATCACTGGTGCTGGCTTATCAAACGGCTAGAGCAGCGGTTCTCAAACTATGGGTCGCGACCCCACTTGGGGTCGCCAAAGGGTCATGGTGGGGTCGCCAAAAAAATAAAAATATATATATTAATTTTTTTAACCATAAGCATTTCTTGACATTTTTTTTAATGAAAAACAAATTGCCAGTTTTTTTTCGTAAAATCTGACTTTTCTGTCAGATTATTTTTAATCTACCGACATGCATGAGTTAAAAATACAAATAAAACAAAAAGAAATAAAATAAGTTATGACACGAAATTCCTCACCTATGGCTTTACATGGACAGAACATGAGGAGGACCCAAGACCACAATGTGTCTGTGGCTCAGTTGGGGGAAGTTCAACGCTTAGGTTGTGGGTTAACTGGACATAGCTTTAAGCCATATAAAATGCAACGCCACTTGCAAACTAAACACAGCGCATTACAAGCAAAGCCGCTAGATTTCTTTCAGAGGACAGAAAACCGTGCTGCAACGGCAGCAAACGAACGGGGGCTACAGGCTTCATTTGTCGTCGCAAGTAAGTCTGTTTTATTTGTTTTTCGTAAGGATATAGCCTGTGAATGCATTTGCTACTATTTTGGAAATAGACCACCAATATATGATTTTTTCCCACCCATTAAATGGGGTCGTGGAGTAAAAAAGTTTGAGAAACCCTGGGCTAGAGGAACTGCTCCCCCTTACCTCCAGACACTCATCACACACTACACCCCAGCCAGACCCCTCCGCTCCGCCTCCTCTGGCAAACTGACTGTCCCATCCCTCCGGGCGCCCGGCAGCCACTCCTTGCGGTCTCGCCTCTTCTCTGTCCTGACCCCTCGGTGGTGGAATGATCTTCCACACTCGGTCATGACCGCGGAATTACTTGCGATCTTCCGCAACATACTCAAAACCCACCTTTTCAGTCCCCACTATCACTGAATTCTGTACATCTAGCGAATTGTTATCACCACTGCCTATATGTTTAATACTTATTTTTGTATATGTATACTTGTTTAAAACTGAAAAACTGAAAAAATAATTACTAACCTTTTCCTTCCCGGCGGTGTTACAGGTCTGGTATGAAGCTGCCATCAATGATGCCTATCGCTGTATTACTGCACTGATCTCTTGCACGAACATTGATTGATCATATATTATTAATGCACATCTTGTAAGTCGCTCTGGATAAGAGCGTCTGCTAAATGTTTAAAATGTCAAATGGAAATGGGAATGGAAGAGCCTGGAACTTAGGGATCAGCCAGTTTCTGGTCACACCATATACCGGTTTGAGCTCACTCTGTCAGTGTAATTTTCAAAACCGACACACCTCCATTATGCTCTGTCTAAATAAACTTTTGCTGTTCCCAAAATCACCATCACATCATGTAACTAACAGTGTGAGTGAGGTGAGGTAGCTAGTATCAGCCGAATTGACAGCTGAAGCTAGGTGCTAGCAGTTTTTCCTTTCATTATTTAGTGTCATTATTTAGCTGGCTAAATAAGCTAGCTCCCTTTTTGTGAATGTTAGTTAGCTATCTAGATACTGGTAGATCAATTATAGCAGAAACTTTGGAAGCTCCACAAAAGTGGGTTTGCAAGGTGAACAACATTGAAAGAAGCATACATCACACAACATTTGGCCCAAAAAAACTAAAACAAAATGTGCTATTTTGGTTGGAAGTGTCAGTAATTTGTTTCCTGTTCTATTAAATGTGCAACGAAGCTTTGTGTGTTCCAGCTCTCTTTTTTTACTGTGGGTTACTCTACCGGTTTTAAGTTGCCCAAGTACAGGATTTATTTTTCATGCTATTGTTCTGTCTTTGGTTAACAATGTGCAGCACTTGGAGATGCTTCCCCTTCCGAATCCTGCATAGTTTCCTGTGGTTGCATCACGCCGCCTGGTGTGATCGAGCACTTTGGCAGCATCCCTTATTGCCCTTGATCAAGTTTACCATTTGCTGCTTCGAAGACGTCTTGAATTCTGTGCACTGGCTGAGGAAATGTTCTCATCCAGTGGCGTCATTTGAGCATGGCAGCTCCTTGACACCCATATCCCTGTGCTGTAGTGCTTGTTTTTTAGTCCACCCTGTGCAGTACTGTGGTTCTGTTCCCTGCCTTGGAGTTAAGCTGTGGGTTCCTCCGTTCTGGTCTGTGATATTCCTCCTGATGTTGGGTGCCATCAGTAGTGGCAGATGTTGGGCACCGGCCTTCAAACTGGAGCCAACACAAAAGGTCCACTCGGGTGCCAGGCCGAGAGGTGTACGCATGCCTCATGAACCCGGCATGGTGTTGTGGCTGATGCTTTCCCAGAATGCGCTGGACATGAGAGGCGGATGCCAGCTCCGATCCCCCGGTGCCCTCTAGTGACTGCAGCAGTCCAACAAGGGACTGAAGATGAAGGGCAAACATGTCAGATCCCTGTGAATCACCAGGCCTACCATATCTGGTAGGTTCATCATAGTCGCTATCTCGCAAAGCGCTAACTGATGAGGCTGCCCCTACCACTCCTGTAGAGCTCCCAGAGCCATACTAGTGGAAGTGGTGCATAAATGACCTAGACAAGAGACGGGCACTATCCACTTTGAGGTTATCCAACAGCATGTGGTATTTATCTCTCTGGTGCATCTGGTAGGAGGAGATAAGCCAGAGCCATCTACTGCATGGTAAATTTACTCTCATCTTCATGTATAAAATCGGGAAATTACTGTCCTGGTACTGTAGTCAAAGTTCCTCCCACAATGAGGCAAACACTGCTGTTGCTGACTGTGCTTGGGTGGGAGCAACTTAGTATGCTCCAAAATGCCACAGCGGCCGTCAGTGTGAAACAGCATCAACTGGTGGCATCTGGTATGATGGAACTGCGACAGTTGCACTTAGCAGCAGGTAAGGCATCTGGTGACGCTGCAGGTTCAGGCTTCACGCATAGAGAGTGATGCAGGAGAGGAAGTGGCTGCAGCACTGAAGGACTGGGAGCGTTTATGTCCACTGTGATCTGACTGAGTGGCGGAGCACTGGTCCCTTGAGTGGAGGAAGAGCTCGGCCGGTAATACAGGGCTGTTGAAGCGCCAGAGGGGCAGCAGCTCAGAGGCGGTGGCTGGTGCAGCAGGTGATGTGGAGGAGGAGGAGGCTGTGGTTGAGCTGCTGTTGGTGGTCTGTCAACTCCTGGACCAGCACTGGGTGGCTGATCCCTTGAGGCAACAGGTACTGATGTGATGATTTGTACTGTCCCTACAACCTCTGTCACAAGGTCAGGGGTCAAGAGGTGACTGACAGGGCAATAATACAAATAACAATAATTATAACAAAAATTTAAAATTATAACAAATATAGTAATCAAGGGGTTGTCCCAGGCGCGTGAGTGAAGTTTATGGCTGGTGAAATGTGACAATAATGAGGGGGATGATATGCACAGGAATATTACTGGAGGGTACAGGTCAAATTCTGTTACTGAGGCTACTGAATCTGTGGACCTTTTGCACATTACATTATTTTTTTTGACATTTTCCTTGGAAATGTCTAACAATTAACGTTTGAAACAATTACTTCATATCTGAATCCAATGGAACTTGGTTATTTAAGTTGTTGTTTGTTTAAGTTATGTAAGTGGCCATGTCTCTCACTAGTTTTTGTTTTTTTGGAGTGATACAAAATGTGTTTACCTGTGTACAAAACACCTACTAAAACAAGCAAACCATGTATTATGTATGACTTAATTAGTCATTCACATGTGAGAATGGTTGATTCCTTATTTCAGTCAAGGCATCATAGGTTTGTGTAAACTGCAAGTGATTCTATTCACCTTAATGCCCATTTACTGTTGTAAAAATGCTATGGTCAGATGTGTCTTCCTTTAGGCACATCACAACAAATGCATTCCTTTTGGCATTGGTACGATGGTGGATGCCTTCCACATTGTTGGTGTCATAAAAAACCCATTGTATCTCTAAAAAATGAGTGATTTCAATAAATGCTATTAGTCACACAGCCATGAAACATTAACAGTACACACCTGATTATGCAAGCTTTCTATTCATGTATCAAAGTCAAAAATAGAGGTAGGCCTACATCATTTTTTATGACGCTGACAATATACAGTATGTGACACAAAAACAACAAAATAATAATTTAATGAAAATGTTGTATATAGATCTCTCAATTGATCATATTGATCTGGTGTTTTAAATTCGTTTTTAGTATAGTATATTGGTGTGGAAGCCTCATCGTAAAATTACAACTAAACTTGTTATCATGCCAACCAAACAAAGTAAAATTGTAAAAAAAAAAAAAACGTCAGTCTGACCACTAGAGGGCAGGCTTGCCTTAATAAACGTAGGTACATGACCACTTGAAATAGCAGGATTTTTGCATGTTGCCTGTCTCTAAAGAAGATATTAAAAAGAATATGTTTCTTATTTCTCCCAGAAACTTTGATACAGTTTGCAATGAAGTATTCATTATAGTGTAATTGGGTCACTAAGGCAAGTCAAATCATTGTTATTATAAGAAATTAGATGCATTTCATTTAATATCTGATTAGATATAAATGATACTGGCTCTAATGCACCATTAACCTTTTTGGCAGCAGATACATATAAACAGCAGACAATAATGAGTATTTCATTATTCAGAAGTATGTGGAAATTCATTGATGACTTAAACATTTTTTAATTAAGTTTATTATGTTAAGTCTGACCATGAAAACTGGACATCTGAAGATTGTACTGTACTGTACTCGTATAAGGTTCTTTTTATGGAACTCTCATTGGGTTCTGAGGCCTGGACTGGTGGTGACCTTGGTTAAGGCCTTGGGTTCTTTGGGTTGTTTGATTAGCCAGGGCACCTGGTTTTGATATAAATGTTGACAACACCTGAACAGGGCAGTGAGGCTGTGACTACACTCTGTGTCTCTGTATGCATGTCTATCCCTCTACTCCTCAGTCTTATGGCTGAGACCTTCCTGTTTTTCATCTCTGGACTCCCAGTACTATAATGAACACTCTCCATTCTCAGACATGACAGGTTTGTTACCCCCTTCAAACAACACAATCTGCAACTAAGATATGGACATATAGAAACACATGGGACCACTGCAAATGTACAGCAAGAAGTGTTCTCAAATAAAAAAATGTGTTTATCCTTCTATAAGCTATTTACACAAATGCACACACATCTGGTAACGCTATGCCCCTTTGTTAAAGTCATTTTATGACAATTTTTAGCTGTTGTCTTTATCAGTTTGAGGATGTCTTAAAATCCTGACTGTTTAAAATGACATTGATTGGAAGAAATCTCATTGCTGAGGAGTTGAATTACAACATCACTTCCTCTTCCCTCTTTCTTATCTAACAGGAAACACAGTAAGTAGGCTTTGCTCATTTGCTCTGACCACAACGGTGTGTCTAAGTTGCACTTGGCTGCCATCCTAAACACTTAAACCCATTAAGAAAGTTTTTTAATAATCTGAGTATATTTCACAGTTGCCACCACAAAGGAGATAGGAATGAATTGAGTATATATTTCTGGCTGCTGGGTTCTTAATTACTCACTTAATTCAGTCCTGAAGGAGAAAAAAAGGCAGGCTGTTGCATTGATTCCATTTATCCAGGTGAGGGCAGTGCATGCCTGCTTTAGACAGGCATATCCGTATTCGGATAAAGAAAACCAGAGAACAAACATGCTTTTTTGGTGGTGATGGAAGAGTGAGGCTTCATGAATGCCAAACTGGGTGGAGCTATGATGGTTTATCAGTGACTTATTGATTTGAACCAATTGTAGTTTTTTGCTGTGGACAGGAAAGGAATTTGAGTCTGTGGATTGACAGCACATGGTAATGCCATCCATTGTGTGGTCCATGAAGCCACACTCTCCGATCACTACAATGCTTTGTGGACTCCCCGTGTGGTACTGAAATAACCCTGCCTATGTCTTTTGCCTTTAGAGGTGATTTATGATGTGAAAAAACACACTGGCTGAGTATATTTGAATTAAGGCTGATGAATGCAAAGATGAGAGCCAGGAGATACATTAATAAAGAGAGGTGGTCAGACACAGCTACAGGAATGACCATGCAGCTCAGAGGTTAAATGAGCTTTTACTGGGGTGTGAGCCACTATATGTTTTAAAGAGCTTCTCCCCCAATTTGGAACACCAAATCTGAAGTCTGTACAATATATCCTAGCCAATGAAAGGGAGGCAAGGCATCTGCTTCGGAATCTGGTGTTTCATTGGCCGATCATGTTTTTTTGTGTTTTTTTTTTTCTCCCAATTTGGTAGGCAATTATACCCTCTATTTCTTTCGATTTTCCCTCAACCACAAACCCGATGCCTCTCACTATGGGGCAAGCTAATTCCCAGAGGCCAGCAATGATCCACCTCCTCTGAGACAAAATTCACCCACCTTCTTTCTAGAGACACCCTTCGCGCTTCTTGGCGAGCTCGTGCTGGCTCACCCTCCCCCTCCCCTTGGGGCGGGCAGCCAATTGCCGCCCCCAATCAGGGCTCCCGGCCAGGGCCGGACTGTCGCAGTCGGGTTTCGAACCGCGGCTGCAGTGGACAACTTATATTCCAGGAGAATGCTTTGACTGTTACCCTACCCGAGGCCCCGCCTATCACGTTTTATACCACTTTGTTTCTACATGTAGGAAGTTGTTTGCATCATTTTCATTTTTTCGAATATACTTGCCTTTACATCTCCACATGATTTCAAGACAGGTAGTTACTCACCCAACTTTTATATTGGGACTAACATTTTTGGGACACTGCACAGGCACCCACCTTCTAGGCAACCCAGAGCTTTTCACCAGGAGGAACCCATTGTGGACATTAAGTCGAGGGTTATTCCTTATAAATCCTGCACGTGAATATTAACATTAGATTTTCACATGTCCTATGTGATCTAAGAGGGGCTGTAACTGATGGTTTGTAGACTGCAGTCCCTGAATTCTTGTCCACCACCCAACTCGGTGGTTACTGGTGGTCAAATGTTTCTCTGATGTCCATCTGGGTTACGACAGAAGGTCCTGCAGCTTGCATGTCCAACAAGCAACAAATGGCCCTTTGCAAGTCAAAATGGGTGGCGATGTGTGACGTTTTGAACAAAGCTGTCCCCTCTTGGCTTGACCCCTGACTTCCCTGTATGTCTTCTGTCACAGCAAGGAGGAAGAAGAGGAAATCACCCTGCTCTTTGCTGAAATACACACATCTGATGCTTGCTCCCTCCCTCCCCTAGCCATTTTTCAAGAACCCATGAGACCTGAAGTTACGCAGATCTGGGCTGGCCTAAATGGTGTCAGTAGGCCAGTTATAGACTGTTTGGACCATATATATATATATATGCCATTTATATATATTAGACCAAGCAGAAACCCAGTGTCCCAGTATAGTGATGGAGACACTGCGCCATGGGAGAGGCAGCATTTCTGAGTATATGGTAAAGTGGGGTCCTGACTGCAGTCAATACACATCCCATGGGAGTTATTGCAAAGAGAGGCTCAAATTCCTCAATTCTAAATGGCTGCTGTGCATCAGCCAGGTGGGTGCTGAGACACATTGGCGGTGACTGAGAGTTCCCTCTTTCACTGTGAAGTGCTTTGGAAACTAAGGATGAAAGGCGGAATAGTAATGCAATCTATTACTATATATAGTTTGAGCTCTATTTGATTTTTCCATTCATAATGTGTGCTTATTAGTTTGTGTTAAACTCAAATTAATAAGCACACATTATGAATTATGGTCAGTCGCTCTTACATAGTCCAGAGAAGATGTTTTCCTTTGCTGCGTGCATGGAAACCAGTGGCAGCTAGCAAATGTAAAGTAGAGGAAGCAGAGCATTTACCTTTATTTGATAATTATCCCAAACAAGTTTTACATATTTGAATTAGAATGATCTATTAGCAGCATTACCTATTAGAGTCATTCTTACTTAATAGTATAAAATGTACCATGCAAGTTAAAAATGAAACTCTGTCCTCTTTGTTACACATAGCATTGAATGTGACGTGAAAATATGGCACTACCACTTTAAAACATTGAACTAAAGCAAACTAAATAGCTGCTTTAATAATGATCTTGGAAATATCTGTGTTGTCACCTTTTAAAGTGATGACCAATTGCCACATGTTCTACAGCTTCAATAAATTCCAACTTTGATCATCAGACATTAAAGCACACAAAGGTGGGGGGTCACCGCAGGAAACAAATCATTGCATTGTGTATGATAAACACACAAACTGCCATTTATACATTTTATTATCTATTATGTCAGTGATCATTTAATCTGTAACATCTGATAATAAAACTATAACAAACTTTTATAGCATACATTTTGGGTGCTTATATTTTTGTTTAAATATACCTTCAGTGATTATGCTATATCTCTATTTTGAGAAGGTGATTATTAAATATGTACAGTAACTGCATCTGTCAAGAGCCGTTCCACAACTTTGTTAGGAAATTAGAGCAGCCTAGTCCAATTAGAACTGGAATATCAAAACTTCTGTACCTGAACTTTAGTACTTTTATTACTTTAGAATTGTTTATATGACTCATTTCAGAGTTATTTTATCTCTTTAATATATTTTGTTTTTATTGCCTCTCCTCATTAAGAAATGTGTTTTTTCATGAAAGCTTCTCTGTACCTGTCTGTTTGTAATATAGGGCAGTCTCATTTGGGCAAGCACGTATTCTTGTGTCAGTTGACTGACACAAACGAGTTCCTACCTCTCTGAAAACAATGCCCAGCTCCAAAATTTGAAAGATCCTCAGCAAAACTACATGAAGCTAGCGGCATAAGCTCCTAAACAATTATGTCGTGGGCTGGGATCATTGAGACTCTCAGAGAACTGCTATAATTGTATTTCTTAATGTTAGGTACAGAATGTCTGTATATGTGTATGTGTGTGTGTGTGTGTGTGTGTGTGTGTGTGTGTGTGTGTGTGTGTGTGTGTGTGTGTGTGTGTGTGTGTGTGTGTGTGCATGTATGCATGTGATTTATTGTAGTTTGCTGTTTTATGTTTGATGTGGTAATTGTATTCCCAGTCAATTTGTTTCAAAAGCTCCACAAAAACTAAATAATATTTAATAATAAATAAAATTAATAATAAAACGAGCATACATATTAGATCCTTAATGACCCACAAACTCACCACTGCAACAAAGGGAAATGGAAATAGAATGTGCAATTACAGTAAATAAGCTCTTCTTTAGATGTAAACAGGCATATTCAGTTGATACTTTGTGGATAATATCGCTCTCTCTCTTGCTCTCCCCCTCGCTCTGCATAATGAAGGGGAGTTTAGCTTTCATGTTTTTTTTCTTAAGATACCACACCTCAGATGATTTGAATATGAGTTCTTTGATTAGAACCTTTGATTTAGGGGGATTAGACCTCCTTCCTAAACGCACCACAGGCAACAACACTGTGCAAAGAATGCTAGAGTTCTTTGTAATTGCTGGAAATTCAGTAAAAGCTCTAAGGGAAATGCAGATTCTGAGCTGCTTTAACACACCAAAAAAAAACATTTTAGAAAGCAGACCTGTTAGCACACATCGGCAAAGTCGGAACAGCTAGCAGAGGACATAAATGTGCATGGAACAAGTGCATTTCCTATGGCTAATCAACCTCCCTAGCTCTGTAAGTATGCCATTTTAGAATCCACATATGTACAGTTTGCCTCTGAGCATTCTCAATCTTGCAAGCTTTACAGTTTTGCCACAAGCTATTTACTGTAGTGTTCAGTGCTTGTAAGGCTGCACAATGCATGGCTTGGGTAGTACGAAGGCTTCACAGACATAATTTATTCAATTTATTGTCCAAATATTTTATAATAATACTTTTTAATAATAATTCCATTTTATTGATTTTGTTATACACTTTGGGTCACTGTAACTGTTGCTGTCCTTTCTTATTTTATCCATCTCTCCATGGAGCAGTTCAAGTCCAGAGCAGGAGGTGGCAGTATTGTGTTAGTACGACGGTCAGGGTGAGGATTCCTCCAAGTCCAAGACACTGATTGCTTACCACCACTTTGACTTCCATATTAGCAATGTGCAGGAACATTGACCTTTATATATTTCTCACCCAAAACAATTGACATTGAGAACTGCTATCTTAGTGCTCTGGAAGTCCTGGCTTATGGACACAATGTGGTAATTGTCATATCAGCTCTCACTTTCTGACTTAAAAAAAGGATCTTTTCATTTAAAATTTTAATTGCAACAGGATCTGTTTGCAGTGTTGTACTGTATATGATGAAGCTTACCCTTCGGAATGTGATAGAATGTGCTATTGTATTTGCATACACTTTGAATGTCATTACCCTAGTAAAGGATTGTCTTTCAAATATGTATGGATGGTGTGGTATGTTGCTGCACACAAGATATCTGAATACTCATTACAAGGCCAGACTAAGATCCTTTTGCCATTCTGAATCTATGAATTTTCTTTTCCCATGATTTGTAATGCATTCATTAATTATCATTGACTACTCATTGACTTTTATTCCATCTCATGTGTTTAATTGTGAAATAGGTCTGTTTAAGGGCTTCCTTTTGCTCTTGGCTTACCATGAATTGGTCATTAGGAGGGAGGTGATTGGCAGGTGGACACTGGCATTTGAAACAATTCATCTAACAGGACTTGTATGTGCTGTGATTTAATGGATGAGACCAGCACCTACAACCTGAAGGCTGAAATATAAGTCACATCTGTCATATTATTTCCTGTAATCAAGCGTAGTTCAGGCAATATATGACTGCCCTTGGGCCTTGATAGAATGATTGCTTTGACCTAAAATATTTTTAACCACTCAACCAACAGCTTTAGTAGCAGCAGGCCCTCATGTGTTGTAATGTGTAAATATCTCTATCTTTGTCTCATAGAAAGTTTTTAATGTATTTGATTTTTTATTGCTGCATCTTTCCAACAGTTCTTGTGGTCTCAGAGCCTTTCAAGATATTTTTCCTAATACATTTGAGAAAATAAGTTCCATGTTTCTACTAACAGTAATGTATTTGGAGCATCGCTAACAAGGTAATTTATGATTTATCAATGTTTGACACTAAAATGTTGCAATACATGGGATATGAATCTGAACATTGGAAAATGGAGTTCCATGTGAATGCATACATTTTGTTTTTAAATTGCTTTGAGAAATGCTTTTCCCAGGAGGTCCAAGTACTAACCAAGCTCAGGAACCCTTAATTTCACATTGTTTCCACAAAGAAAGTTGTAGGCTTAGGCCATATTTATTTACAGTATTAATCAGTAGCACAATCACCACTCCATTTGGTGTTACAAAGGGGGTTAAAACAAACTTCACAGCAATTTTTTATTCTTTGTCTCTTTTAATGTATTTTGATGTTAGGTCACCACATCAATACAATTATATTATGGTCGGTCTTGAGAGGTTCTTGAAGACTTGCATGCTTGTTTATCCTTTGTTACACTTCATGAGCATGGCATTAATGGTAGAAATTGTTTCAGTCTTGTTCAAAGTGAAATATTGTGTGTTTTACTGCTTTAAAACGGCTACAAATTCACAAAACAGTAGCCCAGTACAAGCCCAACAAGCTGCTGTGATTTTGGTAGGGCAAAATTTACTTTCTGATGACATTCATTTGAAATTGTGAGTCTGTACATAATTTGGTAATCTTGAGAGGGAATCAAATGTTTCAGTTTTCTTTAAAATGCTCTCGCCTTGGGATTATGTTAGATTATGGATGGGTGATTGTGCTACTGATCATTGTTTAAATGTGTTCTTGGATCTGCCTTTCGTCCCAATCTAGCTCAGGCAAAAGGCACGTTCCAACACTACATTTCTCTTTACACTATCACCAAATGTAGCATTTATTTTTTATTGTATCTGAATAATCCATTGTTCCAAAGCAATGCTATTCATATTTTCTTACATTCATTGAAGTAACTTGGCTCTGTGTTTCTTCATCTTGCCCCCTCAAGAGAATGTTGTCATTATTGTGTGTGATCAATGGGTAAGAATGCAATTCTAATTATGCCATTTAAGTTTGTGAGTGGGGTACAGTTGCCCTTTTTGATTACTCTGGTATACACACAATGCATTTATGTAGGCTAATTTTGTAGTGATTATCTCTTCCAGTTTCTTTCACATAGAATTAATTACTAGAATGTAACAAGACACATTACAAAAAATAGATGAATTAAATATTGTTAAAGTCCTCTAAAAATAATCTATTTGGTTGTTGATTCAAAGAGAAAGTTTGATTGAATCCTCAGCAGCCTGCCCAGTGGTGAGTACATTGTTTGAAGTTGGCCAACATAGTTACAGTACCATAGCAGGTATACTTTTCTGTTAGATGCCTTGCCAGAGCATAGGCCAATAAAATGGTCAAGGGTCTCGTGTGACTTTTCCATATTTTTTAGCTTTTGCCAACCATTATCTCTCATTCAAAACATAGTTTTTGGTTTTAATTATTTCTGATTACACTCTAATGGTTGTCATTTCGTCATTGAGAACTAAGAATCCATAGCCTAAGACTTGCTGGCTAAGTAACTTAGGTAGCTAGCTAGCTAAATGTGTTAGCTGCAATTAACTAACATTTCCCAGCTAGCTAAAATGCTAGCTAAAATGTAAAGATTAATTAATAGAGAAGGTTGGGACTTAGCTAAATGTTATTATAGCTGGGGAAATCGCTCAACTGAAATAATGGTTGCATATCATGATTTTATGTTTATAACTTTTTAAATCTTATGAGCAGACAAATGCATCTAACATACATACATACATACATGAATAGTAACTAGCCAGCTTACCCTTTTACTTTATTTCCTATATTCTGCCATGTTTACTGTTTGCAAAAGAGTCATTAAGTTGACTATCAATAGATTTTAAATCGTAAAGACAGCTCGTGATTGTGGTCACTATTATTATTGTCTGTTGTGTCAGATGTAGTGATGCCCTGTTTGTTTGTGAAGAATCAGTGATAGTGTTACTCACTCAGGAATTCAGGTCTAATTTAAGCCTAATTTAGGTAATGAATATAAGGATTTGTGATGATCCTTGCTTATAGCTTGCAGTTGTATCGCTACCTAGCTATCCAATTGTGTATATTTGTGTTATGTTATTACCCAATCATTTACTATCTAGTAGCAAATTAACTGTAACTACCTGCTAACGTTAGCAAGCTGACTCAAGTAGTTGTTATAACAGCACATCAGGAAAGAAAAAAATATTTATTTTACAGTTTGAATAGAGATGTTACTTTATAAAAAATCTTTAATGGAATGGTTTTTTTAAAAGTGGAATTTTTATTTTTCTTAATCTAGATTCTACACAAATGTATTTTCTGTGCAAATACGCCCTTAAACTGACTAAATTGGGTTCTCATTTGAATTATTTTCAAGCAAAACATTGAATGATCTGCCATTAAACTGTTATTGCCCCTAAATATTTCAAGCAAGAGAATCTCGGCCTGCTGGAGAAAACATTACTGGGTTCAGCTGAACACAATGATGTATATTCAATGTCAGCTTATTTAACAGTAAGATGTATTTCATAAATAACATTGAAATCCTTCAAGCCTACTTTTTGAGATGAAGTCTTCAGTTTACACCCATCTTTGTTGATGAGGTGTTAAAATGCACTCCAGACACAGAAGTGGAAAAAAAATGGGGTTGGGGGGATGGGAAAAAAACATGTCACTTGACACAGCCTGGCTGGCTGGTTGTATTATGTCGGCAGGGAACAATGGGTTTTAAATGTTTGAGTGGGCTAAAGAACAGAACTTAAAATCTGTCCGTTTTAAATAACTGCAAAGTTGTATAAAATCAGTATTAATATCACTATAATTAGCAATTAATTTCATTATGAATTAGCCTTGTCCCGTCAGGTTACCCATCGAGGTACTGCTGCATTAGCATGTCCCATTCACATATAACACTAGAGGCTAGTGCAGTATAGTATACCTCAGCTATCCAATCAGCTTTAGCTTTTATATATTTATATATATATATATAAACTGGTCAAAAGTTTTAGAACACCCTCATTTTCCAGTTTTTACTGAAATTTAAGCAGTTCAAGTCCAGTGAATAACCTGAAATGGTACAAAGGTAAGCGGTAAACTACCAGAGGTTACAAAAAAAGTTTCAGTTACCAAAAACTGAAAAAGAATGTACATTTCAGAGTTATAAAAAAAGGCCCTTTTTAGGGAACAAGTAATGGGTTAACGTGGGTTAACAGTCACTCTGTGCAAGTTGCCGACTCTGGATCCAGCAAAAGAGCCCCAGACCATTACACTTCCTCCTCCATGTTTGACAGTTGGTGTCACACACTGAGGAACCACCCTTTCGCCTACTCGACGGCCTACAAAAACCTTTAAAAATGTCAAGATTAAAAATTTTGATTCATCGGTCCATAAGACCTTCTTCCAGTCTTCAGTAGTCCACTGACGGTGCTTCATGGCCCAGGCAAGCCTCTTTTTCTTATTTTGCCTTCTTAGCAATGACTTTCTTACTGCCACTCGACCTGTCAAACCTGCAGCTCAAAATCTTCTCTTCACAGATGAAACTGAGACTTCCTTACTTCGACCAGTGTTAAGCTGTGCTTGAAGCTGTTGTCCTGTGAGCTGCCTATCACACAAGCTGTTGACTCTCAGAAACTTGTCTTTTGATTTTGTTGTGGCTTTGGGTCTGCCAGACCTCTTCCTGTCAGAGTTTCTTCCAGTTTCCAAGTGCCCTTTGATGGTGTAGGAAACTACTCACTGTCAAAAAATGTACATTAACATTTTTTTTTTAACCTCTGCCTGCTTACCTTTGTACCATTTCAGGTTATTCACTGGACTTGAACTGCTTAAATTTCAGTAACAACTGGAAAATGGGGGTGTTCTAAAACTTTTGACCGGTAGTGTTATAATATGAATAACTATGTAATTGAAGATGAGATAACATGATTTTCACAGTCAACATTTCAGACATGGCTATTGTTTTAGGCATAGCAAAAAACCAACAACAAAATAAAATGTGTAAGGTCAGTTGCATTTGGAGCATTAGTGTTTTGATTATTGATATGCTGACAAATACATCCATGGTGGAAATCCTGATTACAAATCTACACTTAGGCTAATACTTCTGAAAAGTGAAAAGGCTGACCACAACATTCACTTTAGCATTAAGAAAACTTAGCAGAAATGTGAGATTTTAAGTTATACTCTTACAGGCATGTGGGGTTGCTGACTGCCATTACTAAAGACATCCTGGCAGATGGCACAGAAGAGATCTGTTGATGACCAAGCAATAGATTGAAAATATAATGATTTCTTACTGAAAAATTCCTTTGCTTGGGTGGCAGTATGTCAGAAAATAGTTTTTTTCCTCTCCCTCGGTTTATTCAATAAATGAACGTTTCAGCAGGCACCTCTCACACTCAGGGAACCTTCAAAATGGCTTTTGTATCGATTTCTCTAACTACCCAGTTAGATTACGCTGTGCCCTAGTGTGTCATTTTTAGATAGCCTGCCCAGGGCAAGTCATTTGGAGAGAAAAGCGATAATAACTATTTCATTACTTACGGTTTTCTCCTTTCTCACTGGCGGAGATCACGTGCTGTTCACTCACCCGCTCACGTGCAGGATATTACTGGCGCTGTGATATAACAGAGATCTTTACGCTCAGAAGCAGCATTTCATTTAAGCTGTGACTTTATAAAAAATATGTATAAGGTTTATTTCTATTTTTAAAATACACTCACACTTAATTGATCAAATACTCTGTGGGTCACAGCCATTAACGTGCAAATGTAGAACACTTGTATGGACATGTCATTCATCATTTCATTGCACAGGTCCTAACCTGGATATACCCTCTATTCCTAGTGATATGCTTTACATACTTGCAACTCTGCCATATATATTTTTGCGTTTCTGCTGTAGTGAATTCCACTACCCTCATAAAATGTGATATATTGACCGATTACAAAAGGAAATACTTGATTAAACTTGTTGACAAAGTGCTACTGGGGTTGGATCCCATTCCTCTCCTAAGTATGTTGTAAATGCCCCACAAATATATAAGCACGTTTTGTACAACTAGTGTGAGCACACATTTGTATAATTACAGAGTTACATTTATAGTCAGGGGCAATGTTATTCAGACATTTAAAATACAATTGAGATCCTTAAATATTGTCTGATGGTAGCTTAAAAACTAAAGCTAATTCATTATATTTCTGATTTGACGCAGGCCACACAGTGTACATTGCTTTTCATATACAGAACAATTGCTGTATACACAACTAGACATCTGCTTGCATCCAGACCTCCCCGTGTCTTTCAATGTGGCCCAGTTTCAGAGTTTATCTCTCAATATTTGCAAAGACAGTGTGCAATTCCACATTTGCCTACAGTGATGTCATGAATCCCACTGCACACTTAAAACTTCTTTAAAAAGACTAAACATTTGTGAAAGATGATACGAGCTCCCAACGCCAGCTAACACTTGTCGGTGACCTCTGGGCAAATGTTCCTTTTCACAACCTGTTGTTGACGGACAAATGTGCTCCAGGTGGAGGAGTCAGGGCCCATCCCGAAACAGCCTTGCTGTGTTAAACAAAAGGCACATTGAGGTATCGTCTCATCAGGAGGAAGAGGGGTCACTTCTCTGTATCAGTGTGCAGAGTTGCGGAGGAGGAGACAGTGAGGAATGCAAAAAACATGCACTGCTAAGAAGCTGGCCTGTGGAAACTCAATGGACTACCAGTTCACTTGGACAAATATGTATGTGTATATGTATATATGTGTTTATAATATATATACTGTTTATATATTTTTTACACACATATATGTGTATAATATACTGTATATATTTTACACACGCTGTTAATCAATATATACCATATATAACTCTGAGGAAGACAGACGTGCATATCGGGGAACTTGGGCTGAAACCTCCTGAAAGGTTTTGTTGAGAATTCCTGTTTGTGGGGAGAGGTGTTTGTGTGTGTGTGTGTGTGTGTGTGTGTGTGTGTGTGTGTGCGTGTGTGTGTGTACTTATATCTTGGTTGTAAGGCCCAAAATGATTGCTGAATATGGATGATCATTTCTTATACTGGGGTAGTGGGATTAAGCAATTAGATAGCCAACATCTCATTTAAAAGTCTATTGAACATTCTAATTGACATTAGAGGGCATTTCTTCCCAGTTTCCATTCAACACCATTGACACTTTTACTGTCAGCTTGGGTTAGGGGGTGATTGCTGCGGTTGGAGAGGGGATATGGACAGGGGGGTATGAGGGTGGGTGGTGATGGTACTGGGGGGTGTGTGTGTGTGTGTGGGGGGGTGAGGGAGTGGTTGTTACAGACATTGTAAAGCATTCAAAACCTCACCCCAGGGAAACTCCAGCTCTAATTGTAATTATCACCAGATTAGTGAGCTAATGGGGCCCCTTGCTGTTCGGATTCTAATAGACTTTACTGTGGCCATTTTACAGCTACGGTGCCTGGGCTGCTGTGGAAATGCTTGATGGGGATCCCTGCTGTCTACAGAAAAGCTTGCTACAAAGACGAGCTGAAAACTAGAGTCTGACTGCCTTGCATATATCTGTTGTGGAAACTGCCATGCATTCTGTTCGATCACTTGGTGACTGCACCCAATCAAAATGTTGGTGGTTCACCTCTTCTCAGTCTCTGCCTCTTGTAGCTGAGATAACCTAGGAAAGGGGTAGACATGTTCGAAATATTCACTTTTCACAACATTACAAAACATAGAATGCAACCATGAAATCATAGAACAATCATAAAGACATTCGCGTTTCATTCAAAATTCCAGAAATAAGAATGGAATGAATTAAATGAAATGGAACTTGACTTTGCTGGTCTAAAAGTCCAGAGCACCATTAATTAGTCCTATTGTTTTAGATCCAGTTTAGGCTAGAACCATGCAGGTATGTTAATTTATACCACAGTGTTCTATTATAGAGGGCTAAATTAGTGTGCCAGGCTTGTTTAAAGGATTTCTAACAGGCATCTTTATTTAAGTATAAGAAGAAATCTTGTGCATTTTAATGACCCTTACAAACAATGGCGTTGGAAGCTGGCTTCAAAGAGCTGAAAGGGCCCATTCTTTGAATGTTTTGATTGCAAAGTTTAAGCTTGAAGGGGAGATTTCAAGAGACCAGAGCAGCCTGCCTAGCAACCTGTTGTTCCCAACCGCTCCTTGTCCCACACCCCCCTCTGACCCAGACTTTCCCCTTTGTAATTGATAGGGTTAATATAAACCTTTAATGGCCATGTGACCCCCCCCACTGCGGCACTGGGCTTTTGTAGGGTCCGACCCATTCACTGTGTTCTAGTCACTGATATACCAATGACAGCTGCTTTACGTTAGCTCAGAAAGGCCCATTAAGAATCTGTAAACTGTGTACCCACACAACGACCATTCAGATTTTGGAACATGCTGTTTGTATCACAATTGAAACTTCTGATTAAAAGCCAGTTTATAGGTGACATATCCTGTGTAAAGAGCGCTCTATTATTCATGTAAAACAAAGTCCAATTATAATTTTAGTAAAATAAATGATTGAGCCTATTCAGAGGCAGACAAAAGAATAGGGTGCTACCTACAGTGTATACAAAACGTTAGTAAGCTTCCAAACCAGAGTCATTTGGAAGGGGATTATGGGAAGTGACACGGTAAGCCCTTCCCCTTCCCTTTTTTGAACTGATTTGGGCCCTGGAAGTGTTTTTTTTAGTATGCCAATTTCAGCAGCTTTATAAAATTCCATCATGAAAGGTTATGTGTATCGATATGGAATAACCCAAATGCTCTTCATCATGCAGATCTTTTCCACATATTATGGAATACTATTAAAAAAGTGTTTTCCTCCAAACTGAAATTAAAATAATGATAACAAATATGAATAAAACATGTAGCCATTAGCAGAACCATTCAGTGTCAGTCAATGTCACAGTGTTTAAAAAGAAAAAAATATTCTACAGATTTTGGATAGCCCACAGCTCACTATTCACAGCACAACAGCTTCAGGGGAAATGGATATGAAATAAAGATTTCTCTTTCCCCCAAATTCCTCAATGACTTTGCAAAAATGTGTCCATCATGGGCTCTTTGTTCGTATCCGCTGACCACAAACACTTGCACTTGTATGGAGTGCCTAATATCTAATGTGAGACTAGGAGGCTCCCCTTGGAGTCTCTCACTGTGGCCTTTGGAGTGAAACAAGCAACGATTTTCCGGAGTTACGGGGTGCAAGGTGTAATTCCATTCTCTCTCTGTCCTGGGGAAAAGAGGAAATGAAATGATTTTGGTTCGGAGACGGCGAGGGGAAAGGAAAGGGGGAGGCTTTCTGCTTGGCTCGCTTCCTGAAGACACCTGCTTGACCATGCAAGGCCCAGGAGTGGCTAAGGGATGGGACGGCGCGGCCTGCAACAATGGGGCAACATTGCTCTTCAATAAGCTGCCTGGCAAACAGTCGGTTGTCAGGAAACTGGCAAGTCAGTCATGCCCGTCTCAAGCAGCCTGACTTCCACCGAGTCTGATTGGGCCGGTCTGTTAGCATGTTTTCAGCCCCACTGATATGCCTCACGCTTCAAAACCTCATTCATTAAGTAAACTGAAAAAATATTCTTTCTCAGCTTTAAGCCATAGAAGCCAACACATATATTCATCATTTAGAGGCTACATAAAGGCTTGATCAGCAGTGCGTATTATGTTAATTGAAGTGTTCCTGACCAAGTGACAGGATATCAAGAAGAGGATGCATCGAATCTCATGCTTGTCTCTCTGTATTATTTCGTAGAGCAAAGTTTAGCTAATGTGGATGAGCCAAAAGAGTGGACGTCATTGCAGACATTTACACAAATACGAGACGATACAGCATATCCATACAACATAATCATTTCAACAGCATTGGACTAAACTGAATCATCAAAGGAATTATAGCATATACATAGCAATAAGTCATCATAGTTAGCGAAATCTCAAATGTGTTCTTAAAATCTGACCCCATTATGTTATAGTCACACAGCAATGAGATAACCAGTTAGGTTATAAATGTGACTGTGTGATGAATGTTTTCCATTACGTAGGGAAGAAGAAGAACTGAAGCCCAAGTTACTATATATCATTCTGATGATCACATGTTAACATCAGTGTGAAGGCTGTTTTGTCTCTCCGGTAGGACAATATGGCTTAGTGCTTAAGGTAATGAGGAAAACACTTCAATTGAATTTATACAGTAAAACAATGCTCACATATGTAAAGTGTGCTCCACCTCTTTTGGGACTGTCATAGCATCAAAAGAATGTTACAAATGGCTACAATTATTGAAATTAAGTTAACAGCTCATGACCTTTATATTTATACATCTCAAAAGTGCCTGAAAAACATATTAAATTAGACTTTTCTTACCTTTATTTACACCTTTTTCCCTACAACTTCCAAGTGAAAAATAATTCTCAAAACTTCTGAACATTAATTAAAAATAAAAAAATGAAAATTTGTACTAAGTTCAATTTGTGCCTTTTGACATAAGAGACCTCATATGAACATGATATGATGAGTGGCAGTGTAATGTAATGGTTTAGGAGCTGAACTTCAAATCCCAGGTGGGGCACTGTTATTGTACCCTTGAGCAAGGTACGTAACCTGAATTTCTGCTGTGAATATACAGATGTATGAAATGGATATTATGCAAAAAATGTAAGCTGTGTACACTGCTCTGGATATGGGTGTCTGTTAAGCAAATAAATAATGCAATGTAATTTCAATAAAGTGGTCAGGCTTGAGCTTCATGCCTCTTTGTAAGTCATTATTCTTCACCTTTCAGTCACTGTTTTAGTGAAAGGGGCAACAACTCACATTAGCCCTGACTGTAGTCCTGTTACTATGAGCAGATGGCAGTTCTTGGAGAACACTGACAAAAAAACATCAGCTATACATTCCATATAAGCGATTTAACACTTGGCCTGGATTCAGTAAACCTTTATCCTCAACTTCGATTTACAAATAAACAAAAGTGCAAATTTTTGTCAATGCAAACATTTTTCTTCATTCATTTTGGCCAACTTGCAAAACTGTGTGAAAAAAAAAAACCTCATACAATTAATTGAGAGTTAAGGACAAATGTTGATTCAGTCAAGGTCTTAGACAATATCTCCAAAATCTGAAAAAAAGAAAGAAGATTTTAAATGTGTTTGACATACAGTGCCTTACCAGTGCCTGCGGGGGCAGGGGTGGTGGGGGGGCACTGATGATCACGTAAACAGTTTAACATGATCTTTAAGCTATCTGCCTCTGAGTTAAGCACACAAAGACAATAAATAGCACTGTGACATTAAGGGAATCAATTAGCTTCAGATGACTGTGGGAGAGGGCAGTGGTGCGAT
The DNA here is from genome assembly GCA_029706075.1 of Aldrovandia affinis. NCBI lineage: Eukaryota > Metazoa > Chordata > Actinopteri > Notacanthiformes > Halosauridae > Aldrovandia > Aldrovandia affinis. The sequence continues at coordinate 1,535,903 of JAINUG010000118.1, forward strand.
ACGTCAGCACAGCGTTGCGATGAACAATAGGTAGCCGTAGGTAGGCCTTTCAGAACCTCCCTCGCAGGCAGTCCTGTTTTCCTTCTATTTGTTTGCCTTGCTCACCCCCACCCTCCCAAAACTAAATGGGTGAAAAGACATAGTCTTAAACCTGTCACACTGTGTAGGAGCTGAAGACCAAGCAATTCCACATGAACCCCCCCCCCCGACCGTGCCCACTCAAGGGTCATTTACGGACTGAGAGCGCCAGGCGTGCACTAAAGCAAAACAAAATGAAATGTCTTGTGCCTCACAGACAATGATTAAACGTGGTCAATTATTTAAATAAAATGAAAAGTCTTATATCGCTTCATTTTCAGGTTTCTCCTAAGGAGACAAATGTAATATTGGCTTGCAGTACTGTGACGAGGCATCCACTTGACTTCAGTAGCAGTCCAATAAAACAACAACACCTTTCTGCACGCCACCTTTCTCAGCATGTGCAAGGTGTAACACCTAAACTCCATAAATTGAATTCAATCAGACCCATGCTCTCGTCATTTTATTGTTGAACAATCTGGATGTGGAACGACTCCAGATGTGACATTGCAACAAGATTGTAACAAAACTGGCATTTCTAGCAAAAATGTTTCCACTCTCTCCACTTTTTGTACCGCCTTTTACATTTTTCCCGCTTTCGACATCTCTTTAGGAATGGCCACACAGACAGACCCCTCAAGCCTGACGTTAACTCAGTAGATAATCGATCGCTTTATTTTAATGACTATTTATGTGGTTATACCCATACATTACTACTCATTCTCATATTTTCGTTTGTATTGTGTCTGATCATGGAAGAGTAACTACAGCCATGACCCCGTTGAGGACGGTAAGAGTCGTGTTGGTAAACATGCGGGCATTCACTTGATAGATGCTCTCGGTGACAACCGCCTCCTCCAGAGAGCAGAGGTGCTGATCCGCAAATTGAGGCCATTCTTCCCAGACCATCCAAATGAAGCCATGAGAAGACCTCTGCACAAAGGAAGTGCTGAGAGTAGAGAGAAAGAGAGAGAGAAAGAGAGAGAGGGAGAGGGAGAGAGAGAGGGAGTGGGAGAGGGAGAGAGAGAGAGGGAGAGAGACAGAAAGAGCTATTTCTGCTGCAGTGAATGTTTAATCTAGACGGATGAGTCTGTCGTGTGATGATAAATAGAGGGACATTTGTCTCAGGAGGTAATAAATAACTGCACATGCTAACTTTCGATCCACCATGCTGAAATGGATCCTTTTGGTGTAAGAAAACTATCTTGCAGAAAATTGGGACACATTCATCAAATGGAGAGGCCCACCCACCCACAGATCTGCTCAGCATCATAAACGGATCTTTAAGAATGTGAATGGCTCAGTAGTAGCTACAAACTGGGCCTTTGTAAATAACAAAAAGTAAACAACAATGGAAGAATGTTATTTGCATAAATCAATTGTAAATAATTGTACCAACATACAATTAAATATTTTGCAACTACAGAATCCCTATTGTTTTACTTAAAAGACATTCTTTCAAAAAGTAACCTGTGTGGAAATTATACTGGAAGTTTGAAAGTTTGAATCATGGGTGGGACACTCCTGGCTTATCATTGAGTAAGGTTATAAACCCAAAGTTATTTATTAAATTGCCAGGTGTGTAAGTGGATATTTAACATATGAGAAAGATTCAGGTTGCCCTGACTGAATCTTATACAGTTGGTCACCAGTTCATACAGTACCTGTACTAGAACCGAAATGGAAGTTGCTTGGTCAAGGAAGCATAAGCTCTCTACAAATTCAGGATTTCAGACCTATTACCATAGCATGCAGTCTATAGCTCTAACCAGTAGAGCAGTGTCTTTTTATGCCTTTTGTTTTCTTATATTTTCTACAATGCTGTATGCCCAAAAAATAGGGAAATGACAAGAAAACCTAACCCAGACATTCATCCATTACATCAAAGAAAGGAGCACCTTTTGATAGTGTTAACAAAGTTAGAATACTCTGCCGTAAGACAATAGAAGCAGCAGCAATAGAGTATCCTTACCATGTTGACTTTTTCCCAGTTACGCCTTCATATGATTTACATTCAGTTTCCCACTGAGCTGAGGTCTCGCCATCCTAATTGGCGATCGTCTCACAAAGAGAAACAAAACACAGGGGCCGGTGTCAAAAGGGCAAGGCAGTGACAATAACATTACAGAGATGACCTTTGGCCCGGCCACCATTTTTTGTAACCTTTATTGTCGTAGGCTGGCTTCTACCGCTTCCCGAGCCCATTGTTTGTGTCCCCATTATTTTAGCAATGCCCCCCCTAATATAGAGAAGATGGTGACAATGACAGAAGAGGCAAAGACAGAAGAAATATATAATGAATGAGAACAGCAATTATTAATTCTGGCTATGGTATATCAAGCTGAGCTGAAGGAGTAGGCCTTTTATTCAGCTGACAAGTGTCTTGGGGTGTTTAGCTTCTCTAATCGATGGGCTACCATTGTTTGCCCATGGCCTGAAGGACTATAAGAGGTCTCTATGCCAGCAATGACATACAATGGGATTATATTTCTCACATGTCAGCGCTAATATTTAGCAATGTAAAACACTGTAGCATTTACTGAGATTGTCCACTGTGTACCTGTTTGCAAACTTCCAAGTAATTGTGCTTTCATAGCCCTCATGACTGGGTCAACTGCTTGTTTTTAGGATGTAATATATATGTACAGAGGGGTGGTAAAGCATTTGCTCAAGTGCTCAACCTGGCAATTCCCTATGGGGTGCCTGTGATGTTATTCTACCATATGAGATCAATATTTTAGGTTTTAAAATGGTATTCTTTCACAGTGAATTTATCATAAATCCCCTAAACACCTCTTTTTCAATGTTTGTGGATACAGTAGGACACAATTGCATGGGGTAGGTAGAATTATTCAGATTTGATTGTGGCATTTCACCTCAAATAAAAAATTTATTACTAAAAAGTCATTGCAGTTTTTGTCCCTAGAATAACCAGAAAACAGATGGTGAATAATGGGAGGGAGCTGCAAGCCTTGGAGGAGGTCGCAAGCTGATATTGCAGAAGTCTAGATCTAATGCTGTCTCTATAAGGTTCATCAAATACCATTACCTCATAATTTTTTGGTTAAATCTGGCATCAAAATAGATCTGCCTAAAACACCAGAGTCTAAGAATTACATTCTGTTGCATTTGTCTGTGTTCCATACTGTAGTGCACTGACACTGTAAATGCACATTGCTCTTGTCTGTGTACACCTACAGACTCTACCACTGAGTGAAAAAGGATATAGGGGTGGGGACGCCAGTGTGTGAGGGGCAGTGGATTTCATTTCCTTGATGGAGGCAGGGGGTTTGCCTCCTATCACCAAGCAACAATATAGAGTACAGCATACAGTATACATTATTTGAATTAGAGGATGCCACAGATGGACAGAAGAGTTCTGCTGCTGGTGTTTTGTATTTAGGCTTTGAATAGTCTTCATCATTACCAGTAGATTCAATAAAGAAGTTGTGTAAAAGACAATGGTTTTTCAGGCAGTTCGGGATAAAACACAACCAATAACTTTTGTCAAAATCCAAATGCTACTACTCCAATCCAAATAAACTACTAAAGAATGGAAGCTCTGAATCCTGTCACTTGCTACTTGAAAGTAACATTGTTTTTTCAAATAATAATAGTGATTCAAAAGGTAGCAAGTGAGGATTAAAAAAATTGCAGCCACCATATTTCTGCCTACAGAATGAAACATTGAGCGATGAATTTTGAACTTTCTTTATCTCCATACACTGCCCATAAAGTAATACTGCCTCCTCTGGTGAATTCTACCAGCCTTCACTTAGACTGAGAATTACAATTTTGACAACACCATGAGATTTAAAATGGCCACTGCTGTTACTCATTTATCTTTTCACAGAGTGTAGCATATCTGCATAGTTTCACCCCTCTTGACACACATCCTGACATTCTCCTACATACCAACTGGCTCCTGTTTCGACTGAAACATTCTACTCTGTGCTTTGCGACTTGTGGTTGCCTTTTATATTTCTTTAATGAATGCGGTGAGCAGTTTATTCAGACAGACAACTGCCAGTTTTGGATCGGCACTCCCAAAAGTCTAAATGATTGAAAGAGAACGTTAGTTCACTTGAGGAAGAGTTTGGATGCTGAATAACATGTCACAGAATGACTGCTTCCTGGCATAGACTGCATCAATGCATGATCCACTGCGCTTATGAAACCTAAAGAAAACAATGAGTAAAGCTGAACAGCCAAAATCAAATTAGTCAAATAATTAACTTTCCCTTATTTTAAAGGTGACAGAAATAATTATATTTGTTGGAAATGTATATATTATATATTTCACTCTGTAGAGGACATGCAGTATGATATGGTTCAATTGAAGTTGATATTTTAAATGGCCTAAACTTGCTGCAGTAATGTGGGACCAATCTGTGAGAGTTAATAACAATATATGAATGATTTTACTTCAAGGAGCAATTACAATTAACATGTAAAGTGCAGTGTTGCAGTAAAACTCTGTTCTAGATGAATTGTTCCATCTCAAGCTTTGGTCAACAAAAATTCTAATTTCAACTGTTCATGTCTAAAAATGTAAATTCATTCATGTGTGAATTGTGATTATAAAAGTTATTTAAAATTCACAACAGACCCTGTACTGCAATGAACACAAAAGTCAGATTTGAACTTGCTTTAAATTGTCCTTTATGATCCACTTTTCCTTTTTACATAGGGAAAACAATACCTCACATAGTCAATGTTGGAAATGACTTTCCAATAAATTATTTTTCTGAATTTTTCAAACACCTTCTCTCGTAACATTTTTATCAGCTGTATTGCATGGAAATAGAATTGGCATTTGTTAAATTGTGTTTTCCACTGCCTTTGTCCTTGAAAAGGAAAGGAAAGTGATTAATTATGCATATGAGTCAGAATTACTTTAGTATTCTTTTTAATCATTTGGTCATGTTGTATTTATGATGTGAGGAATCATTTGATCTGTGCTTGTTGAGTATTTCTGTAAAATGACATCTCTGACTCTTAAGCAAGCACTAGCATATTATTCATCTGTAAATAAATATGCTTATGCATTAGGCTGTATATGATTAATCAGTTCAAACGCTCATGATTTAGCATAACAGCAAATGACTCTGAAGTCACATTGAGAGAAATGTGATTAAATTCTTCTGAGGTGTGTTAGTAAAGTATATACAGTAAGATCAATAATTATGCTTTTGGTGCCCTGCCCCCTCTTTTTATGCAAAACAACTAGATATAGTTGAATCAGAATAATAAATCCAATTCACTTCTTATCACCCATAGAGATAAAAGGCTGCTCATTTAAATTATTTCTGGGATATCCCTGGTGTTTCCCATGCAAAGTGAACTGGATATTACATTTGTGTAAAACTCAATCAGACAAAATAAGACTCAATAAAAAGATAAACTACCCTTATCATTGAATCAAAGTGAATCTTAATCGACATTTTCATTTTGTGCTGGTAGATAATGTTACCCTCGCTAGAGGCTCCTTTTTGTGCAATAAAGCATTTACATTCTAATGATTTTATTAAAGCTTACACAGGCTGACAGCTGCTGTCAGACCCCACCCCCCTCACAAATCGCCTGGCAAAATTGTATTAGATATCAGTTCATATTGCTGTTATCAACCCAGCCCAGTGGTTAGCCTGGGCCTACCCCAAATGAGATATCTACTGCCAGAAGAGTCTGTATTAATCATTTCTCTCACAACTGTTATGCTTATAGAGCATGCATAAGTGCTTGGGTTAGCCCTCGAGTGACACTGACAATGAAAATATAAAGAATCTTTCTTGTATTCTTTGCAAACCCTTCTGCTTTTTTCTAGCTTCTTTATTTGCGGCAGACAATGCTTTCATTCATTGACCTATCATCTATGAACAAATTACTCTGATGAGCAGAGACCTTTGCAGATAGTCACTTTACAATGACAAGAAATGGAACTATACCCTGGTTGACAGTAATAAAGAGGGTGAGAAACAACAACGAGGGCCAGCATTGTCACCTGAATGGCTGATATTGTTCACCCAGACATAGGATATAGAAGCACGAAGGCCAAGATTCACAGGAGGGAGAAATATATTTTACACTGGAACATCCAACTCGGCATACATTAATTGCAATGCCTGAATTTAAGCAATGATGCATCCGAAATACTGCCAGTGCAGATAACCAGCTCAGCTTCATAAAATAAATTGCAATGGCTGGTCAGGGAATCTAGCTTTCCAAAATCAGTTGATTTCTATAGGTAGATATAGGTACTTCTTATATTTAACTGTATACGGTTTTGCAAAGTACATGCAAAAAATGGGAACTGCCAACCCATTACTTATAGCTACGTGACATTTATAATATTATATATATACTGTATTATATTATAATTACGCTTAGTATATGGTAAACATATTAGTGAGAACCAAGCATAAAAGGAAAACATTTAATAGAAAATAAACTGACAGAAATCCCAGGAACCTGCCAACCCATAAATGTTACTGTGAACCCATCATTTTCCTGTCTGTGAGTTTAAAATACCTTCATTTGATCACTGTAGTTCCCAGTTATGGTGGGTGTCCACCCCCCTTTCAAATCTATTTCTTTGATGATGCATATCATTGCTCGGGAGGAGCTTTTCTTACACAGGACGCAACACAATCTAGTGGACAATTTCTGCTTGAAAGAAATACTTAAAATGCAATTTCCCCTAATCTCTAGGTGAGTAACACAGGCCTCAGTGGGGGGGGAAATGAATGAAGGGGTTCCTTTAACATGAAGAATTCTTGTGACTCAAGAAATGCACGGAAATGTGGCATGGGTCTGAAGTTATTTTCAACTATTGGTCACTTGTATTGATGGATTAATTATTTGGTTGGATTCTGAAATGAATGAGGGAATATTCCTTGTTTTGTAGTATTGTAGTTTCCACAATGTAAGACCATAGGCCTCAAAACGCCACACAGTGTATTCAACACACACACAGAGGAAATAAAATAAAAAATAAAAAATGTCCCTTCCTAAAATGATCCTGTATCTTACATATATACAAACTCATCATATAATAAATCATTGTGATGACTGGTTTGGTCACAGACTGGTTTATCTGTGAGGATGAGGTTTGTGGAATATGGGAAAATCACAAAACTAATAGATATGTATGTATGTATGTTTTTTTCAATAAATGTAATACCAGCATTGATGGTTTTCTAAAAAATGCCTCCCAAGCCACTGAGGGTGAGAATTGGTTGCATCTGGTAGAAACATAAGACCCCTTTACATCTGGCTAATTGGATAGCTATAATATACTTGTGTTGTGTAATCTGTTTATTGCCAATCCAATGTGACAACATTAGTATTGTATTACAGGAAAAATATGAGAATTTCGCTGATGTTTGATTAGCATTGTATGCCATAAATTGTCTTCAAACTCTTTTCCTGCTTAACTCACAACCACAACAATGGACAGTTACTGTTTATCATTCAAAGGTAAACGCATACATTTAATAATTGCATTCATCCTACCAAACAGTGGATAGATGATTTACTAAGTAGATGATTGCAGTAATGAAAAATTGTCCTTGGGTAAGTGCATTCATTATGACAAATTGATATAAACAACTGACACAAACTAATTCATCTTTGTATTTTTTCCAGACAGACTGCAAAGATAAAGGGAGCAAATGCAGCTACGAAGTCATATTGACACATTTTATATCTCTACAGTGACAATGGATCAGTTGCAGGTTATTTTATGTTTTCTCTCCAGATTTAAAAGCAGTTTATAATGATGAAAATGTATTAGCCACATCCATCCAATTCATTCCTTAACTTATTATCATGCAATCATATCGAGTCTATCACATGCTTTATGTATGATTCCAACTTGACACAATGGCAATATTGGTTTTATAATAGTAATGGTTGGTAATATAATGGTATCATATTCCATCTTAGTTTCTGTGTCAAAGTCGCTTGATTGGAGCAGGGATTTATTATTACAATGGTTATTTCACCTAAAAAAGACAGTGCATGCTTATCTCAATTTCCTACCTTGGTACCCCAGCAATATTAAAGAATACAGGACCCAAAGGAAGAATATTTACTCATTTCAAAGTTACAAAAATACCATTATAGTTATCAGGCACTCATCAACTACTTTATACAGTGGAACACTTTCAAATGTGATGACAACAAACACACCAACACATTTTGTGGTACATGGTAAGGCGCTAAAATGATAAACAGTTACCATAAAGACTGTGTAGTACAATACAAACACATACTTTCTGAAATTATAATTATTTTCCCCATGAGAAGGGAATTACCAAATCATACTTAACCATACTGGTTAAAAGGCCTTTCCTAACAGAGAACACCAGAACAGAGAGACAGCCCATGCACAGTACAGTCTGCACCGGTTAATAAAGCACTGTACTGGAAAGCCCTGTCAGAGCATTCCCAATGCAAGCTCTTGTTTGAATGAATATTCACGTCATGCAAGGAGAGCCTCAAACAGTTTCAGGACAGAGCCAGGAGGTGAGTTGTGTGCACTCACAGTCCCTCTAAAGGTGAAACGTTTGTGCCTCTCCCTTGGGCTGACTTGTGATGACACCTTTCAGTGAACCTAAAAATCAACCTTTCCTGTTGTTTAGCCCCATTCACCCCTTTGGAACCTATTGGCCACTACTCTCCATGGTATGTCCCAGCTTCTACCAACCTGATAAATACTCCTAGTATCTCCACAGCTAAATATTCCCCCCACCCCCCATCAATCTTCCCTTCAGTAGACCCAGAGCTCACACAACCCCCCTGGATGATTTTATATGGGGCTTTGCATCTCCATGGGCGTATAATCAACTTCTGCTCCGCTCCGATTGCACCCACTACAAACCCTGTATGAAAGATTCTGATCTAGCCTTGTCATCTCCATTTTTCATGCTGGGTGTTCCTAAGAACCCCTTGTAGTAGTCCCAGCCAGTGGGTGTGTGATAGGATATCTGTGAATTTAGTCAGAGGAGGGATTATAACATTACAGTACTTTAACAGTGGGTATAAATGAGGACAGAAACAAGTATGATCACGGTCCAGTACGCATCACTGCCTGTTCTATCCAAAGCATTTTCAACATACAGTATATGCAGGTGTCTTTCATTTAAAAAGTTAGTTTTACAAGGTTTGGAGAGTGAGATATTATGGTTGATACATGGGTAAAGACACAACTTGAACTATGGAAAATCTTGTTTTTTATGAGGAGCTCTTTATTTGAACAAAGATGGAGCTTTTCCAGTTGATTATAAATTCAAATGTATGAAACAGAACATTTTCTAATGCATTCTAAATCATTTTTTCACACAAACCCAGCAAGTGTGATCATGTGATTTCTCAGTTTGATGTCCATAAACGGTTTGATTTTGATGTCCATCGGTTTTTGTTTGTTTGAAAAGCTTCAATTAAACAATTAAATTAAACTTTATTTGTATAGCCCTTTTTATAGAGCACTGTCACAAAGACGCTTTAGAGGAAACAGAAAATATGAAAACACGAAAATAACCCAGAAAGTGAGGCAAAAAACTCCACAGAAGGGAAGAGAAAAACAGTGGAAATAAAATCTCCCCATTGGGAAGAAATGTCAAGAGGAACACCTCTTAGACCGGGTATCAGTAATGGTATATAGGCTAAATGTTAGTATTGTTCAGTGGTCTTGCCTGAAGATTGAAGGTCACACCATTAAAAATGACCCATATTTGCTATAACCATGTCCAAATGATGTTATTAAAAAAATTATATCTCACAGTTTTTTTCCATTCCTTGACAGAAAACAAAGGTATACAAATTGGCATAGCTATGGGAATTAAGTTACATTTGAAGTCGTTCACACTCCCAGTGTCAGCACTGGTGTTTACATCTTTCGTTTCAAAGGGCTACCCATTTATTATAATGATTCACAAATGCACTCAAGCTCACCTGTCTGACATCCATTTTTAATGGAAGGTTTTCGCCTTTGCTTTGCATGTCAGTGTGCAGCTCAGGTCAGCCACCTCTGTCCAGTGGCTAAAAGGGTGTGACAACTTCCCACAAGGGGCAGGAAGTTCAGTGGATACATTTTGTTGGCTGGTGGCTTTGTTTATTTTGTAAGCTATTGTATATTGGCTGGTGGCTTTATTTATGTTGTAAGCTATACCTAGGGACCAGAGAACATCTAGAGCATGTGACCATCTGGACTGTCAAGCTTAATTTCAGCAGTTATCCTCCAGGTGTTCCTGTAGGCACTCCGTGTTCGGCAACCATTTGGCAATCAGCAAAGACATATTACTAATTATAATAATATTACAATTAGGGACTAAAACAGTAAAAAACTACAAAATTATACTGTTAAGGGTAAGTGAGAAGGAGGTGAAACATGGACGCACTAAAAACATAAAGACGCATTTCCATTGATGACAGAGTAAAACAATATGTTGCTGGTGCATTGCATACCATATAGGTTTAATTTATTTTGGCTATCTTGCAACTTGAAAACACACAACGAATATTACAATAGACCAGCACTGAAAGTGATCCTTCAATCAAAATCTGTTTAAATATAATTATTTTCCTTTTAATATGATGTACTACGCATCAAAATAGTTTTTTTAATCAAATTTGCTGATAATTGAATTACTGTCTTGCTAACTACATATGCAGTTGCTAACTAGCTAATTAGCTACAAGTTAGCTAGTTAGCAACTGTCTAGTAAATTAGCTTCGGAGACAAATTATTCTAGCCTTAATAATTTGTTAATTTATTATTATCAATCTGTAACATTGCTAAATTGCCTTTAATCTCTTACACAGTCCTACAACTAGCTATATAGCAGGTTGAATGAGCAAAACATTTAAAATAATTTTTCCAGCATTTTTGCCTCTCTGAAACCTTGAATGTCATTGGCTCTAAGAAAATAGCTAAGGTATACCTGATCAGTGGATCTCAAAATGTGGTCGCCATTTGTTAAAAAAGTATTTTTGAAAAAAGGTTGGAGTTTCAGTAAACATCTACCTCACAGGTAGAGCTGCCTCCCACTACCAGTTTGTCGACCATCATAGCAACAACAACAAAAGCAGCCATGCCATGATTTCTTGTATATGCAAAGCATGTCTAAGTTTATCTTACATATATGGACTACCAATATTAACGCGTAAATAAATTATATTAATGAAACATGTATATTATTATATTATTTATGTATTAATCACAATTTTGACCCTCCCAACGACCCATAGTTCAAATCACCAAAAAGCGTTACTGTTTGAATCGGTTTGTGAAGTGGAAATGGTGCTGTGCGAGCTAATTTAGCTCTTTCAAAACGAAATGTGTTTTGTATTTAATGTAGGTCTTAATTTCATTATCCTACCATCGGAACGCATATCGGTTAAGCTTGCAGAATCGTGTTCGGGCTAAAATCCTTTGGATCCTTTCATTGCCCTGGTTATATGGGCAATCATCTAATGGCCGCTATTGCAAAGTGGATAGATATGCTCCTGACGGCAGAACACTAAACATTGTAGGGGACATCGCAGGGATATATTTCACGTTGAATAATTATGACAATCAGTCATAGGCCTTCCATTCCAGAGGAACTATTGATTCATTGGCTTGCTGTATGAAAACTGAAAGTTTAAAGACGGAGGTTCTCAACCATGCAACGGTAATCGCATTGACCATCGATCACTGGATATCGGAGCAATAATGTCTTGTTTTGCTGACCCATGGTTTTCAAGCAGTAGTTTCAGTTCATTTAGGGAGGTGGTGGGGGTGGTAATTGATTAACGTAAAGCAATACTTTCGAATCGAATATACATACCTTTATATGTAACTTGGTATCATTTATATGTACCTTGCTATCTTATTTACGCAAATACATGCACTTTCAAAGATCCATGGTGGACAAGTTGAAGTGTCATTATTAAAAGAAGTGAGAGAATATATTACTGTTTTTATACGCCAAATAGTGTATTAACTTATTAACAACACTTGTTAGTTAGATCTTATTGCATTTATGGCCTCAATTATAATGTTTTACTAGTGCCTTTTAAAAGTGATTAATTGTATTTATTGCATGCTTAATCATCTTTTTAATCATCTGACAGACTTGATGGCAGGTCAGTATCTCACACAGTGATGGTCATCTCTTGCTGTTGATGGGTTTTGTGATGGTGTATGCATGCATTCACAGATTGTGTACAAAAGGTAGAGTGAAAGTTGTGGAATTCCATGAGTAAACACACATGCATTAACATATGTGTGCACACAAACATTTGTATGCGTGCATGCTCATATATCAGCACTTGGACAATATGCTATAGGTTGACCATGTAACTACATTTCTGAAAAAGGTTTCTCTCTGTCAGATTCAGAGAAGGATTGTTTTGCTGTTTTTAATTCTTCTGACTGCGATGTGACACTCTTTTAATGATAAAATACAGTATAGAAATACAGGTAAATACTTGTAAATATTCAGCTTTTTTCTTAGCATGCTTTTGATAGCTTTTAAGCCATTTAAATGATTAAATATTCTTTATCTTTTAGCTTTCAATATTCACTTCCTGGGCCCCATAGTCATTTATTTTCTGTTAACTGTGATATTTCTCCTCCATATATGACAATATGTAGGTTTGTGACATAAAATGAAAAAAAATCCTCATTACATGACCCCTTGCCATATTCAGATTGGATTTGTAATATTGCGATGTGCCTTTGACATTTGTTTCACTGTGCAGTTATGAATACATTCACTTGTAATACATTCACATTTATTAGAAGTGTCAGTCAGCGTTGACTCGATAGTTAAATTAATTTACTGGCTGCTGGAAGTATGCATTCTGCCTGTGCTTTTATCCCGTGATTACTATCATATTCAAAATCCCCAAAACATAAATTGTTGATACTGAATTTAGATGTTCTGCAATGTCATGCGTTTGTAGCTGCTCATCTTACAGTAGCCTATGTTCAGTCCATTCTGTAGTGAACTGCACTCATGTGTTGGGGGAAAAAACTAAAAAACTCTTCAGATGTGTCAAATTGCTCCGCCTGACGGATCTTTGTGTGTCAGCTTTGAGTGCTTTGTGTTTGGTGAGATTAAAAATGAATGCTTTTTCTCGCATGAAAAGTCAACTCGAAGGAGAAGAATTCTGGCCACAGGTAGTGCCACATGTAAGACAAAACCTGGAATGCAGAGCATTCAGGTAACCCGTTTATTAATTATGAAATATACCTGAAATACTATAGCACCATTAAAAACTATATGTGTTGTATTACAAAGTGACAGAATACAAGTAGATTACACTAAGGTGTTACTAAATCGGCACACTACCCAAGACAGTACAGTACATGTTATTGAATTCTTCAGCTAAGATTTTGTTGTTGTTGCTTCCCTCAAAACAGCACTCCACAACCAATGCTTGCACAGTATAAACCAATTATTTCTGCAATAGCTAAAGGCTCAAAATGGAACATCTTACATAGCAATAAATATGTATAGCCATCTATAAGAAAATCCTTGTTTCATGCTGTCAGGTTAAAGTTAATTTACATTTTTAACCTAGTCTTTCCCTTAAAATGGATTTTAATGCAGGGGTTTGGGATTCAATGGATCCTATAAATATTTATATGGATCTTTATATTTTTTTGAGGGGGGATGCAGTACCCTAAGTAAACTTAATTAGCTTTAACTATTAACAGCCTGTACTGTAGAAAACCAGAGACTTCCGACATAAATCCTCCATCTATTAGTATTATCCCTTATATTGTACAGTATACAGGTATACATAGGTGTCTTTAGAACAGACATCTGCTTGGCATTTAAGTGTCTATTCAACCTGTAGTTGAAGCTACGGGCCATTATTTTGCTCTTTTGCAGAAGGCAAATATATGCATTGAAATATGACCAGAATCTCAGGGGTCATGCAGCCCCATACAGAATTTCCCTGCCCTTTGTGAAGTCTTAATCATCTGTCAATATCTTTCTGCAGCTTCATTTATGAACGCATCCAATGAAACTTGTGGAAAGGTGAATACTGCACTCGTTTTCACGGAGGGATTGTTTTCATCGCTGGCTGTGAACCTCTGGTCAGTTACCTCCGAAAAGTAGCTCTTGTTTCCCCATCGCCTTGCCTTGTCCAGATACTAGCCAGCCTGTCTGTCAAGCTGAGCTCCGAGGCAAATTCTTCAGCTGTGTCACAAAGGCCCAGATTCAATCAAAATTTCTCCCTTTCTTTGACTCACAATGAAATGTGAGCATTGGTTCTTTTCTTCACAAGCACAGTTCAGTGAGTTTGCGAACACCACAATTAATGAGAGAAAAAAACCAACCTATGTATTCGCTTTTGTGAAGAACAAATGCTGATGGAATCCAGGAGAAAATATGCATCTCCACCCATCTTCTCTTTTTCAGGGAAATGGCCTTTAATACATTTTATGGCCGTATTGTCCATGTTACCCAGATGGGTTTATTGCCTCTAATTTGTATTTTCCTTACGAATGCACTGACCTTCAAATGCCCCTCTCACCCCTCCTGGAAGAAAAAGTGTGTCCACTGTTTAACATTTCCCAACAGATTGTTTACCTTTGTTGTTCATCAGAATTTACAGCACACAATAACTCCAATATTTAAAAAGTACAAAAAATGGCATTTGATTACAGAAGGGGCTGCCTTGAAAGAGACCTGCATGCCCTCCTTCAGGCCTTGCCATTGATGTCTGTTTGATCCTGTTCAGCTTTTAAGTCATTTTCAAACTTGCCATTTCACCCCCCCTTGAAAAATCACACCTACACATAAATATGTACACTGGGGTGGAGGAGAACACATGCGCACTGTGGCAGGTGGTAAACTGACTAGGGAACCCGCCTTGTTATCAGTTTATCCCAGCTTGAGCAGTTGTTGCCATTTTGGGTTGGGTGTGGTACTTATTACGAATTGCTTCACTAAATATCTAGCCAAATATTCAGCTAAAATACAGAATATATTTATTATATGCATATGCTGTTCATTTAGACACTAAACAGATACATTCGAGGGGGCCAACCGCAGACAGCGGTATACATTTAATGTACAGTATGTATAACATATAGAAGCTGTGAAGGACATTTAAGAAAGGGAACATTAGAGTTCAAACTACTGGTCCATAGTACCTTGAAGCTTGTTGGGAATGAGAAGTCTGAAAACACTCAACATACACTACTGGTCAAAAGTTTTAGAACACCCCCATTTTCCAGTTTTTACAGAAATTTAAGAACACAAGAATATATAATGATGAGAACGGGCCGTTCGGCCCATCTAGGCTCATCATGTCCTAATCTAAAGAGTATCTAGTACTGCATCTAGCCTGGACTTGAATAGCCCAAGTGTTTCTGCCTCTACTACCCAACCTGGCAAGCTGTTCCAGGCATTGACAACTCTCTGTGTAAAAAAAACTTCCTAATATCTGTGCAGAATTAGCCTTTAACTAATTTCCACCTGTGGCCTCTTGTTCTGCTGACCCCACTTATCTTTAAAAATCTTTGGTATTTCACAAACCTCAATCAAATCCCCCCTAAGCCTCCGTTTGCTAAGCTTAAATATATTGAGTGCCTTAAGTCTATCATCTTTAACCTTTCATAACAGGTATCAGTTTAGTTGCCCTTCTTTTAACTTTTTCAAGAGCTTCTATATCTTTCTTGTAGTGCGGTGCCCGGAATTGCACACAGTATTCTAAGTGAGGTCTGACAAAGGCATTATATAACATTAATATAACCTCCTTTGATTTATACTAAATACTTTTTGCAATGTATCCCAGCATCCTGTTGGCTTTTTTCACTGCAGTAGCACACTGCTTTGATGCAGATAGGCTTTGATCAACTACAATTCCTAAGTATTTTTCAAATTTAACACCTACTAACTTTTCTCCTCCCATAAAATACTCCTGCCCACATGCATAACTTTACATTTAGCAATATTGAATGTCATCTGCCACATATCTGCCCATTCTTGGATTTTGTTTAAATCATCTTGGATTACTTTAGTCGATTCCAAACTGTTTTCCAAACCCCCAAGTTTAGTATCATCTGCAAATGTAACTATTTTGCTACTAACGTCCATATCAAGATAATTTATGCAAGAGCAGAGGTCCCAGCACCGATCCCTGCGGGACACCACTGCCCACAGCACTGAGGTCAGATATGGCCCCACCTACTGTTACTCTTTGTATTCGCCCTTGTAGCCAATTATGAACCCACTCTGAAACTACTCCTGCAATTCCAACTGAATTCATTTTAGCAATGAGCCTCTCATGTGGTACCTTGTCAAATGCTTTCTGAAAGTCCAAATATATAATATCATAAGCCTGGTTCAGGTCAACACACTTTGTAGCCTCTTCAAAAATGTCCAGGAGGTTTGTTAGGCATGACCTCCCTTTGAGAAAGCCATGTTGGCTCTCCCTTAAAATACTATTATTTTTCAACAATGATTCCAACTTATCCCTAATACATTCCAGAATTTTACATGCGATGCAAGTTACTTGCAACTGACAGGCCTATAGTTCCCTGGGTCTGTATGGTCCCCCTTCTTGGAATTATACTACCCTGCATCCAGTCATCTGGTGATTATGGATTGCATAAAAATATCTGTCAATGGTTTATATATAATTTCTCCAAGTTCTTTGAGTACTCTGGGATATATGCCATCAGGGCCTGCTGATTTATTTGTCTTAAGTTTTTGTTTTGTAGTTTTGTAGTACTTCTATGTCCTTTATCTCAAAGTCCTCCAAAACATTCTGTACCTTGGCTATACATTTAGGCATACTTATAACCTCTTCTCTAGTAAAGCTCTCAACAAAGTAACTGTTTAGTGTGTTAGCAATATCCTTCTTATTATAAACCAAAGTTCCTTCCTTATTCTTAATGCACTTAACCTCATCCTTAACTTTCCTTTTTCCACTACAATATTGAAAAAACTTCTTAGGATTACTTTTTGCATCTTGGAAAATTTTACTTTCAAACCACCTTTTAGCTGATCTTATTTCCTGGTTAGCCTTAGCCTGCATATTACAATAATCGAACTTGTTTCTCTCTGAGTTATCCTTTTTATATACTCTGTACAGTCGCTTCTTTTGCCTCAAAATCTGCCGTACGATTTAGTCATCCACTGCGGAGACAGTTTTTTCCATCCTAATTTAAGCAGTTCAAGTCCAGTAAATAGCCTGAAACGGTACAAAGGTAAGTGGTAAACTGCCAGAGGTAAAAAAAAAAAAAAGTTTAGGTTACCAAAAACTGAAAAGTAATGTAAATTGCAGTTATAAAAAAAGGCCATTTTCAGGGAACAAGTCATGGGTTACCGTGGGTTAACAGTCACTCTGTGCAAGTCGCCAACTCAGCAAAAGAGCCCCAGACCATTACACTTCCTCCTCCATGTTTGACAGTTGGTGTAACACACTGAGGAACCATCCTTTCGCCTACTCGACAGCCTACAAAAACCTTTCAAAATTTCAAGATTTCAAATTTTTATTCATTGGTCCATAAGACCTTCTTCCAGTCTTCAGTAGTCCACTGGCGGTGCTTCATGGCCCAGGCAAGCCTCTTTTTCTTATTTCGCCATCTTAGCAATGGCTTTGGTACTGCCACTCGACCTGTCAAACCTGTAGCTTGAAGTTTTCTCTTCACAGTTGAAACTGAGACTTCCTTACTTCGACCATTGTTAAGCTATGCTTGAAGCTGTTGTCCTGTGAGCCGCCTATCACACAAGCTGTTGACTCTCAGAAACTTGTCTTTTGATTTTGTTGTGGCTTTGGGTCTGCCAGACCACTTCCTGTCAGAGTTTCCTCCAGTGCCTTTTGATGGTGTAGGAAACTACTCACTGGAAAAGCTTTTTTTTACTGGTTTACCGCTTACCTTTGTACCATTTCAGGTTATTCACTGGACTTGAACTGCTTAAATTTCAGTATTCAGTGTTCTTAAACTTTTGACCGGTAGTGTGCAAGTGCTGAGAGTTGAGGCTGTCATTCCCAACCCACCTGTGTTGTTTGTGCCATTATTTATGCATTTGTTTGCACAGAGGGTGTAATAAATGGTGTGTATTTTAAGATAATACATTTACAGAAGAGATAGAGGGATTCAACACCTTACCAAGCAGGTGTTTGGGGGCCCCATGTGAAAAATGCACATGTGCAGGTATGCATATACAGAACTGACAAAATAATGTTAACACTTGAGTAAATGAAGGGTTCTGGTGGCTCTGTTATGGTTCGGGTACATTTTCCTGGTGTGGTTTACATCCACTGAACCTCTTAGGGGGAAGGGTAAATGACAATAAATACAGATCCATTCTGAGTGATCACCTTCATCCTATGGTAAAGCATTTCTATCCTGATTGGAGTGGTCTCTTCCAGGATGACAATGCCCCCATCCAGAGGGCAGGAGTGGTCACTGAATGGTTTGATGAGCATGAGAATGATGTAATGGCTGTTTCAGTCACCAGATCTCAACCCATCTGAACAGTGTTTTCAACCACCATCAACAAAATATGAAATGATAGAATATATAATAGAATGGTGTTGCATCCATCTAATGGAGTTCCATACACTTGTAAAGGCTATGCCAAGGCATATTGAAGCTGTTATGGTGGCTCACGCCCAATAAAGTCTCTTTATGTTGGTGTTTCTTTTATTTTCGCCTGTATATGGAGTATATTTTAAAAACATATCTATATCTCTAATATTTTATTTATTTTTTATTTTTATTTTTTTGGGGGGGGGCTAGAGGGTTCAGAACAGGCATCATAAAAATATACAGATGTGTACAGATGTTTAACATGAAACAAATATACTGAGAAGGTTTATTATTTAGTTTTGCCCTCAAGTTGCATAATACTTTTCATTGGAAGGTATTGTTCCACAAATGAAAAGAGAATTGGATATACCGTATTCCTTTGGTTCAAATTTCTTCTCTCCTTTTCCTTATGCCGTGCATTTTATTCTTGGCTCAATCTGTTTGATAAATAAACAAGAATTATCGGCTTTGTGTGAACAGCTTTAGAAACGGAACACAATTTGGAGCAAAGAGGGAAAAGTTATTGCACTCATATTGACTCCCTGACAGTGGTTCCAGTGTAAACAAACAAACAATTCTCCTTATTTGTTGTGTAGATTTGAAGCATGTGGTCAAACAGCGGTATATGCAAATAAATTATAATTCCATCATAAGCCTTTTTTTCCTCAAGTCTACGGAGGAATAGAAATCACAGCCGATATTTCAAGAAATTTACGAAACCACTCATGGGTAAGAAATGCTGAGGCAGTATCCAGTTCTGTTGTTAATCTGGGGGAAAAATACATTCTTTCTTTGACAGATGGAGACATGTTGTGGTCTCCAGGCTTTCATTGTGGGTATGAAAATGGTAACAGCCCTTAAGTTCTCTATGTTATCCATTATGGGTAGCTGAACCCACAGTATGGGTGGCTGTGTAGTGTAATGGTTAGGGAACTGGGCTTGTAACTTAGAGGTTGCCAGTTCGATTCCCAGGTGGGGGCACTGCCATTGTACCCTTATGCAAGGTACTTAACCTAAATTGCTTCAGTAAAAATATCCAGCTGTATAAATGGATTGTATGTAAAGAAATGTATACATACTCTGGATAAGAGCGTCTGCTAAAATGTAAATGTAGTATAGTGTCATAGCTTACAGCTGCCATACTGTAGTTGTACACTTTAGCCTTCAGTGGCGTAAAAGTCCATACATTGGAATACTGTATATTGGCATTCCATTTCCCACTTAACAAATAAGTGACATAAGGTATTTTATATGTAATGATTAAATGCATCTTATTGATGTTTACATTCAAATAACTTTTTTAATACTCTTATATGTATGCGTCGATGCAAGTTGAGTCTGCAACATTCGCAATCCCCCTACGCCCAAATACTTCCATTTATAGGATGAAAGAAACAAACGTAAACCTTTAATCTGTAGTCAAAATAATGCCCTACCTTTCTTCCCAATGTGATTACATATTTACATAACATTTTTCCAAAATTGAGAAATGTGAGTCTTTTATGCATGTGTTTGTGTTCTTTTTAAAAGGTCAGATTGCAGTTAAATTATTTCACCATGTGCATTTAAGTAAGCCAAGGCCCTTGTACATGAAAGAATGACCTTAATATATTCATTACAGCTAAAAACAATATCCAGAATGCTCATATCTACACATTCCAGAAGAGTTATTAGTCAGCATAATAGTTTATTTTTCTAAAGATAAGATAAACTAGAATTCTCTCAAGCCAGTTCACTAAACTGCACTTATAGGTTTGTTTGACTTGTGAAGTCCACTCTTTTGAAAAATAGTCCAAAAACAGATGGTAACCTTCAATTGCTTCTTTAAATCACAGTGTCTAAAATATCTATATTCTAAAGAATGAGAACACCAGTCATGCCATTTACATATATACACATATAATTTCCCTTATGTAGTTTATTTACAAAATATACAGTATAAGGATAAATATATTGTTATGTTATCTTTTAAGAACAAAGATTTGTTGGGCTGCATACTGTACATCCATTTCCAATCCATTTGTGGCTTTTATTCTGAATTGTGTGTTGTACTGTTTTGTAATAAGCTTAGATGACTTTTTAGTTTCAAACCTGAAACGGCTAAGGTGAAACACAATCATTTTCAGTTGTAGCACGCCTCTTAGAAGCTGCTTTTTTTCTCTCCCTTTACCCTTTCTTTCATCTTTCTCACATTCTCTGACACTGTCATATGATTGGCAGCAACGGAAAGACATCTGGACATTGCACCAAGGTCACAGGAAGGACATGTTTTAACCAATTGCACATCAGTGCATCGCCCCAGCCCCTCAATCTTCAAAATGTAAGTGCCCCACATTTTAGGTTTCAAACAAACTTTGTTTTTAACATATAAAAATAACAATATGTTGCAGTGGGTATAAAAAGTATTCACCCACTTTGGCATTTTTCACATTTTATTTTCTTACTTCATGGAATCAAAATTGATTTAATTGGGATTTATTGCCACTGATGAATACAAAATGCTCTATAATGTCAAATACAAAAACTACAATGTTTTCTTAATTAATGACAAATAAATAGACAAGTAGACAATAATTAATTGCATAAGTATTCACCCCCTTTTTTCAATTGTCTTCATGGGTCACATTATTTGATTGGAAATCACCTGTGTACAATGAAGGTGTTTCAAATGATTTCCAATTAAATACACCTGTCTGTGAAAGGTGCCAGAGTTGGTTAGTGCATTTCCAAATGCTTCATCATGAAGGCCAAAGAACATTCAAAGCAAATCCGAGAAAAGGTTTTTCAAAAGCACCAATCTGGGAAAGATATAAGAAGATTTCAAAGACTTTGAATATCCCCCATCCTCCAAAACTGAGCATCCGTGCAAGAAGGGCACTTGTTAGGGAGGCCTATGGCAACTCTGATGGAGTTCGTTTTCCATGGCAGAGATGGGAGGAACTGTTCAGGGGACAATAGCCCGGGCGCTTCACAAATCTGCGTTTTATGGGAGGGTGGCAAAAAGAAAGTCATTGTTGAAGAAAACTCACATGAAATCTCACCTAGAATTTGGGAGACTCTCAAACCAAGTGGAGGAAGATTCTATGGTCAAATGAGACCAAGATTGAACTTTTTGGCATCAACATTAGGCGCTATATTTGGCACAAGCATCATCCTAAGAACACTATCCCTACCATGAGACATGGTGATGGGAGCCTGATGCTATGTGGATGCTTCCCTAGTTCAGGGACTGGAAAACCTGTCAAAATAGAGGGCAAAATGGATAGAGCAAGATATAGATAAATGTTGGAGAATTGTTATAGACAAATTGTTGGACAACCTTCTGCAGTCTGAAAGAGACCTGGGAGAATATTTGTACTCCAGCAGGACAATGACCCAACACATACAGCAAAAGCCACATTGGAGTGATTTAAAAACAAAACGGAAATGTCCTCGAGTGGCCTAGTCAAGCCCAGACCAGACCTCAATCCCATTGAGAATTTGTGGAAAGATTAGAAAATTACTGCTCACCTTCAATCCCCATCCAACCTGATGGAGCTTGAGGAATTTTGTAAAGTGAATGGGTGAAAATTGCAATGTCCAGATGTGCAAAGCTGGTAGAGTCTTACTCAAATAGACTCACAGCTGCAATTGCAGCTAAAGATGCTTCTACCAAGTATTAAGTCAAGGGGGGTGAATACTTATGAAATCAATTATTGTCTGGTTTTTTATTTGTAATTAATTATGAAAAAGTTGTGTACTTCCCTGAAGTAAGTAAATTAAATGCCAATTTTGAATACTTTTTATCCCCACTGTAAAATGACTAAAGAAAAAATAGTTTACAAAAATAATGACAAATTACATGTAATGTACATCAATCTGAAACGTTGAGGGAGTGAGGGGGAGAAAGGTTATACCCAGCCCCTCAGGATTTACTTCTTAGAAGCCATATTATTTTTGTATAAATGTATTTGAAAATGAGCATCTTCCCCAAAAAGAATGCATGGGTATATTATCTGCACACAATAAATTGGAAAAACATTTCTGCAACAAACTTCCGCAAAGACAATAAGGTGTTCCAAAAACATATGCATGAATGTATCCAATGCATGCAGAGAGTACCTACCAGAAATTTTGTCATCATAAATTACCATTTGAAAGTGGAGATAAGGAGTCAAATATACCAAATGTATAAATGTATAATGGAGTAACTGGTGAGAAACAGGACTAAAAAAATATTTTCTCAAAAAAATCCAGATCTAGATTTATATTCAAATCATGGAATCCACTGACAAAAACAAAAGTTTGGAGAGAGGCACTTATGAATTTGTTATAGGGAGAATAAATAAGGACCTGTTTGGAATTTGTAGAGGTGAGGGATTTAACCAGAGCATGGGATTGTACAGAGTGTATCCAGGGGACTCCGTAAACTTGAAGAGTAGAATGACACCTTTGGTACAGGAAATATGATCTCTTTTCAATTTTGAAACGACCGAAGACCTTGTGCATCAAACAAATAATTCAAAGTATAAACATTTTCACTGGACCAAGTGGGAAAAACAATATTTTCTATGGTTTTTGAAGATTGGCAATCAAACTAGTTTTTGACTGACACATGGCTGCCCACAATATCAGCTACAATCAACTGGGAACTGTAGATAAGAAGAACCACTACAATTTGCATTTTACGGAAGACTCAGGTCATGAATCGAAAGTGCAGAAATATGATGCAGAGCAAAGTTTAAGTCAACAGTTTGTAACTGAAAACTAAAATTTGAAGTGAGTAACTGCTTTTTAGACTGGTACTCAAGAAACTCACATTGCCAATAGTTATACTATATGTTTTGTTGCAAACTTTTCTGAGTTGAATCAGTAATTAACCCCAATAGCTCCTATTATTTGTGAAACAAGTAGGGGAAAGTCTCAGAGAGTTGCAGTAAATGGCAAGCTGGTGACACTTCTTCCAGCAACTTCACAGAGGGTAGGGCTGCTCTGGAATTCCGAAGACAAGACCTCTACTCTCGGCTGTGTTATCCTAACAAACACCAATTAGATGGCATCCTACCTCAGAGCAATTTACATGGCTGTCACCAAAGTGAAAGCAAGTTTAAAGGTACATACCGTATGTGCCGGCGAAAAGATTAAATATATGCCAACAAAGAGGCTTTTTTCCATAAACACTTAAGAGGACTGACTGGGAATGCAAGTTAAGACTGACTTTGAGTGTGTGATGTTTTCTGTCTGAAAGTGTATGCCTGGAGAAAGCCATTTCAAGACATTTTCAGGGAATGGAGATTAAATAGTGTTGTGCGTGATATATGTAATTATTCATAAAAACTATTCTGTGTATAACAATGTTAGCTTTCCTGAAATATATGCATTTGAATTAATTTCAAATGATAAATATGCACGGTGGATGAACAATTGATTTCCCAGATATTCAAGGACAGACCAAAAATGTGTTTAGCTCACTGTCATTAATCTTACAGTCAGTACTTCATTTACATCACCTTAGAGGAAACATACTTAAACAATTTATTTTACAACTGTACATATGAAAATACTATCTGCATGCTACTCCTCCCACGGGGAAAGTCATCACTCATTCTTCATACATTAAAAAGAAACGGTGTGTGTGTGTGTATATGTGTGCACATGGTGTGTGCTCTTTCTACTTAAGATCTGGCATACAAATTAACAAATCCACATATGTGGAGAAAGTATAGCTTTTTGGCATTGTTTAATATTGTACAATACAACTGTACAAGCAATGTGATGAGTGTTGTTCAATGGACTAATAACATTTTTCTGCAGTTTGGTAATAAAATACTTGCCTTTTTCAGTATAAAATCCCACAATAGTAATAATAAACAATGATAAGACAACGCTATAAAATTTTAAGATGTTGTGCTAATCATGATAAACACAGAAGCTGGGGGCAGTTGGCTGGCTGTATGTGCAAGGGTTGTAATAGCTAAAGCCATTTCCGTACTTTCTTCAGTGTGGAAAAGGACATTATCAGAATGAACATGGGTGGGTGCAGTTTTCCCTGCTACCACGTACAGCAGCTCACGCTCATGGTACGAAGGGTGGGTAAACTGTCTCTCACAGCGTTTTTGTGAACGCTATACAGGAAGCGGCATAAAGGAGGCTCAGCCTATGGTGTAAGCCCCTCACTTTCTTCAGCTTTGGCCAGGGCACCTCCAGGCACAGCTGTTGAACTGGCAGGATCTTTTTTTTTTTTTAAGCCTTAGAGCCAGGAATCATAAAGATCTTCTCAGCAGGGCTTCCTGAGAGCTTTGTGAATAGAGTGATATGTGTGCCAGACCCTACGTAGCTAGAGCAGGCAACAATCCCCACCGTACGCACACACACACACACACACAACATATATGCACATTCGCACAGTCACACAAACACACACACACACACATTCATGCATGCATGTATATGCACACACACAAACATATACCCGCACACATGCATGTGCATGTACTGTATGTAGACCCACACACAGACATGCAAGCACACACGTGGAAACACAAAGATATGCATTCACACACACACCATTTCCTTTTTAATGTGTGAAGAACAACTGATGGCATAACTGTGGCCTGGCAAACAACAGGCCTGGAGAGCATGCTGGGTTCTGGGGACAGCTTCATTGCCAGCATTCCGCTCCCCTTCCTACCACATACAGACTATTGGCATTTCCACAGCTTTGATACATATTTAAAAGGCTGCAGCGTGTCAGGACTGTGCTAATCTTAGATAAAAGGCAAGTCGTTGCACACTGATTTCAGTGAGATGGCCTACTTACGGACTTCTGGGGCCGATCGTACTAAGAGAGGGACACACAATTTTAATGACATGCTTATCAAACATACTGTATATACAGAAGAGGCTTGTGCACTTAGGTATTGTTGTCTTGGTTTTGTATTTGTTTTTATTTTGGTTGAAAAACGAATTTGATTTTAAGAACTTTATGTGTAGGAAAAGTGTTCTCACTTTGTGAAAGCTACACTCAAGTGTTTCCAGACTGGTCTAAGCTGGGTGGCATCAGTCATGCATGATCATTAATACTAGTTTTTCTCAATTGTTTACTGTAACTGAAACCATCCACAAAGTTACAAAGCAAATTCAGTCTGGATTCAATCATTTCTGAAAAGCACATTTTGCTTGATATCACTCAAATAAAACTTTCTTTAAACACTTCTCCGCATTTAGCACATTTAAAAAAGATAACCTGATCTTAATAAAAGCCAAATGAAACACCATATGGTCCACATTCATTAACATCGCTTTGATAAGTATGACAAGTCATGATATGACAATGCAATAAGACTCATAACACGCTGCCGCCGCAGAGCTGTCATTTAAAATGCTGGTAGATGTAGACAAGCAGTACTGAAAACACATGATTTTCCTTGACCAGTGTCTGACCACACAAATTATGACTGTTGTGGAATTCCATACTTGTGCATGTCCTTGAAGCATGACAGGAGATGGCAAGCAGTTGACCTTATTTAGCTAGCAAACTACAGTTTGTTGTAGCACCATAGTTTCGCTATGTCCATAGTTTACGAAAAGTAATAGTAAAACACACCTGGACAGCATTGTAATTGCCAGTTTTTGGCCTTCGCAAACCAAATATGTCTTGCCTCTGCCCAGTTTGGTAGTTTCATAGTTGGCAATAAAGCCATTTGCGTCAACATGGGTTGGGCAGTGCAATGGGGTTTATTCAATAAAAACATGAGGTGATGTGCAAGTTTC
The DNA here is from genome assembly GCA_029706075.1 of Aldrovandia affinis. Taxonomy (NCBI): domain Eukaryota; kingdom Metazoa; phylum Chordata; class Actinopteri; order Notacanthiformes; family Halosauridae; genus Aldrovandia; species Aldrovandia affinis. Next base: position 1,562,279 of record JAINUG010000118.1, read on the forward strand.
CTGTTTGATCATTTTTGTGTTTTCATGCACACAGACCACCTCTTAACTCAAACGCATGGCATTATGTGCTAGTTTGGTGATGTTATAGGGCATATGGGCATATATGAACAGATAGGGCAGATGTGTGATCAATAACCCCATCACACAAGACTGTTTTGTGGATGTTCTATATTTAACCTCACTTTGAGGCAAATTGTTCAATAAATGATTGTTTGAAATACAAGCTGTATTCAACTAGGCAGTTCAAAGTATTTGAGCTTTGCCCTTGTAAAGAGTGGCTCAATGCACTTGGATGAGAGAGAGAGACTCATGTAATTGTGTAAGATACATGTTTTTAAAATAAACGTTTATTAAACATTCACTACAATAAATTGTAGGCTACATAATTGGCAGGTGTATCAGGGGCAATGCCCTGAGCAATTGCAGAGGTTGGATATGATTGCACACAGAATAATAGCAAACAAAATTAATAAAGCAATTGTTGATATTGTTGAGATGTGAGGCAGGGATCATATCCGTATTTTATGTCCGTAAAAGTATGTACTTATTTAATATTCAGTAGGCCAGTAGTTCAAATAACAGCGACCAATTTTAAAACAACGTTTATTGACACAGCAATGATATTGTTGAATGAAGCTAACGGATACTACTTAATAAAATAATAACAAAACTGAGGTATTTTATTATGTGGAATAAAGTCTGTCATATGGGGAAAAACTGATGATCTGATTGGCCATAATGAGCCAACCCCTCACCACACCCACAGGTAATTTATTATTTTTAAACCAATCTCTTTTACAACTGCGCACAGTTGCGTGACCGTCTCTTGTCACAAAACTACCGGAATGGACAAGGACATTCCTTAAAGTGCCTTGGTCCTCGAGTAGCACTACTGTCTGCACATTGCACTCTGACAACAACTAGAGCCCGTATTACTATTGCTAATAATCTTGTTACAAAATGCATTTTTCTCTTAACAATTTGTGAAAAATAGATGATGGAGTTTTGTTGTGTAAAGGACTATATTTAGAAAAAGAAAACTGTTCCTTGACTAATATGAATCATATTATTTATTGAACTCGTAACGAAGGGCATGTATCATTTCATTTCCTCATTCTCACCAAAAAGCTGACATGAGTGACTGTTTTTACAAAGGGTGAGTGAACCTTTTCTATTTCCCTTAACTTTATATATCTGAGAAAATAAACCATTTTCAGCCTTTGGAGAAAAGAATAGGGGAGCTGACCACATGGCGGACAGTACTGGTGGCAGATGGGTCCTGCAGTTTACAGTAAAACATGTTGCCATTTCCTTGAGATTGGGATGTGCATGTTAAGATCTTTGATGTGAAAATGATTAGCCACAGAAATATGCTCTGCTCACATATTTCTCATGGTCCCAATAATGGAACTGAGACAATATTGACACTTCAGTGAATAGTTTCATATGTTGCCAAAATATCTGAATTTGTAAATGACAGCTGTCTGGTTAAAATGCAGTGCACTGTTCATTCAACTGTTTATACACAGCACAGGGCTTGGAAGTTTATTCAGTCATCCTTGCTCAGCTTCAAGTTTAGTACAGTTCTACAGACATTTGCTTTCACATTATATTTGAACAGCAAAATATGCGTGCAAGTGTGGGTCCTAGCAGCATGGCTGTAATCTACACAAGGCAGCTATTGAACTAGGTTAATATTCAGCCAGGCAAAAATACAGTACTGTATAGTATCTCAACAAGAATGTTTTCAACGTTTTTTTAAAAGGCAAGTTACTCACAAAGCATATACTCTCCAAGATGACAAAATGCAGAAACATAGGGCCAAGTTACTTTAACCTAAATAGGAGAATATGAGAAGCAGTGAATGTTAATGTGGGAAGAGTGCTTGTTTGGTTTCTTTTAAATATATTGATGGAAGTTTAGTTGTAACTTGGCATAATTTTGATATAAATAATTTGGTATGTAGTGCGAATTTAGGAATTGTATTTTATAGATGCACAGAGAGTATATGCTTTCGGAGTAACTTGGCTTTTCCTTTTTGAATTGTAGCGTACATTACAGGTGAGGATATTAATATCGTGTTTATGCATGAATGAATCATTTGGGGCATGGAGCATTTTTGATGATGTAATCAGTAAGAAGGAGAAGAGGATGAAGAAATAAGAATACAAGGAAGTAACACAAAATAACCCAAGCTTGGGGCTTTGTTGTGTGGCCGTGTGAAGTCAGAGGGTACAGAGGTTAATGTTTGTAAGGACTGAGAGTCAGTGGCCATTGTAGTTATTTCTGTGGGAGACCATGAAACCCTTGGTGCTGCATAGGTATGGGGTGTGCCCTGCCAACCCGTAACTTGCTGGATGACTTACCTGCCAAACCAAAATGTACAAAACAGTTTGGTAATCCAGAGACATAAAGCAACACACACACACACACACACATCCCAACCCATTCCATACATCTAAACCTTGACCATTCAAATTTTCAGCACAATTTATAACTCTAGAAACTAGCAGTGAATATGCTTGCTAGGGAGGGAGGAAAGGGGGGAGAGACAGAGAGAGGGGGAGAGAGAGAGAGAGAGAGAGAGAGCGAGAGAGAAAGACTCTCAAGTAACTCAGTCAGATGAACCTCTGCTGTGCACATGTGGGCTGGAGAATATTCACTCTTACTGAACACAGCTGCACAGTGACACTTCAGATGTCTCCTCTTCCGTTTGTGCAGCCCAGAGGAATGACCCCGAAAGCGCAATGGCATGACATCAGAGGAATAGGAGGAAAGTCACATTTTATTATCTGCCACAGTGGAAATTTCCATAAAGGCAGGAGAGACTCCCAGCCTTCTGCCTGTGATGCATTGTCATTCATGTCGTGCAAGTAAATGGATGAGAGAGGAGGGATTGGGTCAGGGGGATGGTACGAGCTCGCTTATACAGATGTGAGCAGCTAAGAATTTTATTTTTTGTATTTAATATATTCTTATTGTATCATATTCCCATAACCACATAACAGACCTTTTATTTCATATTTGTCACACACAATGCACAATGGAAGTTGCCATCCTGTCAGTCAATCATCATAATAATCATCACTATCCAAATCTTCCCCATAATCGTCTTTATCATCATCATCATCATTATCGAGGCCGATTCGTAATATATCCTAGTTGTACTCTTAACTTCACATATACATAATTTCATTTTTTTGATCTACCTGTATGTAAGCTTTGATTCCATGTGTCTTTTTTTGTTGTCATTTGTCTCTGTAGCCCCTTGGGCAGTGCTGGAATATTGCTCAAAGTGACAGCCTAATTGTAGGTTCCAACCCTGTTTATTAACCATCAGAAAATTGACCATACAGCCACTGCTAACTGAATAATTTTGTGTATAATACTGAATCACAATATTATGGCCCCCAGCTTAGAATTTGACTAACCTCACGCTGGTTTGCAATAAAATAAATAAATGGGACACCAGCTGGTTATTTTAAATGGTTAATGCAGGGTAGATAGGGGGTATTCCTACAATGATTTCTGGATAGCGACCCCATTTTGTTTTTGCAGGTATTAACAAGCAGTGCTTTCTTGCCTTGTAAATAATATTTCCTCAGCTGTTCAAGTAGGAGCTTGTTTAACATCTCTACGCTGTGACATAACTGTAGGGATTCATATTTTAAAATGCTTTGAGGGCTTTAGCTACTGTAAATCCAAAACTAATTTACAGAGACATGAAAGTATTTGCTAGAGGACACAGCAAATGCACTTGACCTGTATCCCACATTAGAAGAGAGAGGCTTCATAAATAAATGGGTTATTGATTTAGAAGAGTATACCTTGTAAATAAGTTAGTTTTATCTCGATCTCCTGCCTGAAGCGGCTTTGGAAGGACAGCAATACAGAATAATTAGTATGGTGAAGGTATACTTCTCTGAGGTACATTTAGGTTACATTTAAGTACATAAAAGTTCAAATATAGTTGCATGCTTACATTTGAGCTTTTTTCCCAACTTGCTGCTCAATCACTTGTTTCTGTACTGTTGGGGGTAGCTATACTATCGGTAACACATCACATTAGCGTAGTTTACACAGTAAAGCACTGTATGTAAAGAATGGTGCACGATGTTGCACTGCATTAAAATTATGATTGAAAACCTAAACTACAGTACTTAAATATTACTGTATTTTCTGACAGCTCTATGAGCCTTTTCGTTTCATTGAACCATTGCATTATTTTTTGTGGTTTGGGGTTATTGTTCGGGGATGTGTTTTTTAATCTGTAGGGTGGGCATTTTTTCTATGTTGCGCCCCTACATGTGCATCCACATTTTCCCACTCTACATTTTAATGGTGTTGTCTGTAGTGAATTTCCTTGTCTTTTATTTGAGTCTTTTAAGTGACTGCACTCCTCAATGTTGTAAGTACATTTATGCTCATTGTTGGTGAACGTAGCACATTGAAAAGTGAAAGGTCATAACTTGGTAATAATGTGTCGTGTGTGTGTGTGTGTGTGTGTGTGTATATATATATATATATATATATATATATATATATATACACAAAAATAAAATGACAGTAATGCATTGTGTTTGGTATACAGTAAGTAGCTAGTATATGCTGCAAAAAGCACAGTAGCATACTCTGCAGGCTTACATTATGTTAAATAACGTAAGAAGTAAAAGCAATAATATAATGTAGGAAATGCAAGCAATTTACTTTGAATTGAATTACAGAAAGCTACTTCACTGTTGGATTAAATACAATAAGTAAAGAGACACATCCAGTGTCTACTTGCCAACTTCGCTGCTCATAATTCACGTCAATTTCTAAAAACAGTCTTGTACTATGGTCTGTTATGTTCATAATAGCTACAAACACCAATATAGGGATATAATGCATTTTACGTGATGTGCGTCACCCGGTGATGTTTGTGTTATAAATATTGCTTTGTTTTATCCTTTCGCCATTTCACTCTGTGAGAAGACATTTGTTGCAGTGGTCCACAGCTCCCGCTTTCCTCAGACTTTTTTTTTAGTTTGTATCCATGTCACCATAGAGGTCGCTGTATTCCTATGATAAATAAATAATCAGTTGTGCTGATTGAAATACTACCTCATCTACAGTAACTGCGTAAAGCGCATGTTATCGTCTTTCTGTCTTTAGCTAAGCAGAGGCTAAACAGACCCAGAGCATGCTTCAGTCTAACAGCTGAAACCTGTTTGTGTATGAATCACACATCCAACCATGTTATAGGCTACACATTAATGATATTCTAGGTCCTGCTGACTGTGAAACTTATAATGGAAAGTAACAGCTTACATTCATTATGGAGATCATCCAGAATGTAACGTCACACTTTTATTCTCGAACAAAATGTGAAGGAAAATAAACCCATAACACTTACAGATTTAACGGTTACATGTGAATTGCTTTTCTTTTCTTTTTTCTTTCTTCTCTGAAAGTTTGATGTTTTTCCTATGGGGATGATACTTTTTTCACACTTTATTTCACAACGTGTAGCCTTGAGAAATAAATGTAACCTTTTGAGAGACTGTCCCGGCCATTATTATATTCTGTCCGACGACAATTATTCGTGTATTCGGTCAAACACAAGCACTGTTATCTTACCATGAATTGCATTCTTTACACCGTTCACTAACAATAGTCATATGTTTAATCGTTACTTTGTTTCCGACAATGAGTGATCCGTGTAGGTTGGATCTGTTACTATTTGAACAGTGTGTTCCCACATTATTAATTAATGACCGTCCAACCCGCTGTCCATTTTCTGTCAACGACAACCATCTGGCAACTTATTAGCACTACAATGCATCTCCGGTGGCTCCATTTAACAGAGGCAGGTTGAATAAAAATAAAATCCAAGAAAACTCGGCACGACCAAGCCACAGTTTCTACGAATATTGTTGTTCTGTTTTCGTTTACCGTTTACATTGGCAAATAATCGCACATGTTGAACGGAAAATTAAATTAGTTCTATAATAATAATAATAATAATAATAATAATAATAATAATAACGAAAACAAAATAATCATCATTCATCACTATTTCATTAATTTATGAGCAATAATTCACTGTAAGTGTTAATTTAATGTACAGCACGGAATTAATCTCCATATGTGAATTTAATGCTTTAGGTAGACTATACAAAACATAATACTCAGTTCAGTAATGCAAAAAGAAATCATTCTTAAAATGCATATAATTTCATTTAGTTTAATAGACAAAAATATATGTGCTTTGAACATTGTACAACTTTTTTTGCAGAATGAGAAACAAACACTGTAAAGTCAAATATATCAAATGTCTACTTGAGATAAAAGGTATACTGGGTTTACAATTTGCTGACTCTTTTCAAGCAATAATATAAATCCATCCGCAAGTTTATCTTGTTCTGTATTGGGTGAATGCGACAGCTGGGAAAAGGGATTTGGCTTTGTCCTTCAATAGATCCAGGCATTTTCTATCTCGAAAAAGCAGACAAAATGAATATTCATCACGTTGAGGAAAGCGCCATTAGAACTCTCTGCGTTGCTTCTTGCTGATTTCTGAAAATGTGAAGCAGAAAGGTAATCGTTATTAACTACGTCTATCTCCCAACACGTAGACTACAAATTAATATGCTGCATATGTTTCCTAAATCAATTTTGAACGTGAAATTTCAAGGTATTTAAATATAAGTTCAAGTATTATTATGTTCTATGTATCATGTATTTAGCATGAATGTATTCCCTATGTTTCGGTTTGTAATATTACGGCTCTATATCACTGACTGGAATTGATGGTAAATAACTGCATTATTTCTATGCATTCCCCTTTATGAAAATGGCAGTAAATCCATGACAAGTGACATGAATTTTGTGCGGATCCATTAAATATGCAGGAAATAGTAGGTTGCACATTGATGAAACATAAAAAAATGTTTTGTATTAATGGTCCCTCGGGTGATTTTTTGCCCATTGCGTGCTGAAATTCGTTAGCGCGGGCAGGCCCAAGGTTCACTTGGTAGTAGGCTATTGACTATAGTCTCTTGAGAGGAATTAAATTAACGGGGTAGGCTATTATTGCAGGTCACCTGTTACGTACAAATAAGAAAGGGGAAAAACGAATGCACTGCTTGTTTGTATTCGACAAGCTGTTATATTTGGTATGAACATATCAGTTCAGACACGTCCTATTCAAGATGGGGTTCGTTAGAATTTTCACAACGCGATGTGTATTAATATAATCACACAGCATATTCGTTGACCCACGGGAGATTTCCAAAGCTATGTCAGAAAAAAACCCGTTCAAAGTTAATTGTATAGATATAGCCAATATTAGCCTACTACTACACTAACAACTAGGCTACGACCACATCTGCTACAAGCCTACTGGTACTAGGACTACTACTACTAACAATAACAATACAAAACATAATAATAAATAACTACAGTGAACTTCCACGCATCAAGCAAGTTAAATTGTATGTGAAATACGTTTACCTGTCATGGACGAGTTGAAAAGATGACTTTAATGTCTGTGTCGGCGAATCCGTCATTTGTCGATCTAAAATTAAGACATGCATAGATAAATCAGTCAATGATTCAATATTTTCAGAGCACATCGTCAACAAAATAAGCATGGCATCCGTTTTGAAATGTTTTATTAAAACCCTCAATTGTTATTACCTGTTGTAGACTACTTAAACTAGCATTATTGTTCCTATTACGTAACAATCGTATGGTTTTTTTCAGCACACGTTTAGGCTACTTTGACGTAATTTTACATCGATTTGAAAAAATGGTGCACTGTAAGCTCCAAGCACAAAGTATTGTTTACTCAAAAAGATGACGTCATTACATTTGAAATACGTATAGCTACCTGTACCTATATGCTTTGGGCTGAAGTCTTCTGGGCAATTATCACTCTGGACTCCTGTGGCAGATGACGTAACCCCGGTCGGTGTTTGCTGCTTACGGCGGAGGTGATCATGCTGCTGGTGACCTTGATTTACTCCCAGAAAAGACTTAACACTCAACAGGGGGTTTTGGCCGAAGAGAGCGGCATTCGTCCAGTTGTTTAACTTTCCAATCTGACATGTGTATATTCCATGGTTTGGAAGAAAGGCTGGGTGCTGAACCAGAGGCGAACCGTGACTGGCAGGAGCAGAGGGTGACATGGATTTCACAGAGTTGTCCGGACTAGTTGCTGTCTCTGCCAATGACCATATTTTTGGCTTATTCACTGGCAGTTGGCAATTGCTTTGTCCGCCAGGAGACATCAGTCCAGTGTTTTTTCTATCAGATCTGTCAACAACTTTGTGCGTTTCAGCTGCCAACGACGGTCTTTTATCTATATTTCCCTCTTCAGACTGATCTTTCCCATCATCGTCCTCCTCATTACTTTGATCCCCGCTGTTTTCGTCAACCTTGTCGATATCTATGCTTTCTAAGTCAATTTCCTCGTCGTCTTCGTTCTTCTCCACTTCCCCTTCGGTGTCACTATCGAATATTTTGCCATCTCTGTCTTCTGCGCTTCTGCCCCACGTCACCTTATTCTCCTTCTTGAGTCTCCGCCTGGCATTGGCGAACCAGGTGGAGACCTGCGTCAGGGTCATCTTGGTGATGATAGCCAACATGATCTTTTCTCCTTTGGTGGGGTAGGGGTTTTTCTTGTGCTCCTGCAGCCAGGCTTTTAATGTACTTGTGGATTCGCGTGTGGCACTTTTTGCCCTGGAAGGGTCTCCGTATTGGTACTGTCCGTAGGGGTAAAATGCGGTGGAGGGATGGGCCGCAAAGCTAGCGGGGTGAACACCCGGGCTGTCCTTAAATTCATATTGTGAGCCCTTGGGAGAAAGAGGAGAAAGTTGACTTAAATACATAGCCTATCAAGAAATCTCACAACATTTCCCTGATAATAATTATAATATATAGCATACAATATTAGGATATGCCTAATATACATCTTGCTTTCAAAAGGGAATATTGTAGCGTGAGTGTGTAGGCCTAAGTAATCAAACTACGAACTTAAGGGCCACGGCATGCGTGAAACTATTCCGAATTTAGAACAGCATAAAAACAAGAAACAAATTCTACAAGCAATACTACAAGCATACACATACATACACAATTATTTCGCTCGCGTTGAGCAGAATAATGACGCATTTGATATGCTAACATATCACTTTTTAGGGAACAATTTGAAACCTGCTGGGTTTATAATGAAATAAAGCGTGATGAGGCAAGACACAGTGTGTTCTAGGCAATATACTCAAATAGCAGCAATACGCTTTCTGCATAATATTAACCCATTGCGTTCAAGGTAATAAGGCAATACAGAAATTACTTGTAAAAAAACATTTTGCGATGAATAATTAGATAGATGATAATACAGCAGCGAGACAGATATTATTTTGCATTTCTATATAGCCTACTATAATAGGCCAATATCGTTTTGTGGTCTGCACGGAAATAGCTATCGGTAAAGGACATTATATAAACATCAAGGCTTCTTCAGAGGATCCCTCTCTTTTTGAAATGATACAAGCCATTCATTATCAGATTAATGGCATTTACAGATATTTTACTGAAACGAATGATGTAAACAAAATTGTTGTAATACTAGCAAATGTGACATGCTATATGCATTGATCTAGCTGAACAAAATTCAGGTTACATGAAATAATACTTATATTATGTTTCTAAAGGCAATGTTTAAAGTGGTACTATCTATCATCACGGTAGAAATATATCCGAACTGGTTTTGGCAAGTTATATTTAAAAAAGGTGGACCGAGTCAACATAGGCCCACACAACTTGTCACATTTTCTCACAATTATAGAATATGTATCCAATAGTTGTAGCCTACGTAGTATCCTACATACACAGCTCCGTTCTTTGTATCAATTTAAAAAAGGACATCTGATATATATACCCTTCTCTCCAAGTCAATTGATAGTTTGTATTGTTTTATACACAGTTATAATTTTTCACTCAATATCATCCGTCTAGAGTGTGTGTTTTAATTCATCTCAAGTGTAATGTATTTTATTTTGAAATCCGAACTAAAATATAAACTTTACATTCAATAAAAATCAGCACAACGTATGCAAAGATGTATGCAACAATTCCGAACAGATTTTGGTTTGGAAAACACTAAATAATAAACAATTCATTCTTAATATTTATTAAACAGTTACGTTAACATTACCATTAAATGTTTACGTAATGCAGTCTGGACGTATGCCTAGCCTACGCTATTAGGCTACTCGTGAACGAACTCGTGTGTTTTTACCGAGTTTTTTTTCTCCTCCCAGTGACCTATTAGCACAACGATTTTATATGCATCTTAATGTGTTTCTTTTTAAAAATTAAAGAATTTAAGTAGTTCTTACCAGTTGAGAGAAGAGCGCTAGGTCGGCCCTCGTATACGGTAGAAAAGCGCTATAGTTGTGCGCTGAATAATGGTTTGCATACATTCCCAGCACCGACGTGACTGCCGCAGCTGTAGCAGACGTATTCGCACCGATGTCAGAGCCGTTTCCCCGAGCTGATGCAGCCAGCACCCCTGGCCGATCGCAGCTGTGTACCGCTTGGGTGGCACTTAAATACTGGGGGTAACTCAACTGGGGTAAAGACATTGCCTCTACCAAATGGCACGTAAAGTCAAGACAAAAACAATCCAGAAAGAAAAAACAATATAAAAACAAGGAAGTAGGATTGGAAGTGACCTAGTACTAAAGCAGTGCGGAAAAACGACTGTTCGACTAGGTGCCACTTTCTTTGCAGTAAATCCCTTGGATATGATCAGATCAGCAATTGAGCTCTAACTGATGTGCCTGCTCATACGTCCCGGGGCTAATCTCTCAGACTCAATTTGAAGTTGATGATTTGATTGGCATTTCACTTGAGCTGTAAACCCCTCCCAGTTAGCATGCCGCTTTTTCATTGGCTGGGGGCACTTTTTCCTCTGCTGTGAGGATTGTGTGCAACACGTTCAGCACGAGGTTCTATTTTCTGAAGCCCTGACTGTTTATGACAACTCATCTCCTCGATTTCACAGCTGTCCAACATTAGGACGCTGTACAAGATGTAGTGCGGATCAAGAACTTCCTTTACTCACTGCAGGTTTTAAGTCGGAAACAGAGGAAATAAAACCAACTTTTTAAAGTTTGTGTTATATAATAATGTTTCTAATAAGTGCATATACAGAGAGGAGAGAAGTCAGAGAACTGAGCTGTGTATTAGTTTAAAATGCAATGATCTATATATGCAATTATTTAGTACAGAGACATAATTATTGAGAACAGTCATACATTGAATAGGGATATGAACAATTAACCTCCAAATCAACTACAAAGGAAGCACCACAGACTTACAGTGCGCGGTTCTGATTTAAATTCGCGAAGAATGATTTAAGTTGAAGACCTTCCGTGCTGTCCCGTTCGTCTAACATGCTAAGCCAACTCGGAGAACAGAAAATGATAATCAAGATTGAATATGTTTTGGGATCAACACTGTTCAAATATATAAACTTTTTTATATAGTTTTTTATATAGATTAATCTGCCGATGGATTCCGCATCACCGTCTTTTGTTTTTTCTTGTAAATCTGTGTAGGCAATTTAAAATCCACCCGATTGTGTATATTTATCGACTACTGTAGATCCTTTATAGTAATATAACTCAACCATGCACGTCATAGCGTGTAGCCTAGCCAACATATTAAAAGGTAACATAATAAACTTACGTATAATACTATTATTATTATTATTATTACTACTAATAATAATAATAATAATAATAATAATATAAAAAGGTGCTTTGACATTTTTTCATTGGTGACAAAATGACCAACCTTTACAAAAAAGTACAAAACAAATTATACATTAAAGGGACAATATAGGCTAATATACTTGTATGTGACGGTGGCTGCTCTTGCGTTCATACTGCAGGCTGTGGTTGTTTCAAAGGATTTGGTAATTAATACTCAAGTGCTAAATGAAGCCAACGATTTTGACCTGCTCCAGATGGCTGACAGCTGATATGACAGCGCGAGGATCCTTTCAGAATATCTGAGGGTATTGATGGTAATCAGGCGAGCACGCGAGAAAGGAGGAATGGCAGTTCTGATAACCTGCAGGAAATTTAGCGGGGATAGAGATGACTGCGAGGAAAGACTGAAAACCATCTCCGGATGGGCAAGACAGAGACGTTGAAAGATGACACTTTAAAGTCAATTAATTACATGGGAACACAAATTAGGCTAAACTTATACTAGGGAGAAAACGAGCGGCTTCAGGACAACAAATCACCTACACTATTAATTGAATTATGGGACATTTTAAGCTGCCATTGTTAAGTCGCAACATAACCAAATATTAAACCAATGAGCCAGCTTCGCTTTGATCTACAGTAGTCTCGATGGCATGTCTAGATTTTAAGCGTGACATAAAACATTTAAACTGGATTTGAAAAATTGATGCAAAACGAAAAAAAGAAGTGATGACCAGGGGTGTTTTTTTCATTTTTTGGAAAGGGGGGGGGTGTGACTTTGATATCTGATTGAGCTAATGGGTATGTTAGGTAGCCTGAACAATCAATCAAAAATATTATGTGAATCAACATTCTGCATTGCTTCTTATTGTCAGATTAGAAGACAATATTACTACACATTTCATATCATTATGTATATATGCATTATGAAGGTTGTTCCTGGATGCAAATGGCAGTTTTTAATTGGTCTGAGTCTGGGTTCACTCTTCTCCAGTGAATTACATCCTAAACCAGAGCAATATAATGCAGTACAGGTACTGCTGCAAGCTTTGTAAAACTTCTGCTTTTCAAATTCTGGAACTGATGCCATTAAATCAGACTGCCAGCACTAAGCATCCAGTAGAGGGGAGATCAAAGCAGGTAATATGGGTTTCTGCTATCTATATATTAGATACAGTTTGAACTTTCAATGCTATTAAAATGAACTAGGTACTATTTGTGGAATCCTCTGTGCTGAAGAACCTTGACAAACATCTACAGTCAAATAATATTTTGTGCCCTGAGCTTTCATGCACAGTTTATGCAGGGCATCATTCACTTAATCCTGAAAAAAAAAAAAGATAACCCTTACCTTAAAGCTAACCCTTCTTTGCCATTCAAGGTGTGAATATCCATTAGAATTTAATGATAAATTATACAATCCAGTGGTTATGAACATATTAAAAGCATATGAGAAACTTTCACCAGGCATCTACACATGCATTTGAGCTGTATGTACAAACCTAGATTTAAATATTATTACCACAGTACTCGACGTGCTTTATAATAGTTGTACACATGAACACCATACACATCTACTGTATGGCTCCTACAGTAGCATACATCGAATTATATGGTAAATCCTGCATGATAGTATCTGATATTTCAAACCGCTCTAATATCAGTCAAAGACAGAAATATTAATTTCCAAATGTAATACACTGTATCTTATTTCAAATGCGTGCTCAAACCAGACACTGAGTAAAATAAAGCATGCAAATCAAATATGTTCCCAGCGGATACAATTTTTCATTCAACTTACAGAACATGGCTAATTGAATCTTAAAGATGTTTCCCACAGAAGGAGTTCTGCATATTAAAATTTTCTTTGAAATGTCTACATAAAACTGGTGGTTGTTGTAAATAAACTGATAAGCAGACATAAAGACAATTTGAATCATTTCATTTGAATCAAGCTTATGTGCTTTGCTGTCCCTTCATTATAAAAAAATGGGCTTTAACAATTATTAGCTATAATTGTTCTGCTGTTGTCAATCATTGGTATTGAGGTGGGTATATCAAGTGTATTTCCTTTCGATTTTCCCGATGTTTGAATCCCGAGAAGTCTTCATTTCTCATAGACTTTAAAATGTTCTATAATTTTTTTTTTTTTTAAGTTGAAATCTTTTTTTATAGCAAATATTTAAAGTATATTAACAAAAAGGACTTGACTGCTAAACAACACTTCTAGGTTATGTGTTTTTTTATTAAGGTTGTTTGCGCTCAAGTACAAACACATTTATAAATAATTGAGTCCCATTGTCTACAATGAAATCCTGCTTAACTTGTGCTGCATTCAAATAGGGCTTTATCATCATCATCATCATCATCATCATCATCATCATCATCATGACTGTCAACAGTTCACACATTAACGCCATACAAGTTTTCCTCTGAAAATCCAACGGATTAAGGGTACCTTCATTTCATTTTGCCATACCCTGCCCATATAGTTATGATGTATATCAAACCAAATAAGCCTCTTTAAAAATCCTATATAGAGAACCTGACCAATCTGTTGTATACAATTATCATCATCCACTAGATGATGTTCTAATTTTACAGTCAAACAGGTAATGAGGTTCAGCACTCATGCACGTGATAATCCCCCCTTGACTTTGTAATTATATGAGCAAATAATCATTATTTCATGCTCAAGCAGTAAATGAGGTTGGTGGGAAGTTAATTTGCTCTTTGCCCTGTGAGGCATAGACAAGAATTTAATGATTTAATTACAGTTGTTAGCTTCTTTTGCAAGTGGGTCCACTTGAGCCCGAACATTTTCTTAGCCTAACATCAAGAGTTTGGGCACCTGTTTTTTTATTTTTATTCTTCATTTTTCACAAAGCTCACAAAATAATTAACACCTTACCGCCATTTACATTTTTATAAGTGAGGGAGATGGAGAATCAGCATGGCATTTTACCAGCCTTGGAAAATTATTATATCTCTATTGCCAAGGTAACCGCAGCCCCGGAACTCAAACGTACAAGATAAGAAAGGAAAATCAGCCACATATTAAAACCATGTAGACTTTCTTTACTGCCTACCCATCCACAGTATATGTATTTGTCATACTACTACACTGACAGCTATGGTGAGGATAGAAATAGAAGCCAATCCCCCCACCTGCCCACCCCTAGTCCAAAAAAAAGGATAATATGATTTTTCCACACATTTTTGTAGCCCAAATGTCCTTGTAACCTCTGTGGGGGGGAAAAAACAGTTACGGCATTCCTCTGAGCAATCCCAAGGGAGGGTAATGGTTTGTTGATTTTTGAAAAACAGTGCTTGGAGCTATACAATTCTACAGCAGTGGTCACTACTTGTTTATTCGTGCAGGGGGGGGGGGGGTTTAAAGAGCAGGTAGAATCTTGAGGAGCCTTTTAACACGTATATGCTAAGGCTACCAAATAATTAGTCTGTCCTCACTTTCCTTTTTATTGAGTCCTGAAGCTTCACATCTGGGGCAATTTGACACAGTTTGAATTGCTCTCGCTCTACAATTCAAATTTGACACAGCAACAAAGGGAATAACTAGAGAAACAATGGGTGGTTTCATTTATCATGAAAAGCACTCGCAACAGATTTCACTGTATTTTGCTTTCTCTTATAATTATGCAGTCTGTGCTGCCATTAGACATGTGATCTTTGTTTAAACCTGAGCCGGTTAAATATTTTGCCAAGAATTATACCAATAAGAAGTTAAATTTCCCACAAGAGTTTAAGTATGTATCACACTGGAAACTCAACATGGTAAAGTTACACTCCACAAATATAAAACGATTTTTTGATTGAAATTATATCCGTTCACTACCCTGCTCCAATTCTACTGTTGCCTTGTGTAATACTTCTTCTGAAACAGGACAGCCAAAATCCATTTACAGAGTTCAGAGGCTCACAATGTGAAAACTGGATCACACTCTCTTGAATTCTCCAACTTTCACTACTTTTGGTTGTTCTACTTACTTGCTGTGCCGAAATGTACCATGGGACTGCTAAAACACTGCATTGTGAATTGACTTCATAGAATAATAGAAAGAATAATACTATTCCTGTTTAATTGGGTATATTTTCGGGAAGCAGCTCCTGCTCTGTGCTTCCCCCTCTTGCTCGTGCTTCAGTGTGCTTTGTTAAATAAGGGCGTGCTGTGATCTGTGACCGTGGGCAGATTCGCAGCGTGTTTGGAAAGGTTGTTCCGCCAGTGTGTCCGTTCGGCCTCCATCTGCTTCTATCTTATGTGATTTCACTGGGGACAGGGGCTAATTTTGCAGTCAATTAACACAAAGTACACTGTTGCCCCCCCCTCCCCCCACTCCCTACCGCCCCTCCCGCCACCCCCATGCCCCCAAGGGTCTACTTGCCAGTCTTCTCTGTCTTTTGGTTGCAGCTTTTAGATGGTGACATTTTCCCTCCCTGTCCCCTCCTTGTGCAATGACCTTTGTGACACTGTTGGCCAACGCTGTCCCCTGCAATGACAGGCTTCAGAAGAATATGCATTGACATTTGAAATCTTTTTTGTTGTTGTTACTGCTATGGATATGTACACACATTCTGTAAAAGCAGTAAGCATAATGGTTTCCTTTAAAATAAAAAAAAAAAAGTGTATTCTTTATCATAATGCTTTGATTTTTTCCCCCTTTGAAGCTGCATATGGTAAGCCTTTTTGGGTAATTATTTTTGGAGAAACTATGGGTCCAAGACCTCTATTTCTCCCTTGCCCTATGTCACTGTTAAAACCTTCTCTGCCCCATACTGTACCTGTCTATGTTTCATGCATACATTGTGGTAATGCAATATTCAGGAGGATCTGGCAATGAAGGTTAAATATGTCTTTTTTTATTTTATTTTTACAGTGTGACAGGCGGCCCCACAGGGGAGTCCCGGCTGCCTCATGATCAGGGGAGAAAGGTCTTCTGTGTCACTCTAATGGGCTAGAATTACACTTGTATCACTGTCACTAGCATATGGGGAGATGTGGGCACCTCTAAGCTCAATCCTTCTCTTTTTAATACAATTTCAGATAGTTGGCAAAGATAGTTTGACAGAAAAAAAGGCAAGCAGGGCTTTCCAACATTTGTAACAAAGCCTTCACACAGCACTTACAGAAAAGACTGTAATTAAGAGCAGACCAGCCCTTGAACACCACTTTACGAAAACACTTAATAAGATGGGGAACTCATCAGTACCATCATTATGCAGTAGCAAACACATACTTTTCTACTGTATAATGATGGCGCTGAAGGCTTGTCCATCCTAATGAGTGTTTTTGGATGGTGGGAGGTAAAACTACCATTCTGCTAGTCCTTTCTTTAAACAACTTTTTCATTATTGCCAGTTTTTATGGTGTCTGCTAGCCTGTATTAGGAATACCCATTTTGTTGCATATTGACAACATATTTACTCTTCAGCTTGTTGTATTGTTGTTATGGCCGTTTCTTGAATATGTCTTCTTGGAATATACTATCGGTTGCTCACTATTCACTATTTCACTTGTTGGTTTTTCAATATTCTGAAATAGAAGTAAAGGCTCTTAGGAACTTGGGAGCAGGCCTACGTTGTAAAATACTCAAAACGTTAGCGATTAATTCGTCTCAGAGATGAATGAGTCTCCGTGTGCTGGATCACAAGGCTTATATCTTCCGGGGGGATTTGAGTTCTGGTCTCTCTGGAGGGGAACTGTGCGCCCACCTCATTATCTGACCTGAGCGGTGCAGCCCTCTCTAAATCAGCCCTCTCTCTGGGCTGCCAGTGGGACAGGGCCCCTGCTGGCCAGTTCACTGCATGATCGCACACCATCAGATCGGTCATGGCAGCCGTTAGTGTTCAGCTACATTTTTTTCATCAGCTTTTTGCACACAAATGATTCCAAGAAGAGAGCAAAAACTTATTTTCATTTTTATTTTGTATTTTTTTTAAGCAAGCAAATCTCTTTTTTATTCTTCACCCACTTTCTCCTCCTCCCTCCTCTCTCGGGAAATGTAATGTAGTGATCATGACCTGTCAGGAAACGGGATGTTGTCAGGATTGAGATCGGTGGTGATGTGGTCATGCTGTGACACAGAGGTCTACAGTTTCACGTATTTGTGGCATATCAGCTCTTCAAACTTCAACCTCCTGCTCATTACAGTAGGCCTCTATGTATAAATTACATCAGAGGTTAGTACAATGTGTTAGTTTCACCAGAAAGCCTAATTATTGGTGTGAAGCATACCAATACAAGTGCACCAAGCATACATTAAAAAAAGTATAATACCTGCAGAAACGCCTGGCTGCTTCAGTAGTCTGATAAAGACCGGGTACTGCTAACATTTGCTATTATTTTAAGCCACTGGATATACAGTAGGGAACCTCAAGGATATTTGGATCACCCAAGGCTGTTAACTTCTTTCTTTTTTACCCTTTTTTTTGGGGCGGTGGGGTCCAGAAAGTACATAAAAATATAAAATATTAAAGTGCACAGTGTAGTCCATCAGCCCAGTCCTACCTTTTACTATTGAAGAAAAAAATATTTCACTAACACATGGACTGGTGGACTGATAGTTACAGTAAATAGACAGACATAGAGACAGAGACATGGACAGGTAGACAGATGGAAAACGGAAAACATTCTCATATCTCACTATCCAGGTGGAAAGTCTGGCACGGGCTGAGTTATCTATTCATATTTGGAAAGACAACCTATCTGGAGTAACTTTCAAAATCTTCGATGATCACTCAAGTAAGGCAGATTCACAGGAACGAGGCTTACAACTCTGTGGCAGGATTGATTTAGGGCCGTAGAATACCATGCATATTGTTTTTCAAAATAAAAAAAGTTGACTCAACTCGCATCCCCTTGAATCAAACAATTTGTCAGTCAGTCCTCAGATAACGAGACAGTGGTAGCTGACTTTCAAATACGTAGAAGAGTAGCGAGCGAGTGGCAACCATTGAGGGAATGACAGCTTTGCACAAAAAAGGCGATCATGTATACAACGCTTTGTGATACTGCTGCACTTTGTCATGTGGAACATTATTCATGCCACAACATGGGACCACAGAACTCAAGCTGCGGGTTTGCTCTAAGGCTTGAAGCGGTGCTGTTTGAAAGCAGCGAGGGACTACCAAAGGCCAGGGATCACGGCTAATATGGCACCCTGAGGCCTAATCTTCTTAGTGGACCGGTAAAGTGAGTATCCTTTACAGAATCAACCTTCATCCAGCTGCTTTCAGAGCAAACGCTGCTCTGATTGCCAGCAATGAGACAATAGCCCATTTCTGGACTTAATCAGGTATTAGCCGCTAAAGTTGTAACAGAGCAGCTAATCTCCATATTTACTCCATCTGTGCTTGCAGACGTGGCTTGTGTTCTTCTGGTAGATCAAAGATGGTCAGTAAATATCAGATTTTGGGGAGAGGAGAAGGAGTAAGTTGCAGGATGGGCAGGCCACAGGCGACCCAAAGCCTGAAGGCCTCTTCCCTTTCAAGTTCTTCTTGCAGAAAGGGAGACTATTACATGGTATCATTTGGCATAAGGAACTGCGATTAATTCATTAATAAAAGAGCCGCACTGAACTGCAGTAAAGCAGTGCCAGCAGACAAAGGAAGGAATGGTTTGTATTGTCTGCAGATAAAATAGTAGGGCAATGACAATAATTCCCTTCTTCAAATTTCATCTATATTGATTCTGAAATATTATTATACCTAAGCATAGAACAAATAATTACTTAATTTTAAAACATATTTATGATATTTTTCTCAGAATGCTTTATATAGATCTACAATACTAGAAAGCCACCTTTTTAGATACCTATGAATGCATGCCTACATTTTTGTGTTGTGTTGTGGAGTTTTGTCTCAAAAATAGACTATCCGTTGTTCTCAAGAGACAAAAGATGTTACAAACAGCTAAAACACAAAACATCCCAAATTAAACACATGGAAAGCAGCAACCGACAGCCGTCCTCTGAAAAGTTCAATTGTTATATCCTGCTAAAGCAGCAGACATCTGCCCTGGGCAAACAGTGACATGTGGGCCCAGTATGGAACAGCGATCAGCGTGCCCCCATTGGAAACCCTGGCTCTCATTCGCACAGGAAAGGGACTAGAAAATATATATATTTTAGGGAGGTCCACCGTCATGGGATATTTCGACAGGTTGCTGGCTAATCAGGCTATTGAAGACATAAATATCCATTTGAATGTGGGCTTTAAATTGAGGGGGAACCATATGCTCCCGTCGCTCTCTGGAAAGCTTACAAAATCTCCTGTGTAAACCCCCAGCCCATCTAGGGACCTTTAAAGTAGCCCTTTTGGCTCTGGGGACCCCCTCATTAGTGTGGATTAACGATGGGATTGATAAAAGGAGGGAAAGTCAGGGCAGGGAGAGGAATGGGAGGTGGTAACTGCGTCAAACGCAGAGTCCATTCGGTTCACACTTTTTAATTATGGCTCACCAAAGGTGTCTGCTAGCCTGCACAACTAGCTAAACTCACCACTGCCTGCACATGAAGCTGGCCTGGAACCTCACGCTGTCTCTTAGGGTGAGTGAGTGATAGAGAGAGACAGAGGGGGGGAGAGAGAGAGAGAGAAGAGAGAGAGAGATAGAGAGAGAGAGATAGAGATAGAGAGAGAGAGAGGAGAGGGAGAGGAATGCGATGGGGATTCATTTGTCTGCTGCACATCAATAATGTGGACTTAATTTAATCAGAGATAAACGATTAAGATTTTTCTTTATTTCAAACTAAAATTACATCTACATTGATATCAGTATCTGCGATGGATTGGCGACCTGTCCAGGGTGTATTCCTGCCTCTCGCTCGGAACGCATGCTGGGATAGGCTCCAGCCCCCCCCCCACCCCCTGCGACCCTGACCAGGAATAAGCGGCTTAGATAATGGATGGATGGATGGATGATATCAGTATTGCATCGTATCATATACACCACCATTTTATGGTTGAAAATATCCACAGAAAAGCTTAAATATCACCTCATACGTTTTAAAAATAATATCTTAAAACACATTACACAATATTTATTTATTTAATTATTGACATAAAGTTGTCCCCCATACACCATTGTGTGTGGCATAAACAGAGCAGTTCCAGGTACACGGTGAAATGTTCACTGTTAAATAAACTCAGAGTACATTTGATCCCTCTTGGACTTACACAAACTCTTAGTTAAACATTGAACATTTTACTGTGTGTGGATGTTGGTGGTGAACCAGATGTCCTTTCTCAGAGGGTAAGGGAACAGACTGGCACATTCTGTTTATTCCCCTTAGTTTATGATTGCAGCTGTGGAGGAGGTGGCTGGGAAGAGGTGCTGGTGCAGTGTTTTTTCCCCTCCATCTGAGTCACTGCTAGGTTGAGGAGAGCCACAGTTTCTACTCTGGCCCTACAAATAGATTTTGAAGGTTGGATGAAAAATCTCACGGGCTGGTAGCAATTACCTAAAACGGATTTGCAACTCTGTGATTCATTGCACAAGAGGATGAAGTCGTTTAGAGACAATTCATTCATTTGGATCTCTTTTCTCCCTGTCCCAGCTTGCACATCTCAGACTACACCCCGGTTAGCATGTCACAAGTAAGTGTTAGATTTCCTATTCAAAGGTCTATTTCTGTGCCTTAAGAAGGGCTACAGTGTGCTCTCGCACACACAAGCTACACGATTCCACTGAGTCTACTTACCTAACGCCAAAGCTCTTAAATCATATTGGCTGAGTGTGGCTGGGTAGGAATTAGCGATACAATGAGACACACTTTCGGCAGAGTGAGGGCGGGAGATCATTAAGGTAGAAATGTTTGCCGTAGCTTTAACAAACATTTGGCCAATGGCACCGCAGAACCATTGCAATTAGTTCCGTAAGCTTTGTTTTCTTTGCACTCTTGACAAATACACCGACCAATTAAAACGAAACCAGACTGCAATGTGTGCACTTTTCTAGCCCAAGGCTCATTTTACAGTTAAAACAGAGTTTGTAATAAAGGATGTATTGCAACACTTGCTCCTTCTCTTCACAGCACAAAGAGTGTTCTTTTGAGGAATGGGGGAAATTGCCTTAGTACTCTACCATTTATTTAAAAGTTTGGTTTAATGAAGAAACCCCAACAAAAAAAAACCATAATACATTTTTGAAACCTGTCAAAATAAGAAACCTAATGATATTGTTTGTATTTGTGTGTTTATTCATTTTTTTATTTTATTTAAAATTTCAGTTATATGTCACGTCTCTTTATTTATCCATAATTAATTTGGGGTGGACATACAGGTAACTGCCAAAATAAAAGAAACACCAACATGAAGTGTCTTAATAGGGCAGTGGGCCACCACGAGCTGCCAGAACAGTTCTCAGTGCTCCTTAGCATAGACTATATATGTGTCTCGAACTCTAATGGAGAGATGCAACACCATTCTTCCATGAGAAATTCCATCATTTGGTGTATTGTTGTTGGTTGCAGAAAACGCTGTCTCAGGCACCACTCTAGATAGGTGGGAACCTATCCATAAATGTTCAATTGGGTTGTGGCCATGACATATGGTTTACATCGTTTTCATGCTCATCAAAAAGTGACCACTCATGCCCTGTGGATTGGAGCATTGCCATCCTGCAAGAGATCACTCCCATCAAGATAGAAATGCTTCACCATAGGATGAAGGTGATCAATGGCTTTGTGGTTATTGGAGTTTACCTTGCCCTCTAAGGGGTTGAGTGGACGTAAACCATGCCAGGATAATGCACCCCACACCATAACAGAGCTGCCAGAGCCCATCATTTACTAAAGGGTTTACTTTATTCTGTCAGTTAGCTGTATATGTACAATGCCAAGTCTATGAAATTATCCCTGCATCTCTTTCAGCATGGGTCAAGCCCACATACATGTAGGCATCTGGGACATGCCTTAGTTCACACTATACAGTGTACGCTAGGCCCTGATACAGTGTGATGACAGATTACTTAATATTCCAAGCAAGCCAAGACAATAGCTTTAGCCATGACAGATTGCCTTGCAGTAACCTGCTTTATGTTAAATACTTCATATGGTCCCCTGTGGACTATAGTGCCTCTTTTGGTAATGAATCGCTTTCTACTGTATTGTTTTCTGCAAAATCAGGTTGGTAGTCAAGGGTTTGGGTGACATAACCATCTGTCAAGTCCATTTGCTTTGTGAAAGGCAATGAACTATGCCCCATGCAATGGAGGAAGTCTCTTATCAGAGAAATATAGTCCTCTTTCTTCGTTCCAGAGAATAAATTATTTTCTTATTATTATATAGCCTCAGTTCAACCATCTCAATTTCCTGCTGGCATTATGTACTGTGAAATTCAAATTCACAATTTATTTAAATGTAATTATGCTTTAATATCCCCCCTACTTTGTCTTGGCTTGGGTCGTTGGTGAACAGCCTGCTCCATTCTGGAGAAACCATCTTCTGATCTTTGAATATGTCAGCTCTTATTTGTAGTAATCCTGATTTATCATTCAGGCCCAGCCTGAAGTCACGTGGAATGAAGATACTTTCTTATCTGTCAGCCCATTAAAAATAAAGTATGTGCTGAACTGCATGTATAGACTCTCTCTCTTCCCCTCTCTCTCTCTTTCTCTCACACACACACACACACCCACATACACACCTAGAGTAGTGTCTGCCATGATTAGAAGAATCTATATTCAGAATGATGCCCTCAATCCTTACTTATCTCAGCACTGCTTGGTATGGAAAGTGCTGCTTTAGCATCACCCTACTATATTGGCCACTGTAATCAAATAATCAGAAGATGATGTAGTTGCTGTGGTTTCCATGCAGTGCTTTGTCAAAGAATATGAGGGTGTTCCAACACAAGTGCACTTGCGGCCAATGATTTTGCTCAGGGCAGCTTTCAAATCCACGAGGGAACCCTAAGTCTCTCTAAGCCAAGTTCCCTCTGTGCACCAAAGAGAGCTGAGCCATTTACTTATTGCCTATGGGCCCTTTTTGGCGTTTTGTCAAGCGATGGGCTCTATACGGACTCACAGACACTATTTAATCAGCGATATCTGTCCACAGCCATGACCTCTGCCCCTCTGGAGATTTAAGAACAGTCTCAGAGGTAGTTATGCCTTGAAGTAAGGGGAATTATCACTCTCTTGGAGAAGGAGTCCTTTAAAAAAATGTGGAAAACTGGCTTAATCTGATTCATCTGGAGGGCTCAGAGGAGTGTCGGGACACTCGAGAGTGAAACCGAGGCGCACAGTTGACCGATCGAGTTAGCACCAAGCCAAACAAACAAGGCCAGAGGAAATGAAAAGGGCACGCCTGTGGCTTTTCTCCAGCCAAGGAGAGCGTCTCATTCAAATGCCTGATTATTAATATCTGCCACCTGTCGGGACAACTGTAAAAAGCGACCCATCCACCACCAGGACATACAAAAACAATCATGTCCAGGCACTCACGCATTCATATCATGCGACAATATCACGATGCACTTTTGAAATGACATTGGAATAAACAAACATTAGCTGTCTAGAACTCTATACAAGAGACCTACTTGGCAGTAGAGTAGGTTAAGTCATGCTGCTTCGCCCTGCCACTCAAATTTGTGAACACCAGTTCAAAGGATGCAAAGCACTCCTGTCTTCGGGAGACTGTTATCAGTCCCAGACGCTTAGCAAGGAGGGCAGGAAAGGTTAAAAGGGTAGGACTGTTCTTGTCACCATTTCGTAGATGAGCAGATGGGGGAGGAAACAGACCGAGTGTACCGGAATCTTAAACTATCCATATGTTGGAAGCCCCCAGCAACAAAAACTAAAGAAACCTTGAATAGCAGAAAGTCACAGCCCCCTTCCTTTGGCGTTCCAAGTTAATTATTTCATAAGATTCATCCCTGATGAAGGTGAACTCTGTGAAGTTCTACATACTTTGCACATGTTAGGTGTCAGAAGAGGAGTCGTTAGTGCAGTTTTTCATTTCATGCGCAAGTCTCATGGTAGCCTAGTCATTATACAGATAGACAAGCTCCTGTGTCACAGTGCCGATTGTAGGAGCAGTGTAAATGCAGTGTTGTAGCTCTGTGAGAAGAGAGACGGGGGTGACATGAGGCGGAAAGAGGCAGTTAGAATGTGTTGAAAATGGTACACATTACAGCAAATTATTGACTTACCAGCATGCGCACCACAATTTAGTGATTAAAGCTGTGAAAAATAATCGTAATTGCTGGTTATTCCTTATACTTTTGCAGCTGTGTGCTGCCGAGAATCACACCTTACAGATACTAAGATCAGGGAAGAAAAGAGGCTCTGCACTGATTTGAGTCTTCCCTCCCTTCCCCCGTTCACCCATTCTGGATCCACTTTTGATCAGGCTCTGGAATGTGCCGGTGACTTTCCGATAGGGAGGGCAGAGATTGTTTCCTTTCAACAACACTGAGGTAAAGGAAAGTGTTAAAGGGGCAGCCAGGGGTCAGAATAACACAGTAGGAGTGTCTGGGCTGAAAATGTGCTTAGCATATTGCCCTGTAACGGAAGGCCCCATTGAAAAAACCTGATGCAGCTTCAACCGGCGACTTAGCCATTACTCACGCCCTTTCAGGGTGTTGCTATGGAACGCACTGGCAACCACAGGCACATTCGTGCCTACTGTTATTCATGCGGGCATCCCCATTGTCCCCGGCTGTGTAACAGGTAATCATTAGGAGCCATAAAATAGCCAGATCTGAGACTGAATGGAGGTCCCTTATTCAGCAGCGGCCTAAGCCTCTGTGTTCACCCTCACTTGAACCGCAATGCTCGGGGAAACAAGACCCGGTTCTGCGGTTCCCACCTCACCCCTAGTGAGGAGCCGAAGAGAACACAAAGGGCTGGAGAGGAGGAGAAAGAAAAAAATACAAAAAACAACAACGGTGCTGAAAAGGAGCTAACGACCTTTTGCATATTGTGGCCGTTTCCATTGTTGCGGGGAGAAAAGGAGGGCCGGGCCGAAATGATGTAGGATGAGAAAGTGACAGGGGGAGATAAAGACGCGCCGTCAGCGCCCGCTCGTAAATTCCACAAAACATTAACTTCATCGCGAGGCAATTACAGTCTGTAATTGGCCGAACAAAAGACTCCACTTTGTAATTGGCCAGGTCTCAGCGTTGTTTTTTTCTGCGGCGCATAAAGTTCGGGCCTTTATATTCATGACATGAAAAGGTCCCGACTCACTTTTAACAATGGGGTGGGGGGTGGGTGGGGGGGATACTCTTTATAACAGGATCCCTTCACAAGGCTTAAGACTGCAATAATTCACGTTAGCTTTGTGTGGCCTCCGTCCATGGGGCAAGCGAGGGGGAAGTGACCTCTGTTAAATTGACAGCCACAGTGTTTGAGTCTAAACATTGTGCCAGTCAATCAAGCAAATGTTCAATAAAGGCAATTAAAAGACACAGGGGTGCCCAGATTAATGGACAGCAAAGCAGGCAACCAGATTGGGTCCATGGTTTGACATAAAGTAATGTTTTCTGAACCATTGTGTCCTCTTATGTACAGATTGATATAAAACAGGTGTGACTTTTACAGTCATTATATGCATGCTACTTATTAAGCAATAAATACAGTGCCCTAGGGTATTCAGAAGTTTGGAGCTTTCTTTTCTCTACTTTCTCTCTCTCTAGCTTCCTCTCTCTCTCTCTCTCTCTCTCTCTCTCTCTCTCTCTCTCTCTCTCTCTCTCTCTCTCTCTCTCTCTCTCTCTCTCTCTCTCTCTCTCTCTCACACACACACACACACACACACAGGCATGTGAAATTCCCACAGTGCATGCCTCACAAAACACGCTGTCATATAATGAGACAAGATAATTAGAGCTCAGTGAGAGAGGAGCACACGGGGCCAAATTTACTCAACAATTTCATGTGAAGTTGTGACAGAAAAAGTGGCACTAAGGGCTCTAAAAAAATGACGTGTGCTTTGTTAAGCAGTCTTAATGGGTCAAACCCGCGCTTCAGAAAGGCTTTTCGGGGATGATATCACTGTTCCTTTGTGCCTGATGCATATGTATTATCAGGATGAATGTGTCAAAACTGGGAGGGATGGATCTGGGGTCCATTAAGTATTCTGTTGAATTCACTGAAACCCACGTTCGGCTGTGCAAGCTTCATAGTTTTATGGAAATTTTGAGAGCCACGAAAAGCGGTCGTTAGCGCTTGCTTTTCGAGCCAAATATAATGTTGTATAAATTCGCTGCCACAAAGATGGTCAATGAACATCCTCAACTTGGAAACCTTTTCAGTTGCATTTCAGAACATTTAAATCAAAATATGAATATATATGCCCCCATCTAATGTATTTATCACCGCAGAGTACAGAGCATAGAGAAGGTCGCACAGGGAAATGAGAGTGGGTTTCAGTTTGTCACACGTATATTGATATCCCATGAATATTTACTTCTTACAGCAAATAATACGTTAATAATAATAAGCACATAACTACATGTATAGCATTAATAAGCGCATAACTACATCATCATGTGCTAGACACTTCCAGCCTAATTCTTAATTTAGTACACATTCAAATAAGTCATTTCAGAATTTGTTTTAAACAATAACATGTTTACATTCACATGCTACATTTGGTTCTCCTATACGAAATCTTTATAATATTGGAGCAATCATGGCTGCCTGGCAGGGTGATGCAACTAGGAAGAGGGTTATAGCAGGCCCGGCCTTTCTGGTGATGCAGTAATGCCGTTGTGTTGTGGAGTGAGATACCAGAGCTCGGTTCCCGTGTCTGACAAGAAAGCTCTTCACCTCCCCAGTCATCACAATATTATGAGGACGTCTTTAAGGAGAGAATAAGTTGAGGTTTTTTCACTGGCTGTGTTGGCTAAGCTGTTTATTAGCATAACCGCTGAGGTGTTCAGTTAGTCAGACCCTCACAGAATTTTCGGACGGAAGCACTGATGCATCTCTCCGAAGAACACTTCAGGCGCTGTGATAATACAATGTGCTGTTCCTGTTTCACATTTTCCATTGTGAGTCTTTTCAGTTCAGCCAATCCAGTCAGTGTTTGTCTGCTACCATGTCTATTGTTTAACTATTAATTATTACTATACTATGTGAAACTCAGTGTTGGATAGTGGATAATTAAGTGGATATGGATCATTAAATGATTAATCATCCATTATTTAATTTCTCTCTCCATGAGTACAAATTGCCCAATATGGATGGCTCTGAAGTCACACACATTTTGAACTTCCTGACCTTCTTACATCTGGGATTTCAGGTAGGGGAGAGGCAGCTGAATGCAGGGTTGAAATCTAAGAAACCTATTTCCCAAGTGATTTTTGGGAGCCCTGGACTAGCTAAATTTTGGCAGGCCCCAGGGAGGAAAAAGTATGCCTATATAAACTACTGCATTAATCTCTATGAAATTCAGACAATAATGGCAATAGCATCTTGTGAAACAGAGGTGGTAGAAGGCACTACGATAATGCCTATATCCAGTTTACAGACAGAACAGCATCATGCAAAACAGTAGTAGAAGCATATACATCATAGACCGCACCACATTTGAGTTGTGCGCTAACAGACATCATTTATAGGTGCTACTTGTACATAACAGACAGTAGCAGTTAGTAGCAGCAAATTCCTTCTAAGTCTCCACTAATCTCTGAGCACTAGTTATAAACAAACTAGATATTACTATCTTGCATGAGTTACACCATGCAGATCTAGGTAGTTGATTACTAATAAGAAATAGTCACATCAATGACAATTCACCATGGAAACCACCCGAAATCAAGAAGCCTAATGTCCATCCTCCAAAATGCTTCCAGTCAGCCACTGGATCTACTGGTCAACCTTCCACACTGCTAGCCACCAGCTGAGCTGCTGCAGTTACTGCGCCAAGTGAGCTAGCAACCAACGCAACCGGCACATGCAGATTGCAGGCACCCATGAGGATTTAATCCAGACTGCGGGGGGGGTCTGTCACTATACTAAGAACAAGTGCGTCTGATTGATACAGCACCCGGTAGCCATTTCTTTGGTAATTCTGTAAACTGTTGACATACTCTGATGGAGTATTGCTGGATGCTATTGCTACTGACTGTACCCACTAGTATCTGATGAAACAGTTGCAATCTCTTCCACCTGTTCTGTGTTAATGCATAATTGTGGAGGATCTCCTTTAAAAACTTACTTCTGCTGAGTGGGAGAGTTTCACACTGTACACACAGATCTACTAACTTTAATTATAATGGGTGAGAAAACCCATCTGTCAGCATTGCTTTGTGACCCTTGCATATTTAAAGCCCCCCAGTGCTTGCACCAATGACCCATCCTGATCTGAATATTATTTTCATAATGTAAGCGGGACTTTAACTAGACACAATGCACATCTGGAATAGACAATTTGACTTGTGTTTGTATTACCACCCTCATCAGTTAGAATAATACATCTCCTTAGGCTCTGATAATGAACAGGAAACATTTAGGAAAGTATTGAGTGTAATGCAAATCTCCTCTTTTTCGTAGCACAGACAGGAGAGGGCAGCCAGAGAGTATCAGGAAGGCAGTCCACATCCACTGCACACTGCCCACTGTACAAAAAGGCCAGACAAATTCCAAACTTATCTTTCCTGGCAAGAGAATATAGAGTTTAGATAACAGACATTTAATACTTAAATGGGAGGGGTTTATTACAGCAGAAGGAATCCTCCCTGCAAAATGAGGCCCGGAAAATGTGTTATTTTTGTACATTTCAACATTTTCAAACACTGATGTCACATATAAAATCATACATATCTGAAATGCCATTCATTCATGGCTCTTTTATATGGAAAGAATAGCTTTGATGTTTAAAATACATAATTCATATAACATTTGTGATATAATAAAGTTATTTCAAAATATGGGTAAACAAAATGTATTCAAGTTGTCATCACAAGAAAAAATGGTCATGGATTATGTTTTCATCTTAATTTGTCAATTCAAAATTCAAATTAACAATGACCAGACTAATCGTAAAGAGGGAAGCCATTTTAAAGATAGTGAGTTGTAAAGAAACAAAGCTTTCTAATCCAACAGAAAAAGGGGTTATACACTCTCCAAATGAGCATTTCTATATTGGGGGAGTAACAACAATATGGATGGCACATTGCTATGACAGAGTGTTAAATAATAAAGTAATATCCTATGGACATATTTGATTATATATTTGATTATATAATATTTGAGGTAACTTGTAACGTATGAATATAATTAAAATTGTGTATTAAGTGTATTAATGTTTTAAATATTGCAATGGCAGGGATGCAGAAGTAAGGTTAATGATAAGGACATCCACAGTTGGCAGTGTATTTACTGGAAAGCACTCATAAAGATCCTGAATTAGGTCGATTTTATTTTACTGTACTTTATATTTTATTTACATACAGTAGGGCTTGTGTTTGGTTTAGCTATGGATTTATTTGTGAATGTGATACAAATCAATTATCTCATCATCTACATTTACCCACATGCTTCCCCAACAGTAGGACTGGATCAAATGAGACTAACCAGCTATGTTATCTTTTAATGTACAGTACCCTCCAAAATCATTGAGCCTTGATAAAGGTGGACTTTATAGGCTGTATAGAATAAACAATACAGGTAATGACCTATATAGTATGCTTAAATTTTTTAAATTATATTATTTTATACTAATACAATAGCTCATTAGCTGTATTGTTTAGTTCATACAGCCTTCGTTGCTTATCTTTATCAAGGGTGCAAATAATTTTGGAGGATACTTCATGGCTGACAGTGGCAATTTTCTCTATATTTTATAATGCATATTTGTTAAGTTTGCTATTTGTAATTTATAAAAGCCATATGTGTTTATATATATATATAAACACTATATTCACTATATCAAACTGAATTTGGACATTATAGAGTTAATGTAAACAAATGTAAATGCATCTTGTGACCTTCCAGTCTGCTCCAGGTCTTTCAATGCTTTGCAGGTCAAGCATCCGTAATGCTTTATGTATGCTTTATGTGACACTCTTGAATATATGCTGCCAAATAATTGAGCTGCATAAATAATTCATAGTTTATTAAAGCAGGTAAAATTGCTTCCTGGGCACAATGTGATGTCTGCTATCCTAGTAAAAAAATGTAATAAATAAAGACAAACCCTCATCACCCTCGCCCCCCACCCCCCCCACCCCCACACTCCCCAAAAAAGAGGGAAAAAAAGCCCATGGTTGGTTTTAGATGCACTACAGTGCAGGGGTTTTAAGCACGGTAATGATACTTGTGGGACCACAGTCCAAGGGGTGAATGGAATACGCACAAAAGGGCGGTGGGATAAATCTGCCCATCCCCCTTTGACTGGCGCCGTAACCAACCACCCTCCCAGACAGGTAACATTCTCTTTTTTTGCTGAATGCGTGGACTCCTGAATTGGAGACAGCATTGTCATCACTCCGATATCTACCCCTGTGTATCGGCCTGGTCTAATGTTTCCTCACTCTCGTCCTCAGTGCTTTCCATGATACAATAATAGCAGGGTGTCCCACGGCCTTACTGTAGCAAAGGCTGACCAGCACATTAGAAACTAGATTCTGTTTTGTTTTTGGGGGGGGAGAGGAGGGGTGCAGAATCATTGTAATTGATAAAAAACCTGCCCTCAAAATGTTTAGTGCAACATAATAATGATTTTGGCAGGGGTCACCTGTACCTGTCGTACATCATCACTAACTTATTAGACCCTGAGTCAATTAGCCAAAGACAAACATTCCAGACAAGCCTAGCATTGAGCCAGGGAAACAGAGGAGAAACTATCCTATGGGCACCACTGGCAGTGGGGAAGAAAAGCACTATTATGGTGTAATGCCTATACAGTATGGAGACTTAGCACATTATTTTTCTACTGACTCCGATTACAGCCAAACATGCCCTGGTATAATAGGGCGGTGAAAAGAACCTTTCACCTGAACACTATATGCAATATTCCGCATGGATAGCTGAGGACTAAACATCCCATTCAAGCGTCCAGATTGTGTCAAAGACCAGTTTGATGGTTTATTAAGGTCAAAGGAGTACGGTAATAACGTCTGCTACAAAACCATGGGAACCTTAAACCCCACTGTCTTGCAATGAAAAGCGAAGATAGCGCTTCCTTGCAATTGTTTCTTAATACTTACAAATTGTCTTTTCATACGACGAATAACATAACGATGTGAGTGCTGAACAATTCCTGGTTAGCGCAGCAGCCGAATCCCCACATGGGATGCAGGAACGATGTCTCGTTCAAGTTGCCAGACCCGATATCGGCAATTATCTGAGGGGTGGTCTTTATGTGAAGGAGTGCAATATTTCCCACACATTTAAAGCCAAACATTTAAATATAATCTATTGCCTGGGTGCCATTAACATTTCAGATTTTTGACTCACATTTGTAAACTTTGACTCACAGTTAAATGCACTGTTACTTTTTTCATTTCGGCAATTGTCAATATTAACTCTCCATCCAAACTGTTTTTGTGAGGAGAAAAAAGGTCAAAAAGTCAAAGTTGCAGACAAATGTTGATTGAATCCAGGCCTATGTATGATGTTGTTTATTTAAGTAATTAACGTTATTTAGAAGTGTATATGTATGTCTTCCTTATAGTGTAATACTAATACAAAGAAAAAAATACAAAAAGTAATAAATTGCCTTGAAAGGCAGTAATTACATTTAGAAAGTGTGTGTGTTTAGAGATCAAAATATTTTGAGTATTACGAATTGAATGTGCAACTGCTCTATTAAAAATTGCATCCACATGCTTTCAGTAATTAAACTCAAGATTGCTGGAATGGATGTATGATGAAATGTGCATCTACTGTCTTCTATAATGCCATAAACATAAATGTTTTAAACATCAATTTACAACCTCACTGATTTATTCATGTGCTTTTTCCTGTGCACATGAATGTGGTATTGGTAACCAAAATTATGCTGTGGTCTGATGTAGATGGGATAAGCCATCTGTGGGACCATATTCACTCAGCTCCATAATAACTGTCAAACAGCCTGTGTGTGTGTGTGTGTGTGTGTGTGTGTGTGTGTGCATTCATTCATGTGCATGTTTGCGGGAGTGTCTGCATACCTGCACGTGTGCATGCATGCATGTGTGTGTGTGTTTGTGTGCATTCACGCATGTCTGCATGTGTGCGGGAGTGTCTGCAAACTTGCACGTGTGCGTGCATGTGTGTGCGTGCATGCGTGCATGTGCATGCATAGGCGTGTTTTCCATGGCTTTAATTTAGTACAGTTGCCTGACACTTCATACTCCTTGGCAAAAAATATATGAATTTTTGAAAAACTGTCATCTGCTCTAGGGGCAGAACCATTAATGCATCTCGTTCATATTCTTCCCTTATGATAATTAACTGTTCAACAGTTTCGTTAAAGTGCTTTACCAGGTTTTGTAGCAATGCACTTTCATCATTTTAACTCTGCAGGTATTGTATTGCTCTTCATATTGCACACGTGTAATATACTCAGAGGTCACTATGCTACTCTGTATAATATCTCCCACAGATTCTACAGGAAACTAATTATACCACCAAGGGTAGAAGCACAGTGTTTCTGTGACCCATTGATTTTAATATCTGCTTTCGCTATACATAGAATGTGAGTATGTTCTGCAGTGTTAAAATGCCATGACATTTGGCCTCTAAGAGGAAAGTATAAAGGGTTTTATATTAATTGTGCATGTAATGTACAGAGTTTACTAAAGTGCTCTGCTGGACAGTGTCCAAATACTAACAGGCTGACACAATAAAACACAGGGGTGGTTTTATTTAATAACAGCTGTTGAGTACTTTGCAGTATTACTATAATCAAGGTTACTGTGGTGGCCTTAACAGTGAAATAAGATGCTACCCTCTTACAAAAGGGCTTTCTGTGCTGTATGATACCTGATGGGTTTTAACATGTTGTCTGCACTTCTCATTTATTTATTTCGATAACCAGGCAATGTAAAACAATGCATGATAAATTATGTTAAACAGTTAACTTTTTCTCCCAATTCGGATTGCCCAAACACTGAAACTTCCATCGTCAATTTGGAAGAGCACAGACAACCATGTATTTTCTCTGCACCACGTAAACAGCTAATGCAGGCAGACTGCAGGAACCCACTAGTGTCTAGTGCGGAATGAGGCAGGGGATAACCTTCCGATTAATTAACCCCCACACTTGGGCAATGCAATGTGCATTTCAGTCAGCGCTGGCATGGCCACGATTCAATTGGGGAGCTTAAGTTGTATTTGCATTTTAAACCAAACCACCAAAACATACACATTGGATGAATGTATGCATAGATTTTTTCTTTTTTACACCAATGTCAGCTATCTCATGCAAACTAACATTTATGTGGTGGCTGTATCGAGTTAAATAACAGAAGAAATAATACTAAAATAAATTTAAAAAAATTTGGCGCTTATAAAATCTGGAACGCATCCATATGAGAAAAGAAACCCTACAGCTGTCCTTTGCCTCATTGCCAACAAACTATTGCTCCAGAAGTACAGAATAAATGGCAAACCAGATGGTTGTATTCGTTAAACTATGATATACCATATTCCCAATATAGTTCACTACTGTGGATACTGCGGCCAATAGAGAAAATAAAAACGGCCTGAAGCTACTTTTGCATGACCACAGTGTCCCATGCAATCATGTCCAATGTAGAGTGCCTTTATATTGGTGAAAAAATAATTCTGACTATGCAAATTGTTTATCAATGGAGAATGTTACATCTTCTGGGAAATATGGAGAGAAAGGCATTCAGTTAGTGTATTTAAATCAGCTAAATTTGGCAGTCGGGTTAAAGGCAAGCGCTGACAGAACTTACTGTCGTATTGGTAAGAAAGGTTGTGCATATGGTAGGCATTCACACTATCTCTGCTCAGCTCAGGTTTTTTTAGCCTGATTGAATAACTCAGCGGATTTGGAATGTGGATCATATACACAGGCCGGGTGAAACTAGCTATCGCTATGACAGCATAGCTGGGAAATTTAAATATCAAAAGGTGTATTCTCTAAATGAGTGGGAGAACTGAGAGTACTGTCCATTATCCGTTGGGACTTTCATGAGTTAGTCAATGCGATATCAACAGAAACCCCACCATTGAGGGAAGGACTATAGCATTTGGCTAATATTAATATTAATATTATTACTGATTTTATCTTATGGAGAAAAAAAAATGCTCGTCCTTCACACCTTTATTTCTGTACATTCTCTGAATCACAAACAATACCATGTAAACAAACAAAAGTGTGAGGGGGGGGAAAAAACTGTTTTCCATCTCAGTAGATTAATTAAAGTGCCTCCAACTTGGCATCAGTTGGTGAAAATGATGTGCATGAATAAAGTGACTAATTAAAAAGATGCAGATTAACAGGCAAATAATGTTAATGAGGAGCTGCAATTCTGCGGTGTATTTGCATAACGTCGTCTATTTAAGGCGTTGCAAGGCTTGCGTTTGCATTGCATTAATAAAATTCAAAGAATCCGTGTGAAATGATTCGGTCGGAGTCTCCTTCTTCCACATGTGAACTAATAACAGACGTCCCTTTGGCAGATGCAGAGGTTATTATCTCAAAGGCCTGCTGAAGTGGTGCCATGTGCCAGTGTGACCAGCTGTTGGCAACTTTGGTTGCCAGCAAAGCACTAAGACAATTAATGATATTAGTCGAGTAGATTCATTATTTATTTTTGTGAATTCATTTATGCTGTCTGACTAGAATACATATATAAGGTGTTAAATTAAGTCCGAAACATTTTATTATTTAATGTTTATACTGTATCTGGTATGCATACATACGCACACACAAACATATACAGTACATGTGATAAAATATGTCAAAAATAATTTAAGCATAAACTGTAGTTACTTAATATTAATAATAATAATGACAATAATCATATATAATATTATCTTACTGCAGCTAGTGTTGTTTTTCTGTGTAAATAAAAAGGCAAAGTCATACACTTGAATGGTGCATTTTGGGCTCTCAAGAGCACATGGAATATGGCTCTGTCCTGTACCCACATCCTGCCTATGATCTCAGGAATTTCCAATTCCTGACTGATTCATCCACAGAACTTTCTGGGCCTCAAAAGGGATCAAAAGACCTCTCTGGTGCATCAAAAGTAAGATAGGCGTGAAAACCCACAACACTTATCACCAACAGCACCTTTTGCTACCATTACTAGCAATGTACTTGAAAGTAAAAGTCAAAAGCTCAGAACGCCTTGTTTTATAACGACTATCAGACCTTAACAAGCATCTTTCTTCAATGGTATAACCTTGTCTACCTTTTTCTACAAATAGTCCATATTCACCATATTTTACCAAGTGACATATTGTTCAGAAATGGATCCCACATATTTAACAGCAAATGTTATCACCTGTAAGATGCGTGAAATGTGAATAAATCACATTTATTGGTAAACATCAGATATTCACGGTGCTAGACGAGGGGACAATAAATGAATCAAGCAACTGTTTCTGTGGAATGATAGCCTGTTAAAACACTCAGGCACAGCGGTGCATCTGATAATTTGTTAAAGGTACATACTGTATTATGCTCAGCTTTGAGTGAGCAAAAATACGACGGCAACACACAACCTCTATAGCTGGGCACATGAACAGCTGGTCAATAACTTAAACATGAGGCCACACAACACACTCTCCAGACTACGGGGACTCCAAAGACAGCACACACGATCTTGACAGGGAGATGATGGATTAGTCATACATCTCAGCTCAACCATACAAACAAAACATCAGGATCATATGTTATTACAGTACACTCGATGGATAGAAATTAGCAGATGTTGATTACGTTCCAACACTGACAGCAAACTGGAAAAAGGGAAGAACATGCACACTTGCAAAAGCAGCCAGTGGCAATGACAGCATAATACCCCTGTGAAGGGCAAAGGCTTCTGCCCTCTTATTTTACCCACACAATGTCATAGATTCTGTTAAGCAAACATTACTGCGGTGCACTGATGTGGCTGCATAAACTGCAGAGCCATAGCTTTTGATCTGTCACGGATCTGTTGCAAAGCTACTGGAAGGGAGAGCGCAAAGGAGGTACCATGGCTTTGCTATGAAAGGGGTGGGCACTCTGACCACAGAGACATTTAACTGATTTATACGTTAGTGCTCTTCATAACGGCAGCACATAAACTAGACTTTCTTGTCCAAAAGCTGCTTACTTTCCTAAAGCTGCTGCTAAACCCTGGTCATAACAGTATCCTTATAGGAATGCGTGATGTACTTTTTATTTCCCCTCAAACTGTTACCACAAGTTCTGTGGTCTTCTTTCCAATCCTGTAAATAAACTTGTGGAATGTGGATAAAAAACTATATAAAGAAATGAATCAAATCCTGTCAAGCCTAGTTATAAAGCATATACCATAGCTCCACTACTCACAGAGTCACCAATTGTTTCTGTCAAGCTGTTTGACTATTTTTGTTTTCACATATTCCAAGTTGTTAAGGTGCTTGCAAGAGCACCTTATTAGGGTGTTAATCTGAGGTATGTTTTCAGTGGGCATGCACTGAATGTCGCCAAGATTTGAATGTAGCAAACTCACAATGGCTAAAAACAGATAAATCAGGGCTAAAATTGCTATGTGTGTACAAGACATTAGCAGGCTTGCTACTTCCACACTCAACATTGTGATGACACATATATGTTAGTGGTTTCTAGCCAGCTGGACAACAACAGTAAACTGCTGGATGTTTTCCTTCCATTGGCAACATTACACTGGAATGCCACATTGGCTGCAATGGGCTACAGCATGCATTGCTTGCTTTGACACCTTGCTGAAAAACCAGATGCTAAATTGTCTATTTGGTTGGTAACATTGCTTCTATAACTGTCCAAAGCTAGGTTGCCTTTGTTAGTTAGCTGGATACCTGGTATTCTACAGCTAAATATGACCTACTTAATATATAGCACTGATTCAACATGGATCATTCCGTTTTTATAAGTGGCTAGCTAGCTATTTCAGAGCTACTGTACATGTAGTATTTGTATGAGTGTGTGTGAGAGTGAGAGAGAGAGACATTTGCTTGTATTTATTGCCTGATGCAGTTATAGCTTCCTTGAACAGTAGAACTAGATAATTTAGTACCATCATTTTTTTTTATTAATCATCTTTAATAAAGATGCCTTTTTCTAATACAGTGAGGTAAATACCTATAGTTTTACACCATGTTAGCAAAAAAGTTCACAATCTAACAAAGCTTCATGACTAGCACCTTAAAAAGCAGCAATATTACTGTTGGAAAGGCTGGTCACTGAGCTGTGATGCTGTTTTTATAGGGTTACATATATGTTTTTTCCCTGACATGTCTTCTTTTTTGGTCCGTCCAGGCGGATTTTTGAAATGCCCAATTAAAAAAATATATATTAATATATTTTTATATTATATCTGCCCCGAATGCTCAACAATATCATTACTCCCTCCTACGCCCCCGGAGTGTCCTCTTTTTTGAATGTTCAAATATGACAACCTTTGTTTCTATGCTCCATTACTCAAGGTGACCACTGGTTTCCCCTCTGTGGATGCTGATTTCGAGCAAACCTTGCCTTAACGCGACTGCGGATTGAAACAACCCTTCAAGGTAGGGATGTGCCTTTTCTGACTCCAATAATGAGGGCTTGGGGGCTTAAGGGGTGACTCTGGAATGCAGGAAATCAGCACACTGAAACAGCAGAGGGCTTAACTAGCATATTCTTGGCTAACTGACATAGCTGCTCTCTGTGACAGAAAAACAGATATGGGAAGCAGTTTGTGTTTTGAAAATAAACTAGAATAGCTAAGGAAAGAAAGCCCTGCAACTGCAGAACAGAACTTTCTTTCAAGCGCATAGGAGGAAAAAAATCCCTCCCACAGCATAGCTTATGTGTCAAAGGGTTAAATATAACTTTGTTTGATATGGCAAAAAAGAAGTACAACAAGTGGTTTCCTAGTCCAGAAAATAGCAATAATTTACACTCAAGTTAAAGTTCCAAGTAAAGGAATTGGAACTGCTCAGTCAGTTTTCAAAGCGAGGCATTATTAATTCTCCAAATGCCCAATTTATAAAAAAGGAGAGAGACAGAAATTAAGTTGGAATTATAATAAAACCCATGACTACAATTTGCATAATGACACAGGGTTTGGATCGGTAATGATTTTATAATATGGCAATTTGCATAAGTAGCCCTGGAACGGTGTATCATTCTCAGTCCCACACAACGACACCTCCAACTCCATACATCAGAGC
This sequence comes from Aldrovandia affinis, assembly GCA_029706075.1. Classification (NCBI taxonomy): domain Eukaryota; kingdom Metazoa; phylum Chordata; class Actinopteri; order Notacanthiformes; family Halosauridae; genus Aldrovandia; species Aldrovandia affinis. The sequence continues at coordinate 1,601,351 of JAINUG010000118.1, forward strand.
TGTGAGGTATGTAAAACCACAGCGCTAATTAAGGAGCCATTTACAGGGTGCTGCTCAGTAGAGTGGTCCCCTCCCTCCCCTCCCCCGCCCCCCCCTCCCTTGACCTCGTGGAAGATGAGCCATCTCTGAAGTTCCTCAGCACGTGAGCATAAACACAATGAATAGCCGGGAGGGAATCATTAAAAATAATTTACACAAACTTTCATTTACTTGATCTTTTGATAGCCCCCCTCCCCCCCAAAAAAATCCTTCCCCATTTGGATCTGCAGTTGAAGCCCCTACCATTTGTAAAGCGTCAGGAGGGAATTGGAACGACGGACACCTAAGTGGTTAATTAAGAGCTGTTCATGCGCCTCTGGAGCCTCATGAAAACCCCCTCTGATGTCTGCCATGTGTCGAGTGTCTCTCAGGCTGAAGCCATATGAGGTAGCTGCCACGGCCGGCTAATTACCGGCAATAAGATGCGGCTAAGAAAGGCCCCCTTTAGCGTGCTCTCACCCAGAAATACCCAAGCTAACATCTGACCGATAAAATCGTTGGTGCTGCCTTACGTTCCGACTCACATAGGAAGGCTAGCGAGCCTTTTCTGTGCGTAGAAAAACATGTTCAGTGTTAAATCAGTTGGGAAAGAGTACATGTTGACTATATTGGGAATATCAACTCTTGGAGCTGAATTAACTTTGTTAGAGCTGATTTAACACTGACTGGTGCTGTGTATGGAGTGCTTTTTGTCTAAAATATGTAATTGTTTAGATATTTGTGGAAGGTCATCCACTATCGGAAGGGTTTGTGAGAATTATCAGTGTCATTTCAGGTCTGAACAATGATATTATTTCACAGCAGAAGCGAGACCACACATTGACAAACTCTCAAGGCGTTTTTCCTCATGATTAAGGCCATTTTGTCTCAGCATGTGGAGGGTATTTTAATCTAGGCTTACACGGTATGATTTCAAATTCTAAATCCTGCATGTAAATACTTGATACATAACATAGAAAACTATGAAATTATGCCTTTTTTCAGGGATATAAGTGATAAATATCAACAACAAATTCATTCTAAACTAAAATAATTTAGGGCCAGTTCATTGTTGTCATGCTGGTGTAGGGACAGTCTATCTTTGGTGATTTAGTATAAAGGATTGATTAATATTAATAGTAGATTCTGAAAAATGAAGAGATTGCAGCCTTTATTTTCACATTCACTCCAATTTGAACAGCGCACATTAAGCCAGCATATTTCCAGCTCAGGCAACATGCCTCTCTCAGGTGCAGGCTCTGCATCTCTGTCTTACTCATTGCTGCTGAATAAATGTGAGTAAATATGCTTTTCATTATATTTTTGGAAATTAATCATACTAATTTCAAGAAATTAATGTAAGGAGTATTGTATCATATGTTTTAGAAGTATATTGTAAGAAAACAAGACGTGCTGCATATGGGTAGTTTTTTAAACCCATCATTTACAAAATAAACCCACTTCCCAGCTCATAAAAAAATCACAGCACTGTATATAAATATGGTTGTATTTAAATATGGTATCAATCATTCTATTATTGCTACATCGGGGGTGAATATCATGCATGCATGTATTCAGCATATAAATAAACACCACTAAACATCTGTATGAGTGTATTTATGTTATTATCATATGTAGTAAAACAAATATAAAATATATTAAAAAAGAATAATGTTGTCATATCACTACTTTCATTCCATTATATACTGTTCCTCCCATCATACCCAATTTATAGTCCCCATATCCCCATACATTACTCGCCCATTGTATAACTAAATAGAGGTGTACAGTACATACCATTTACTTAAATGCACACAAATTCCAGTCATTTTCTCATAAGACATGATAGCTCTTGCTTTGGTGCCAGCCAGAGTGGTGCCACTTCCCATTTTGTCTGCTAGACAATTGTGCTGTTTGAGGCTTTAGGGAATTACTTAGAAGCCGTCAGGGAGAGATAAACACGGGAGGGCACATCCCTTATATTCGCACAAAAAAGATGGGAAAGCCACTTAATACATCTTAATGCTCCATCCTAATCTGTGCAGCTGTCATATAATTGTAAATCTTGTTTGTGTTCTGTGAACACATGATTACTGGCTTTAAGAGTGTTTTGGTGGTCTGTGCATCTGAGGACACAAAGAAAAAATGAATTGATTATAGTTGTTTTTAAAACATTTTTTGTTTAATTACTATTTGGGTGCTCAAGCATATTTTTGGACAAAACGATAGTGTAAAATTCATGCTTGGTGGCTAGGGAAATTCTTTTTATCCTTTTTGTGCATGTTTCCCCTTGCCTTTCATGCATACAATTCTTCCATAAGCTCTGGACTGCATTCTGAATCTTGTAGCCAAATGAATCACTTGTCTAAATGTTGGGAGCAACTGCATCAAAATAAATGTATAGAAGTGAATTGCTGTTAGTAACTGATTGTATAGCAGGATCACTGAGGGAATCATGACTTATTTTTGGAATGTTTTTCGCTTCTTTGGTTCAGAATTTTCAAATACACAGAAACGGTACTCTTTGCCTCTTTTCTCAGACTTGGGCCTGTACTCATGCTAACTGCTAATAAGTCCTCTGACCTTCACTGATTAGCAAATTTAAGAACTATTGAATTTTGGTCCTTACACTAAATGTTTACTCAGCTTTGCATTACTCCAACTGAGTAAATTGTCAAACTCACAATGTGTAAACAAAATAAATAAGAAATGGAACTGGCTTTTCAACAAAATTCATACCATTCTTGAATTCCCTGGCATTAATTTCTAAAAGTATATATTAAAACACTGCAGAGAATGATTAATGCTCTTGGAAAATCTGTGAAATAATATCAACATAAATGTAATCAGTATTAGTTGCACTATTATGACCGTATTAGTCATAACCATATAAGCCAAATATAGTTTGGCAGTATTTAAATATTTCAACTGTTTCAGCAATGTAGCTCAACACTGAAAAGCAATAGTGTTATTATAATGTCAAGTGTTAGCTTGGATATTAAGTGAAAGACTTGAAATGAGTTCTAAACAGGTCATTTCTAGTTCTTTATTCTGCCTCCATTCTATGTGCTAATGTGTTGTATGTTATTGCAAAATCAAATAAATAAATATGTATTCTGATTAGTAGGGGGAACATAGAGGGAAAAAAACACCTTTGACTTTAATAAACAGTCAATTCTTTTCACAAATGTCTGCAAGCACACATCTAATTGTTAAATAAACCATAACATGTGATATGAATAGTTTTTGGGGGGTTGTCCCATGGGTCTAATTCTCTTCAACATAAGTACTCTACTTGCGATGCCAAACCCACCACTGGTGTGCATGGCCAAAAAGCTCCATTTTGGTCACATCTGAGCATGACACCCGGTTCCAATTGCAGTTTGGCACTTGACGAGTTGACACATATGTTGAACCTATATCCACGGTAAAATATGCTGCTGGATGTTGGATGTTATGAGGTTGTTTTGCATCTACTGGTCCTGGGGCTTTTGTTAAGGTCAATGGAATCATGAACTCCAGCAAGTACCAAGACATTGTGGCTAAAAAACTTCCTCTGCCAGGAAGCTGAAACTTTGCCACAAATTGATCTTTCAGCAAGACCATGAACCCAAGAATATATCCCCAAATCAACCAAGAAATGGTTAACTGACCAGAAAATTGCTGTTTTGTAATGTTCAGACTTGAAACCGATCTAAAATATGTGGTTTGATTGAAGAGGGCAGTCCACAAGCACAAATCAAAGGATATGAAGTATCTTGAAAGATTCTGTATGGAGTTTTGATATGTTCACCAATCTCATAAAACAGTACAGAAGGTGAGTCAGTAGTGTCATCCTTGCAAGGGTAGGGGGAACAAAGTATTGAAAACAGGGGTGTGAATAATTTTGGCACTGATCTTTTGGGGAAAAAATATATTACTTGTTAAAATTGTATTAACATCTTTACCAAGAGTGTGAACAATTTCATTGTACTTTTTCACACTATCAATAAGTGATGAGCAGCAACTGTTCCCCACCACTATCCATATGTATCAATGTAAATTTCACCATAAATGTGTCTTGAATTTATATTTTTTGTCGTACTTGAAGAAAGTTGGGTACGAACAAACAATCTTGACCAGCAGCTTTGAATGTGCATCAGTGGTTGTAATGGAGGCTGCACCTCTACCAGGGAGAGCCAACAAGGAACATTTCTGTCTTGTATTCTGGAATGTTTTCATTCTTTTTTGATGCCAGGCTATACTTACATTTCCCACACAATAACCAAAAGGTGCTTGTGATTTTTGGGTGTCTTCCAGTTGGCTGGTAAAAGCTACATATGTATATATACAGTATACAGGTACAGGTACATACACTTGTAAGTATGCATTTTTGTAAATGGGATCAGACAGAGGGCATGAATTTTACAACTTTTATACTTTAGAGGATGTGTTCAATATTCAATTCAATATTTTCCTTAAACATTATATGTTCTTTATTTGATGTAGAGTATTTTCTATACAAATTATTCCTAGAGTCAGGGTCAGGAATAGAATAAAATGCTTCATTAGTATATAATAACTAATTATTTATAAATTGCCAACTGAAAACAACAGTGGTGCTGTGCTGGAAAGAGTCAGTTCAGAGATCAGAGTAGCTTTATGAATAAATTAATTGGATGCCGTGTGCATCTCTCATTATTTTACAAACGAATTGTCTTATTCGCACACCTCACCGTCACCCCCATTGCAAATGTCAAAAGGAGAAATTAAGATGACAATAATTAAGTATGTTAATATTTCCCTGCTCCAACATCTCTCAGGTCTAGGAAACCAGCATGCAATTACAATCTAAACACTTCCCCTGCTATAAGAATGACATTTTACATGGGTCAGTTGTTTCATGACAGAGAAATGGAAGGTGTATGTCACACGGGAGATTTATGTTTGCCGTTCGCTCATATTCGCATGCCTCTGAATACCCTCCATTTGAATAGCGTCGGCAGTCCGTATCAGTAGAGCTGCAGCCCCCCAGATTACTGACTGGCAGCCACGAATTTCATTTCCAGAAAATACGAAAAAAAAGGTGAAATTACCTCTGACCGTTTATTGATTTTTGCTTAACAGAGGCCTGCATAACAGGTCTATTGCTGTCATAATGATGAGCGAAAAGGATTTAATTAAGCTATTATGAAGGTGATAATAGAGTTGTCTCATTTGCTTAGCTTCAGATTGACTTATCTCTCTCTTGCACATCACAGCAGCTGAAATGTGGGATGTGTGAGGAGAGATTAGCTCTGGGAAGACCCAGATGCCTGTGTTAGTGCCACTTTACGATGCTGAATGAATGTAGCTGAGAACACAAGCTTCCCTTTTATCAAATTACACGCATGCCTTTTTTTGAACGCGCAGTGAAATTAATCCCTTAATGGCTTTAAGGTATAATTATAAAACCTGTCACTAAATAATGATGCACAACACTATTTCAGTCATTCCTGTTCCGAAATTGTATGTGGGTGATGGAAACATGCTGGTGATAAATACAGATTTCTATAAAGATATTGTATTGACATTTGTGTTATGATGAGTGCAGATTTGGTTTTAAGAGGATTCATTACCGCACACTATTCAGTAAAATGGTGGATATTTCTGATTGTCACTACATGTTCTGTTACTGTCCCTCTTCTTTGTCTCTCTGAAATTCTCACGATGGACCAGATTATCATGTATAGGCCTGCTTTGAGATTCCCTTAAAGCTACAGTGTTTTATTTTCCACCTATGCACCTTCAGAAGCCAATTTATGAAAGGAGGAAAAACACATAATGAGCTCAAAAGTATTGAAAATAAGTGAGGTGACCATTTAGAGTGATTTCCCAGGGCACATAGTACAAGATTAGTTAAACATCTTTTAGTTAAAAAAATTAGAATGCATTGGATTTGACAATTCAACAATTTGCTGAGCAGAAGATCCAAACAGTTCATAATGTCAAAAGATAGTAAGCAAGTTTATATTACTAGTCTGGAAATCCAAGTATTGATTTCAAACATTGAGCAAACAGGATAATGACAATTTTATTAGCAGGACGAAACACTGCTGTAAATAGGCAGAATTTACTACCCATCACAATCAATGTTCTTTCTTTTTATTCTCTTTTGAAGAAACAGGGGTAAGCTTTTCCCTAGAGGGTAGACCAGCCTCTGCCAAACCTATAAGTCACCTGACTCAAGGATGAAGTCACCTTCTAAGATGTTGCTGTCCCTTCAAAGATGTTGCGCAAACACAGAAAGGCTTAAAGGTCCACTACTGTAGGATGGTTTTCCCTTTCCCCTGGCCTAGATGACAACACAGCACTGCGCCCTGCAGGAATGCTACATTGCTGGAACATGCCTCACTGCCAGATTGCAGATTAATTAAGAGCCAGTGGAGGTCCAGTATTTCTGGGTAAATGCAGCTCAGACCACCTCTATGCGCCAAGTGACTGACCTTCGAAGTGGAAAGGTTTATTAACACCCCAGAAGACCTTATGAATTATTCTATTTACATTATATTTTAAACTATATATGCTTATCTCTCTACCGCTCTGTTTCTCCTATATGTACGTATATATATACACAGTATACTCTCACAGAACCGACTCCCACACATGCGATTTACATTCGATTTATTTTTTAATAGTATTCAGATGTCAATGTATAATTGGAGATTGACAGCCTGGAGAAGTGCCAACTTTTATGCTAGTGCTGTACATGAATTAGTTAGCTGCCTAATTTTGTCATTGCCATTGAGACACTTGTCACTGTGTAAGCAGCAAAACTAGATCAAAGCAGAGTGAACATCATGTAGGAAAAAACATTTATTTAACCATTTGATCTGCAGAGCTGAAAATGTCTGCGAAAAGAAAGAGTATTATGAAAAAATCTAAATAATTAAACTTTTGGAGAAGGGCGTGACAAGAGAGAAGATATCTCACATGATATACAGTATATATACTATATCACGGTTTAGAAAATACTAGATTCTGATTGGCTGACAGTCCTGCTTTGTTTTCGTTTCGGTAGATCCAATCAAGCATTGTGATTAGGTGAGAGGCATTCAAAGCCACGCTATCATCCCCAATATAGTAGCTCCTATAACATGCTTCTCCTGTTCATCTAACTTTAAAAAATATCACTCCACTACGATATTATTGCAACAGAAACGCAATATAGGCGACAATATAAAAAAATACAGTAATGCAATTAATTACAACATGGACAGTCTTAACCTTACTTTTGAACACAAAACGCATTTAACTTCGGTCCACTAGCGGAGAGTCAGGGGCGAGGCAGTCATGATGAGGTTCAGCTGTTAAGAGAAGGCATGATGAAAGTCAATGAAAGGTCCTGCTGCTAGAAGACCGTATAGTTCTGACTTGCAAAATCTAATGGCAGCGATCTGATAGGTCCTTGCTTGACTGGGTACATCCCCTGACATTGATACTTACTTTAGAAACTGTACAGTTAATGGTAACTTAACAGACAGATTAATGTTTCATGAAAGATAAGCTATCTAACATTAGCTAGTGAGCCTGCTAGCAGATGTTTTAGCAATTTTTGCAATAAAGATGTATAGACAGCCAAACAACTTTGTTTTCATCGAGTCGCATTAGATGTTATGTTATAATATGTTATAATATATTAAATTAGTAAGCACTATTTAAATGGATTAAATAGTTATCCCTACTGGAAAATAGTGACGTTCTCGCCGACAAGACATACTCATCCACTAAAAGACATTAACACTGTCTAATAATACTTCAGAGCCATAGGACAGTTAGCTATTTCATATTTCAAAATAAATAACCATAACCTAGGTATTAGCTAGCTGCTACCATAGAAGTGTTACAGTGATGTACTAAGTAAAGTAGCTAGCTACCTAGATAGCCCACCTACTAGTAGCCAAACACTGGCTGATATTGGCACACTCAACTGTCAGTGTGGTACTTTCTTTTTGTTGCACAGCAACCATTTCTTGCTTGCCCTGCTGAGGTACTATACATATACTCTGGTGGAAGGATGAAATAGAATTACAGAGTAATTGTAATTGGTTTAAGTAAGTAGTAACCGTTTATAAAAGCAATAAGGCACTCGAGCCCATGCTTTATTGTGAATAAAGTCATGGCTAAGGGGGTAACAACACCCCTCTTGTGCCACTTCAGGGGTGGTTAACCGCCCTTCCCTTTCAGCTTCAGGTCGATCACCACCCCTGTTGTGCCATGTTGTGGTTTATATCTTACAGAAATGCAATCTTTATACCTTAACCACATCTACCAGCATCAATATAAGCTCCTCATTATATTTAACCATGCATATACAGTATGTTTACAAAAACTAAATGTATGATTTTTAATAGGGGCGTGCCCTATTGGTATCGATTGGCTATGAGTCGAAATCGGCCAATATTAGCTAAAGAATGGCAATAGGTTCCCGGCCATGTAAAATCCCATAATGGCTGCAGCCAGCCATGACATTTTTCAACATAATCAAACCAAGTCCATGGCTTGTACCTTAAATATATGCATACTCACGTAAACACAAGATTCCGTACTACAACAACTTAGCAAAAACAACACGTTGTGGTGAACACAAACGGGGAACGAATTCGCCCCAGAACTATGGGTGGGGGTTGTGGGGTAGGGGGGATTATTTAAGCGTAGCTCAAGGAAGTTGTTGTTGTTGTTGTCACTGAACAAAATGTTTGTACCTGTTGGTTGTGGGATTTTCATTTGATTAAAAAAAGATTAATCGCGAAGCTGCCTCTGTCCTCCGTCCTCCGGCACTACAACGTTACCATTTGAAATACTGGCAATATTAACCTTCTATGATAGCAGCATATATTTATGTACATTCTGAAACTTATTTTCTGTTTTCTTTTATATATGATATAAATTATATGATATGCCATTTTTTTTAAAGTGATCTTAATTAGATTAGTTTTCTATTGGGAAAGAGTTTTGGGAGATCTTCAAAATCCTTCAAGTCATTCAGATGACTTTGAGCGATACTTATTCCGCTGGCCAGGTATCATTTACCTTAAAAACCTACTAGAGCTGTGCATTGCCCATGCCACACTCTGTAGCCTTGCTTTGATAGTGACATAGACCTTGTGCACAGTGTTGCACTTTTTTGCTAGTGGCACATTTTTGCACTCAGTTGGCGATGCTGAACATATCAGCAAAGTTGCTGCATGCCATGCAGTCCGCACAATTTATCTGGCACATAAGAGATTTATTAATGTATTCATCACATATCCGGGCGATGACGGGTAAATGGGATTAAAAAGGGATTTTATTTAGTCACATGTGATTTAGAAGGTTATTTGCAATAGCTGGCAATTTAATGAATAAGCAATTCCATGTTATTGTTTATTAGGTACATTATTATACAGAGTTTCCCAGTGTCATTGCTGCTGTGGACTGCAATCAGGGTTAATCCCAAACAGGGCATCTTCAGGACCAAATGAGGTATATTTTGTGAATAGGAAATCTTTTCACAGCACTGTACAGGTACATATGATGATATCATTTACATTAACCTAAAAATTTGAATTCAGGGATTGATGCAAATGAGCAAACATATAACATGCAATCATACAACGCCAGTGTCCGACAGTAGGTGTCACCAGGCCTTGGATAATACTGTACACATCTCCCATGACCATGGCCATATCTACCATTGAGGACATGACCTCTGTATTTTTTCAGAATCTGAGTTGTATATTTTTTTTACATACTGATTCAGTGTAATACTGAGTAAAAGTGGTAAACTACTGTACATAAAATGACTTCAGTGTAGCAAAGATTTTGTACAAAGCCAAGATTTATGCTTCCTCGCCTGATTACCGTCATAGTCATTCTGTGTGTGTGTGTGGTGGTGAAGTTGACCCGTCCTGAGCAGGCGGATCTCGTCAGCAAAGATGACGCAGTGACACCTGGGACGACTTTGCTCCACAGTGGGAGTTGTAACTCAGACTGCTGATCTGAAGTCAAGTGAAGCATGATGTAGGTGTAGAGATCTGTCACATTATAAAAAAGTTGACTGCTTGTATTATAACCAGATTAATACAATGAATCTCCAGAGATCATCTATAGCTATTTTGTGTGTAGTTTTGTGTAGTCGTTAGCCAAACGTAGCTGTCTCTGTCTAGCTGACTGTTACACAAATCAGACTTCACAGTGGTGATAGGCTAATTTAGGGTAACGTTAGATAATGTAGCATACATTGACAGTGGTGATAGGCACAAAGCTAGTTACATTTTAGTGTACATTTTCATGACCTCTGTAATTCTCGACTCCTTGATATGTCCCTGCCCATATAACTTAATGATTCTCACATGATCTGTGGCTCCACCTACTGTACCTCGTTAGCAACATTGAGTTGAAGTGGCCAGGCTCGGACTATGACTCAATATTCAGAAAGTCTCCATTGTGCCAGAGATTTCAGCGAGGTATAGCAAAATCTTATTTGTCATATACCATCGATCACTGCATAAAATAACCATTTAAGCTAACATTGTATGTCTCATAGGTCATTATGATGGGCTCTTGATTGGAGACCAAGGTTTTGTTTGTAGACCCTTTGATGGTCCATCAATGAGCCTGCTAATGGAAAGGCAGAAGATACATTTTTGGTACAGTCCTAATTCATGACAGACAAAACCTCACAAAATTATTTTAGACAAATGATTTCCATTACATGGTTACACTTACATTCAGCGGCTTATAAAGCAATTGGATTTACTTCACAAGTCTCCTCATTTTCAGTTTGCGGCGAGCAATTTCCTGCTGGAGGTACCACTTGTACAGGGACCCCAAATATTCCTGGCTTTCTATGTCTTTTATATTTTACTTTAACCATCTGCCTGGTCCTCTTGATGTCTATGGGATTGGGCATGCATGGGAAAGAAAAATACCTAGTAATTGTCATTTCCAGTTACATACATACTACAAAGATCAAAAAGTATAAACAATTACTGACTATTTGATTAATACAGCATAGCATGCAATAATATAGAATAATAAGAACAAAGTATGATAAAAGAAAATAGATTTTCATGCAGCAAAGGCTAGGTCTGTGTCTCTTTTCATTACTGCAAGCATACAGAATTAAAGTGGAATTGCCAAAAACTATTTTATTAAGATAAAAACCTCACACATTTAACATTATGTACAATGTTTGAGCATGGTTCCTCTCTCAGTTTGGCAGCCACTGCAGTGTTGCATTTTGCTGTGATAATTGTTTTGTGCTCCTCATAGCTCTCGCTTAAAAGTTCTTGCTCCATTTGACTCTTTCTTTTGCCGTCATCACTAAAGTTAATTGTTTAGGTGTGCAGCAATCCCTCTTGAGGTAGAACGGGCATGCACAATTATCCTGATTACTCTCACAGTTTAATCAGGTCTGAATCGAGATAAGATAATTTTAGCCTGAATGCGCCGTCCAGAAAAACGGAGATAGCCTGAATTCAATTACTGGGCTAATTAATTCTGGCTAATGTTAAAAAACCAGCAAACCCCTAATAGAAAACCCTAATAGACAACAACCTGTAGACAATATACCATCTGTATGTTGGAGACAGGGGCACATTGCTTCCTGTTGTCTGATGTCTTTACATTCAGCCAGTTATAAACTGTTAGACATCAAACATAGTATGTTACTGATAGGCCATGATGTGAGAGACCATGAGTCTGAACATTTCACCAGGAATGAGACATCAACATCAGTGTCCCTTCATCAGAGACCCCTGGTAGTGATAACATGCACACTAGCAGGTCAGTTGTGAGGAGGTGGCCACTCAGTAATTATTTGCAAGCCAGATGACCACACAGAGGTCCAGGGTTCATGGACACAGCAGTACAAGATGGTTCCATCAACAGCTCAAGCAAATTCCTCAGCAATGAAGACAAGTCCTCCTCAGTAGTAAACTATACTTAACCTATTTGTTGCAGAAGTGTTAAGTCTCTACAAGACTAATGGTGACAATTGATGGCAACCTGATTCCAGGATAATACAAGGCCTAGGGCTCCATGGATGCCCAGGCAGGAATTGTAGGCAGGATTGTAGCCCCAGAAATGGGCTACAATCCCAAAAGACATCATCTACAACCTGGTGCAAAGCAGGTGTCACAGTGGTATCGCTTGTAATGCTTCCAGTGGTGGAAACAACCACTATTTGCTTGTGGCTTTCAGCTTGCTGCTAGCTTGTGATTGTGCATTCTTTATTTCATTTCAATTCATTTATTTGATAATATGATCACTTATGACTATAAATAGGACAGTCGCTATCCAACTTCCAGCAAAATTCCCTGCATGACAGGGTTTGTTGTACAAGAAGCACAGATAATTTTCTCTACAATGGACACAAGTCTCTTTTTTTACTGTAAATGGTGCCTTTATTTCTTTCTCTGTTTGAAATGTGGAAGAAGACATGACCAGAAACGCAGTCTGTTCCAAAACTGAGACGGACATCTTCTTGACCGCTGGTGACTTACAGTTCTCTTTAACTCGCAATCATTACATCCCGAGAATACCCCGTCTCCCCATTCCTTCGCCTGAACCTCCTCTCGTTACGCGGCATTAATGACACTTCAGTTACTGCGGCTCTCGAGTAGCACGCTGCTACGACGAGCTGACATTTCTTGACATTTTCCCATCTAATTACAGCGCAAATAATTAAGCGCGTCCTGGTCGCTAACGCGCGGAAGTGAATGCCGCCCGTCAGCATCGGTGATTGATGACACTCCTGGAGACTTTATCTAATGGGTCCTGCCAGGAACCTTGGAGGAAAATTTCATTAGAATGAACAATGCAAATGTGGAGTCGGCTCATCCAGTTATGCGCCCGAGCAATATGCGTGTCAAGGCGGATGTGACAAGGAGAGCGAAAATATTTGCATTTTGTGGAACGGGTGGAAGGGGATATCAGAGCGAGAGGATGACAGGCCTAATTATTATGGCTCACGGAGGCCGAGACAGCTGTTTCTGGTGTCCCAAACAAGCCTGTCAGGCAGGTAACTGAGCAGGTCTGCGTATGAGTCTGTTTCCGACAGTGCACTGAGCTGACTGCCTCTAATGACAAATGCTATTGTTGCTGCCATGCCTTGAAAACACTATAGGTGCCAGAGTGCATTTTCTGCAAGACAGTCAACACTTTGCTACATAAATTATATGCTCTGAATTAATTCTTGCCTCTTAGCTACTTGTGTCACCACCATTTATTGACTATGATAGTGAATTAATTGTGAATACTACACACACACACACACACACACACATGCATACACATATGCATACACACGCACACGCACATGCACACACACTTTTACTTTCCAATTCAGTTTCTGTTTAATGTTTTAAGTGGTCTAATATTGGATTTTTCATATTGTAGTAATCATGATATACAAAATAACAAATTATAACAAATTATAATAACAATGCTGTAGATAAGAATAGATATTGTAGAATATATATATATATATATATAACTGTATTGTATAGCTGTAGCTCTATGGAAGTTTTGTAATGTATCCAGGAATTGGCTACTTGCCTAAAAAAGGTAGATTCACCAACTGAAAAAAGATTATAGAAACAATAGAGATTGTGACTAGATTATAATATAGATTGTATATTTCATTCCCTTCAAGGATCTTACATTTCTGTACAGCAGAGGGTGACTTTCCTCAAACAGTTCCAATATGCAGGATCGATCTTTTTGCTAATCTTTTGTGGCGCACGTTCAACGTGTTATATAATAAACCAGCTATGAACAATAAGAGGTCTTCTATGCTATCACATTTACAGTGTACCACATCTTCCAGCATTTTGGGTTTAGAGGAACACAGGTCATCGCCCGCACTAGATTTTTTTACTCCAGGACATCCTCACTGTGATTGCGATCGCAGTGGCCAGGAAACCCTGGCAGGTGAGGATAAATCTCTATGGAGATCAAAGTCTGCCCTCGGATCCTGCTGGAGAACAGATGTGCACTGACAGCATCGCGAGCCCTATGAGATTCAGGGTACAAAACAACCCCCGAGCTCCAAGTCAGCCGAACTGTGAGAGGCAAAGAGCACAATGCCTTTAGGCACTCCTCCGAGTATACTGTATTCATTCAGTTAGGAAAGCGTTTGTACTTGCAACAAAGGATTAAATTCACTGTAGCTTTAAGGTGTGCAATATATCAGCACACCAGAATGTATCCAAATGCTCATTGTCAGGCTTAAAATAGCCAATTAGGCCCACGATCAAGACACTTTACAAGGATATCACATAATTCTGTAGCTGTAAATAAAAGCATGTAATATCAGGAAAATGTCCATATATAGTGCACACAGGACTATTTGTTTAATTTCTTTGCATATCAACCCTTGAAGCATAACGTTTCAGCAAATTTAGAATGTAATTTTGGGGCCCTAGCTGTTGCTATCACGCAGTATATAAAAATTCATCCAGATATTACACGCTCGGCTAGTGGGCTGAAGCCCTTCTCATGGCCTGGATGTATTCCTAATGCGTTTGAACTGTTACATCGGATTCCCTGGCAGCAGAGAAGAAAAAGCTGTTTTGACATTGCAGATTTCCCCCCACTCCCTCGGTGTAAATTACTCCGCTTTATTGACAGGACCAGGCTTCGCGAGATCTAAAAGTCTTTTTTCGTATTCTTTTAGAACCCGCTATTTACTGTGGGAATGACAGCCCCATTTCAAGAGAAATGTATCTTAATGGCTTGGCGGCAGGACTATACACCCAAGACTGAAGATCATTGGGGATATAGAAGCAGGGAAGATCAAAGGCAAAATACCTTCATTAAATGACTTGTTTGGCCCAATTAAGCCATCAATAAGTGATAAAGAAAGCTCCCCTTTAAAAAAGGGAGCACTGATGAATTAACAGAAGTGAATTAACCGATGACCAATCGTTCCCTGTCTGACTGAGTGCTCCAGTGCCTTATTACTTTAAATTAGTCACAGTAACAAAGACTGGGTATTAACACCTTCCGTGGCCTGAATTATTCACAAAATTGATTTCTCGCTAATACGTTACGGATTACTTGCCAATTAATCATAAATGTATGGCATAAAATAAATGCCTATTGCTTTTCTTGCATTTTCTTCCATTTGTTGAAACCAAGAAAAACAACAAGATGTCATAACTTATTCACAAATGAAACATGCCTTCATTTGTGACTATTCCATTTGTTTAAAATCGTTTGTTTTCTAATCCACGGTAATGAGGATCACAGTGCTTACATATCTATTTATTTTCTCTCACACACATAAACAGGTACTCTTACTCTTTCTCAACACACACACACACAAAGGTAGAACATATAAAGTCCACATGGACCAAAATTAGAATCCAAGACCCCAGAGCTGTGAATTGACAGTGATATGGTGCTGTATTGCAGGGACATAAATTTACATGAGATGACATTGTACAAATGGTTCATATGCAGTGCAAAGTTAAGTAAGAAACCTAAAACTATTATACATTAATTATGTATTCGTCATGTGACTTAGTCCCTGACATAACAGCACCAAAGCTCAATGTTAAGAAATTTTGAGTGCATTAGGGATGTGATTATATAACTATGATTACCTTCAGTGTCATTTGACACTAGCTGGGTTCAGTTTTCATGAACAAAATTACTTTATATATACCAATAATGTGAAACCATTTTTAATACATTTCCCCTTTTGACACTACTGGGTGGGGGCAATTGAAATACATGAGAGGGACACAACTGAATGCTGCTTCTCAAATGCTGTACATGGACATTGCCACAAGCAACAGGTCACTTTGTCATCACACCACAAGAGTGCACATTGCTTGGACTTTGCAGTGTAACCACAGCAACTGTGACTTCTTACAAATTACCTACATCCCGCGCAATACCGATGGATACTGCACTTTGCACTGTGGTTGAGCGTCTAATAGAAAAAAAAGTCTAAAGTGCCTCGGATACTTTTAAAAAGCTTTATCCAAATATCTAATAGAAGGGAGGTGAACATTTTCGAGGTGAATAGATGTGCAATATTTACCATCAGCACAGATACGACGCAGCGCGCTGAGAAGGAGCTAGAATACTGATTGTAGGCTGCTCCTTGGGGATGGACAAAGTTTGGCAGATGGTGCTGTCGGTTTAGTTCTGCCTTTGTTCTTCAATGCACACGGCAGTGTCCTCTAAAATTAACCAGCCCAATGCATTATATATGGGCTAAAAGCATGCGACACAAGCGACAACGTATCAAAGGAGTTCAACTTCTGTAAACAACTGGCATCCATTGTGTGCGTGTGATTTTACAGTGATGGCTCAGGTTTCCAATAAATATCACTACTTGGGTATGGGGGAGGTCTGGCCCTGGAAGTCAGGCTGTTGTCAGACTATGATAAGTAATGGGATAGATTATGGTATAAGATTATGTTGTGACCCATTACAGAGTGTGTAACTCAATCCTGACTGCCCCATATATTATGTGCAACTAAATCAATTAATGAACAGCTGGCCTAATTCACAGTTAAAGGGTGTACAGGTTTCAACAGTTATCACACATACTGTAGCTAACGCTGCAAAAACATTGGAGAAAAATAACATTTATTTTCTTATATTAAAAATATGTCAAACTAGGAATATGGTACCACTCTGTTTGTTTATTAGGACACATGAAATTCCAAACCGTATTGTCGCAGAGTCATTAGATATATTCAGAATTCAATCAAATGAATTTCAACTAAAAAGTGGGGAAATAGATTTTTAACCATCCTGGTTGTGTAATATAAAAAGGAATGAATGATTGAATGAATTAAATATATACGTATATAAAATAATAAAAATAAGCTTTATTTAGAAAAGCATAAGATGTCTTCCAAAAAACACTAATAGATGCCAATGATTTATACTATACCTGTTAATTATATGTAACATTGTGTTGTACTGTACATTTATTTTTATTATTGGAAGAAAACAAACACATTGTAAATCTCTTCCTAATGGGTTGTGGATTAAGTTGTAAAGTGGTCCTTGATTGATTGCCTGACTTGACACAAATACCTACCTGGAAGAGATGTCCTCCATGGCTAGATTTAGTGACAGAAAGAACAACATGCTAAATTAAACTACACAATACAGATACCCTTTTACACCAAATTAAGTGGTATTAGCACTGGCAGAGGGTCATCTCTGGAATACCCGTTGATATGGTCCAGAGACAGAGAATGCGAGGCTTATATTGTGTCAGCATGGCAGATTAACACCAAAAATTGTGCTGTTTCAGTGCCGGCACTACAATGGCATATTCCTTCACTATAAACAAGGATTCGGAGTACAAGCCATGGCTGTCAACTAGCTCTCGCTGTCCCTCTCCACCGAACCATTTATACTCAGCCTTATTTCTTGCAGGATTCATAGATGAAGAGTTCCTGGCCTCCTCTGCCAGTTTCCTCATAAACAAGTCACATTCATCGTCATACTGCTGCCGGCTTCCAGGCACCTACAGAGTAACAGACGAGTCTATTTTTTTGATGTGTTTGGACATTTTAGTTGCTTCTTTTTACCAAATCACTTTCTGTTTTTTTTTTCTCCCTGTGTGCTGCAGGAGGTAGCAAACACACACAGGCTTACAGTACCACTGCATCTTGTCTCCATCTCTGCGGTTTCTGGTCAAGGTCCTGCTGGCATTGCACAAACGACACAAGCAGTTCCACACAAGTTTCATGGCATTTTTAATGTAATGAATAAAAACATGACCAAATATTTTGTCTTTCTTGGTGAGAAATGTATTCATTTCCAAATTCAAATAAGTTAATATAAAATTTGGATAGGTCAAATATTATTACAATCGTAGTGATAATGTACACTTTAGTTTTTTTCCCTTTTCCAACATATCATCTTGGTATGGTTATTAATTAAGTTCTCCAACTGCAAATGAATAAGTAATGCACAGTAATGCATCCTACGTCTATGATGGCACTGCGGGGTTCATGTAGGTTTAAACACGTGGTTGTTAAATAATTCTCCTCCTCTCCATCAATCAAAACAAAATAATAATTCATAAATCAACTGAATGGAAAAGAATGTTTTTCCTCAGCTAAGTTTCTTACCATTCTTACAGTATTCTTATTCGGAATGTTTCGGAAATGAATAGGGTCCACCTTAAATCATAAAATAAGTTTAGTATCTGTACATGATTTAGATATGAAACCCACCCATGCATTCTTCTGTGATGAAGTGAGGATACGTCTTGGTGCAAAAAAATGGAAAATTGAAGAAGAAAACAAAGAATAAATCGCAAGCCTCTAACATTTCTTAGTTTGAGTCCAAGTGGATTTGACATTCAGGAAACAATCATTTAGCTGGACATGCATGGGCAAAGAGTAAAGAGTGCTCGGCTTCCGGAAAGGCCCATTCATATTTCCCTCTCTGAGGAGGAATCCCTATCAAAATAACCCCGTACCCACAGAGAATAAGGAGTAAAACTTTCCCATATGTCCATCTGGGTGGACAGGGGGGATATTAATCTGAAGGCGGTCGGCTCCTTTCACACGTTGCTAATGTACCGGAACATTTTCCTCAGCTGGCTGGTTTTGTTCATGTCCAGGCACGTCCAGAGCCCAGTCACTTTCCACAGGCAGAACAACATTGCTCTCTCAGGGGGAAACTCTGTGGGCAGATCAACGTCAGGTTAAGTTAAGCTTTAATAGCAGGCGTGTCAGTTCCAGCTTTCTGGAGAGCCGTGTCATGAAGGAGGACGAACAGGAGGTCTGGATACACAGCGAGGCCGCTCGAGACCTTTTTGGTTATCGTATCATCCTGATGGGGGCCAGAAGCTCTGAAGTCACACACAGAATCTGCCTCTGCTGAACTCCTATCAAAAGTAATTTTCCAAGAGATATTAACATACACACACACACACACACACACACAGGACTTCACACACAAGCACACACACACAGGCTCACACTGATATGCACATGCACAATCACACATATACACTGACACATGACACTGATACACACGCACAGACAGCCATGCGCACCGGCGTGCACAAACACAGATAATGCACACACGTGCATATGCACGCATGCACAGACAAGCATATACGCACATGCATACACACATTCACACATGCATGAACATGTACACACATACAAACAAACCTGCACACACACATGCACACATGCACAGGCACATGGTCAACACACACACACATGAAACATCTCTAGCCTCCCCATTTCATATGCATGTTGGTTTCTGGAATGCGATTATAAAATGTGCTTTTTCTAGTTATGTGAAATTGTATTATATGGAATTTACGGCAGGGAATAAAATGCTTCTAAAAATGTAACTGCCATTTTTTCCACACATGAGATTGATAGACAGACAGATGGAAGCAGTAAGATTTTGTAAGATTATAAAGAATTAGTAAGAGCTTTATTATGTCAAGGGTATGGGTGATGTGCCCTGTAAACACGATCAAAGGAAACTAGAGGAAAAAAAATAACATTGCCTTGTTTGCTCTTTGGTGCTGTATTGCAGGCAAATATTAGTACTTCTGAACCTAGTTAAGGAATATTACATCTGGTTAAAATTGAAGCACCATCATGGTGATGGATTCAATTACCAATAGGCCACACACTTTAATTCACCACAAAGCTTATTATAGCTCAGCTTAGACCATGCAACATTTTCTCTTTGGTCTCTAACATCCATGGACATTTAAATTAGTAATTGTGTCAAAACTGGATGAGGGTCATTTAGCATGCAAGTCTTTTCTGAGGCTGTCTCGCAACTAAATTCACCAGGAGGGTTAGCGGACTAGCATAACTTCAAAGGCTTGTGTTAGACAAATAGGAGACCGATGGAATGAAAATGTGCATTCATTTAGCAGTTTCCTTTTCCCCCTCAAAGCATCTGCACAGATGAAAAGTTAACTGTCCACCCATGGAAGAAAATGTCTCCTGTGTTTGATTTCATAAATGTTATGTCCACTCGGAGGCAATGGAAGGAACAGTCTATTGTCAGAAGAATTCACTAATGTCATGCAGTACGCTTTGAGGGTATGCCACCAACAAGCTGCCGTGGGCTAAATCAGCATGACACAATTAGCTATAATTATTATGAGTTACGAAGGGTGCACTCATATTGCCTACAGTTTTTAAGATGTTGCCACTGCAACCCGAGGGAGATGGTGTTGATCCAGATGTGGCTTACAGCACTCGCTCTGAGCTAGGTTTTGAATGCTTTTTTTTTTCCTGTTCTGTTTTTGCCATGTGAGTGATATATGGTGCCATGCAAAGTCCCCTGAGAAGCTGCAAAAATACAACTAAATGCTTTCGATTTCTCATCCAAAGTAGCTTTTCCTTATTACTTTCTCTTATATGACAAACACTACTTCAACATATT
Source organism: Aldrovandia affinis (assembly GCA_029706075.1). Taxonomy (NCBI): domain Eukaryota; kingdom Metazoa; phylum Chordata; class Actinopteri; order Notacanthiformes; family Halosauridae; genus Aldrovandia; species Aldrovandia affinis. The sequence goes on from JAINUG010000118.1 coordinate 1,621,784, forward strand.
AGATACACAGTCAGGTTAATGAGCTCAAAACTATTTTTAAAGATTGACATTTCCTGCTTATGGTGAGCCTTCCCGCCTTTTAGACTCCCATGTCAATTCCCATGTCTTTCAACAGAATATCTTTCTGGGCAAAGAGTCAGAAGGTTGATCATATTGCCACTGCTGCATGCCATGAATGAAGCTGATGCGTAGCGTTTCTGGACACTGACGAGGACGGAAAAAAGAAAAGTGCCGCTTCAGTCTCCGGGTACACGGTGGAATTATCTCGGTCAGGCCGTCGCTTTAGGTTTTTAAAAGGCCAGATTGATGCTTGATCCTTCTCTGGACTCCACAGCTAAGTCTTAATCGCCCTCTAATCCTTTTTTCCTTTCACTATACCATGAGTGTCTTTTCGGGTGGGGGAAGTTCTTGGATTCAGCAGTTTACAAAATCAGCTTTTACTTTCAGGCCTTTGTCTGAAGCCCTGAGATTTATCTGTCTACTTATGTTTCGCTCAACGAGTTTTGAGTTCTTCTTCAAGTCCGCCTTTCTGAATTTCAGCGGATTCGTATCGCCAAGTCGTTTGCCTTCATAGTCCAGGGTTTCGTTTTCGTAAACTTGGTAGTTTCGAGTCTGAAAGGTTATAAGGCTTAAAAGGTGGCCTAAAGCCGGCCGCACACCGGCGCCGATTTATGACGCCACGCCATTTGATGTGCATCACGTGGAGACCCTAGCAGCAACAGGATGCGTCTAGCCTTGTGCGGCAATTTAAAGCTGTGCATTCTAAACGGTGCTTAAAAAAATTGTTGTCCATCCTTTATGATATTTTTGCTCAGTCGTGTAAAAATATATATTTTTGCTTTTAAAAAACAAACCCAATAAACACAACCCGCGACTCTGCATTTCAAAGCAAGTTTGGAAAAAAGCCCAATGTCATTTATTAAAACGTAGGGCCTAACTATTGAAACTATTGAACTAATATAATAATAAATTCATATCATTCTCAACAATAGCAGATGTTGAATGAACTCATTCACTCTGAAATGTACTTTTCACACAGCGTTTGAACAAATATTGCAACAATATTGATTTAAAGCACATTTTAAACACATTTTTAACAGTCTCATCACACAAAAAATCAGTTGCCTGTACTGCACACATGAATGGAAGTGAACAGTCACATGCAGGTGGGTACAAACAGATCGTGGAGGCCCAACAATGGGTACAAACAATATCATATTAATAATACATCTGCGTCTTGTGGATGGCCCAACACAAATTCTGTTGGAGTGTCCCAAAATGATTGTCCAAACAAATATTTGAAATGTATGTGTACAACAGTGTGTAATGTGTATGATATGCCATCATTTTCATCGTTCTGTACACTCAAAGCTGCTGTTGCTCTTCCATCGACGCTCAAGAAATCCAGCAGAGGCAGGAGTCGAAGCTGGATGTCAAGCTGCCACACTAACACGTGGCGCCTGGTGCTGGTGTGCGTGTTTCAATATGAAATAATTGAGGCGGTTGCAGGCGGTTGGCTCGCGTCAAACCCAGCCAGTGTGCGGTTGGCCATTTAATCAAAAGCTTATATAGTAACATTGACATGGAATTTCCCAGCCAGCCTGTGAACATGGTTGAAACATTTAATCAAAATATTTATATAGTAACATTGACATGGATATTTCCATGTCCATCCATCCATTGTTCCTTATTCCTGGTCATTTTATAGCAAGCCTGTAGGAAACATGAGGTCGCCAATCCATAAGAAACATGAATAACGGGCAAAATTGTATATATGTATTTATATAACGCGGACACGGGGAGAACATGCACACACACAGAAGGGCCCCGGCCACGAGACCTTCTTGCTGTGACACACACACTGCACCATATATATATATATATAAAACCAAATTATTTGACAGAAAAATCCATTTAATTTATTGTACTTCTATAGCAAGCACTGAATAAGACTGCCAATGCTCGGAGCTTGCAAAATAAGCAGTTATGTTTTCCTGAACATTCTTAAGGGGATTTTGAAAACTGAGATATCCTTTTTCAAAGAACCGGCTTGGAAATCTATCAATTTGCGAAACACTCGGCGGCAGGAGAATTACACATGCCAAAAGGAAAACAGCTTGCCTGTGCTTCAAAATATGATGCCTTTGCATCCACCCCCTTCGTGTGATAATTTAATTCCTGACACGGCTCGTATCCTTTTCCCCCCGCCTCTGATTCTTATCACTTGGAAGGCACTGGGAAAGACAAGCAGTACCAACACACAGAGAGCTGACCCATAAAATAATAATAAATTGTATTTAAATGGTGTTTTATCTTTCTGATTTCCCAGAATATTAAAGCACAGTCAGCTGAGCATGTTGCAAGGTTGTAGGAAAAAAGTGATACACATCCACATTGGTGAGCCAGGATATTGACTGTAAGCTGACAAGAAATTAGGCCAGTTTTATCTGTTATCAACTGTCATCTGATAGTAGCTGTGCAGGATGTAAACCAAACTTGATCGAGAGCCCCCTCCCCCCCTCATCCCGACCGCTGACAAAAAAGCATAAAAGGCGAGGGGGGAAAAAGACATCACATTACTGAGTTACCACTAAAAACCTCCCACCAGACTTGGATGTTTCGAGGATTGGGCAGGAGATCAATAGTGTCAAAGATCCCAATACAAATGATCAGTCAAATGAATACCATCAGATGAGGGAGGGGTATAGTTCACTTCTACAATTCTGAGTTAACCAGGCATGAAATATATTCCAATGGTCTTCTGTAGCCACAGCTTATGCATTCCAATGCTCTTCTGTGGCCACAGCTTGGAACCACTAGTGACATCACTGCTCTGGTGCAATAAAGGTAGACTGACAGCATGCAGCTCTCTCGTAGAGTTTGATGCAAAGTCTGGTGCTTAGTCTTCGATGACAGAGGAATTGCAGAGCAATCTTTTTTCCTTAAAGCTTAAGACTATTATTTAGTCCTTAGCATATGCTAGGATGTAGAATGTTTTTTTTTAACCTAAATTTGCATTTTGAAATACTGGAAATACTGGTCTCGAACCAGATTCGGATTTTCATGTTTTGATCTTGATGTCCAATGTAACTTATCAGCTGTTGTTGGATTGCCACTCTGCACACTTTTGTAGTAGCCTTTACATTTCCCTATTCCCTATAAATCTTTACACTTAGTAGTGGTAAGAATAGGCTCAGAGATGCAAAGAGCCTAGCATTGTCTCTGTAGAGTCCATTATGCACGCCTTTAAAACAATTTGCATTTCAAGACCACATAAAGCTGTAGAAAGGTATAGCTGCTGGCTTCAAAGTTTTTGACCATTGCTCAGGTCAAAGCACAATACAGAATGGTGTGATAATGCATTTCACATTAAAGAATGGTAGGATGATTTTAATTTTCCGAATGACAGGAGGGCTTTTTTTTTTTCCCCGTTTTTTTCCCCAATTTGGTAACCAATTATACCCTCTATTTCTTTGGTTTTGCCCTCCCCCACAAATCTGCCACCCGTAACTACGGGGCAAGCTAATTCCTCGAGGCTGGCAATGATCCGCCTCCTCTGAGACAGAACTCGCCCACCTACTTTCTAGACACACCCTTCGCACTTCTCTGCAAACTTGTGCCGGCTCACCCTCCCCCTGAGGCGGACAGCCAATCGCCGCCCACAATCGGAGCTCTCTGCCAGGGCCGGACTGGCGCAGCTGGGTTTCGAACCGCGGCTGCAGTAGGCAACTTCAATTCCGGGTGAATGCTTTGACCGTTACACTACCCAAGGCCCCAGGAGGGTTTTTAATATAACATTTTAATATGTTGCATTAGATCTTCAGAAATATAATTTAGGCCTGTGTATTATGTGGAAACAACAATGTGGACTTTCAGTACTGATACATTTTGACCTGTTGCTGGTTTTCTTTGTGAGAATGAAAGCAGGTTTACCACCTACTATCACTGTGAATTTAATATTCACAGTGATAGTACTTTATAGATAAAGACCACAGTATGTTTTTTTTAAATGGATGTGTCTGCTATGAGATTAAATCCAATATGGCTTCATTGCTATGGGTTGTCATAAATGCTCTGAAATTATATGGCATTCTTCTCATTAAGGTGTCATGTGTGATGTCAGATTGTCATCATGTGTATAACTGAACATTGCTCAGTTCACCAGCAGTAAATGCCTCTTCGTTTCATATTTTTGAATACCCATATTGTGCATCACTTATTGAGTGAGGCTTACCAGACTTATTTTTTTGTGAACATGTTTTGCATTGTTTTATTACATTTTAAAACAAAAAACAACACACAGAATATTATTATTATTATTATTGTTGTTAATAATATCATGATTAATAATATTATTATAATCATCAGTATTCAATTACCATGTAGAAGCAACAGGATTAAAGCTCCTGTATTTAGTTCCACTTATCTATTATTTTCAAATGAATGTGTTTTCATGGTTTTCAGATTATCAGATATTTTTATTCTCCTGCAGCAAATATTAAAGTGACTGAAATCCTCAACATTTCTTTAATATTAACATCAATTGAAATGGTTCTGGACCATAACTGTATCTAATTATTCTAGTGTGATGTATTCAATCACTTGAGACACAATTACTGAAACATATACTGTTTCAAATACACTGTTTCATATTCAATTGTCGATTTGAAATGACTATCATTAAATGACTAGCATTACAAACTTTGCCCCTGAACTCACGAATGAGGATGAGTGGGAATGGCTTGGGAGTAAAATATTTTGCTATCATCATCACCTTGTTAAGTACAGCTTCTCATTCAAATGGTAGAGGCAACACTTCTCAGGAAAGTCTAATCAAAATGTGCTTTAAATTTGCACAGATTAAAAAAAAAATATATATATATACAGTATATGTATATTAAAACGTGTATATAGCATAGATGCACTTATATGCTTAAGAACACTGTTGTCCAGCAACATTTTCAAGACAGTACAGTAATGGTGACTGCTTTTCAAAAATTGGTTTAAAGGCATCCCGCATACATACAAAGGAAAAGGATTTCAAATTAATCCCATTTTGAGACTTGCACTTGCATATGCAACAGCTAAGGATTTCCCTACCAAGGCCGTGTCAACTTTTGGCGTAAACCTAAGAGCCACCCTCACACACACACCAGGCTGATACACATTCTATTACATCTGGAATCTGACTTCCCTTCTTACTCTACCCATCTGGTAATTCTTGACTCTCACTCTAACTGGCAGTTGTGTTCGGTTATCGTGCTCCAGAGGACGTGATGTAAATGCAGAGTTTCGTCCAAAAGGTAAATAAGTGGTGGCCCTTTTTCTCCCATTATACTGAGACCGTCGCCTTTCATTCCACCTTCTTAAGCGGATGCCCTGTCGTCCCTCTTGCGTGTCGTCGATCTGTTTTTCTGATCTCCTTTATCCCTTCTTCCTTTTCTTGTTCCTCCTTCAACAGCCAGTTTTGTGTGCATGCTCATGTTCCCCCCTTGGCTGTTCTTCTCTGGTTTTATGTAAAGACAAGAATGTATAAACAAAATAAGAACATAATCCAATTATATTAAAATGCTTCCCCCAGCTGTCACCAATGCTACCTCGTGCCCTGGGCCCAAGAAAATGTTAATAATGGCTTCAGTACGGATACGATTCTGGAGGTGCATTCCTCTTCAGTGAGAGTCAAATTGTCTACTTTAACTAAATAAATAAAATGTTTATATGTACTATATTTATCTTATGTATGTATACCTGTTATAATAAACCAAAAAAAACCTCTTGTAACTGTAAATGTACACTATGAAATTAGCACAACACAACTCATAATGAGAAATATCCTGTGTTGTATTCAGAGTGCAGATGCTGGATCGGACCTGTCCCTTTGAATACTGATTGTTGGGACGGTGACTGAGGTGGCCCATAAAGTCACTCACCCTGCAACATGCTAGCATGTGTCAATCACCGTACCATATTTGAGCCAGTAGCCAATATACAAAATACAATGCTTAAATTGTACTGCTCAAAGAGCAGCATGCTCAGACCGATTCAGGGCAAAAAATTGAAATCCCTTCAAAACACTGCAAAATGGGACACACGAGCAGCATGAAATCTATTGGGTCATCTCGCATTGCAGAACATCCATCTTGGAATCTTCTTCCAGGAATCATAAATAATGTTTCAGCGTACTTCCTTTTAAAAATCAAAACAGCCCTTGCCACTCTGCTGGGCTGCAAGCTAGTGGGGCTGATAACAAAGGCTCATTCAGTAAGTATGGGGGACTAACCCCCCCCCCACCCCCCCAGGAGGTAGGATGAATTCCAAATGAGCAGGTCGACCCCTCTATCTCAATCCTTTTTTTTATTCCATTAATCTTCATAACAAGTGTCTCTAGTTAGAGGCATTACCAGTGTCAATAGGCATTACCTTGCCGTTCCTTACTCAAAAGAGCAGCCAACAGAAAACTCCCAGCTAATATAACTCATTCAATTCAATACGTGCACCAGGTTCAAGATGATTTTTATTGAGAATGTTCCTTCTGTCCAGTGATAGTTTTTAAAATGTTTTATTGTTATTGTTTTCCTTTTCATATGCTTTCGGTTTGTTAAAAAATGCTATACTTACCCATATAATCTTCAGGATCAATACACTAAGTGATATCTTGTGTTTGCAATTTGTTTTTTTCTTATTCCCGTATCCCCATTTCTTTCAACCATGTAAAAGCTTAAACAGATCATCCATATACTCCTGTCTGAGTGTGTGTTAAGTTTAAATTAATTTACGCATTCTTTTCACAGCGGCTGTTTCTGTTACTGCTTTTGTGAGGAGTGCATCTTTCAAGTGGAGTTTCATCCTCAAAAAGGAGTCTATTCTTGTAATGACTGTGGCTCATTGCCTAGTCTGTCCAATTGAATGAATGAACACATTAATGATTCAATGAATGAATGAATGAATGAAGTCATGAAAATGTTCAAAGCATAAAGGTGGTACAAGGCTAAGATAAATCATACACATACCCAACTCTTGTATAGTTAAGAAAGTCTTAGTGGCCAGTCTCTTAATATCCGTGCGAAGCAGAATTCATCGTAGTCTTGTGAGGTGGTGAATATTATCGCACATCCTTTGGAAAGAAAAAAGGTAAGCGACTCAGAAGACACACGATAAAATCACTGTTTCCCCTCAGGCTAACACTCTTCCCTTATGCCTTGGTGGTTGAATGCTTTAAGTATCTGAGAAATATTAATAAACTCAGGCTCGACGTATCCATGTCTGTTCATTGTTTCATGCAGAGCTCCTGACTATAACAGGGTTTTTAATTGAGCCATGCAGAAAGATGGATCCTAGAGGAAATTAATTTCAGATTACCACAGCAAAGGTAATCAAATATCAAAAAGCTTGCTCGTAAAATTCCTTGGAACAGCCTAACTGTCCCTTACTAAATCTGACGGAAAAACGTCACATTGTAAATCAAACCAATTTTTAATATGTGAACACTAAACAATCTTACATAATGGTCATGTAAACTTGTACCTCCAGTGGACATGGATGCTCAATGAATGGTACCGCACCTGAAGTACTATTCATTCAAATGAATCACAGCCAATGAGTCCCCCAGCTTCATTGACATCATCCTAGTTACCTGGACGGTTGTCAGTATCGTCCTGGGCAATGAAGCATGATGGTATTGAGCATGATCTGAAAAGCTTTTGTTATCAGCCAAGTCAGCATCTGACGACCCAGTGTAATCAAAGCAAATGTACGTGAGGTTAAAAGGTATCACAGCAAGCTCCTGTATCTACAATGGTAAAATGAGGTGATCTGTGTACACGCCATGCAGCACTCTATTATAGGGGGTGCTAGGCTAAATAAAATGTAACAGATTGATTAATTGATTGATTGGCTGATTTATTGATTGAGGGATGCAATCCTCAAGGCCCGGCAATCATCATCAGGCATTCCTGTGCCAGTACAGCTTCTTGTCTCCATCCTCGGGCCTCCATACTCTCTTTCCCAGAGCCACCTTCTCCCTCTTGTCCTCCGGCTATGGTGTTGTGGGCAGGAGAATAGAGTGCTGAGGAAGCCAAGCCTCATTAGGTCCCCATTACTAAACTGAGAGAGAGAGAGAGAGAGAGAGAGAGAGAGAGAGAGAGAGAGAGAGACCATATTGTATTGCAGCAATGGAATGGTTGTTTGAAATTATGTCATGATTTTTCTATTTCATGCCTGTTTGCTTATATTTGATGGCACTTACTTTATCGACAGTTGATGCTCTGATCTGCATTACCCTGCCGTGGTGTGTGTGTGTGTGTGTGTGTGTGTGATGGTGTCTGAACTGAAAGCGGTGGGCATATTCCCTTTCCACATGTGAGCCTTCTGTTTAACACAAAAAAGCTCAGAATAAATTGTGTATTGAGAAAAAATACATACTTAAAATTCTTGAGTATATTTTTGGTGGGGCATGATAGCAAGTGACTAATAACACGAAGCAATAGAAACTACCCAGGGAATGTAGGAGAATATGACACACCTGTATGTGTTTTGTTTGGGTTATCATTTGTTGTGCAAATTGTGGTGCTTGCAGAAAAAAGAAAAAAGTGTCATTGATTGTATTATTTATTTTGTTTTTTTAAAACACCTTTACACTAAACTAGCAAGAGGCTAATTGAATATGACATATAATCACTGTTGAATAAGCATTCATTTGGATGCTTGAGACATTACCATTGTTTATATGTAGTTCTGTCATAACATATTGACCAACACAGAGCTTCAGCATCATGATTATTGTACTAATCCCAATCATAATGTAAAATGTTGCATTTGAAATTATTTATGCACTGTAAATTGCAACAAGTGATGATTTTTAGTTTTTGTTTGTTAACAGTCACAGCAGTTATTTTGTGGTTTTCTTGTTCAGAAAAATCAGAAGTGTTGTTGCACTAAACATGATTTTATTTTGGCGGGGGAGAGGGGATTAGTTTCATCCCTCAAGCTCCATGGCTGGAGCTGAACTGGCTTCACCTTTGTGAACACTGAAACAGGATTACTGGTATACAGTTCAAGGGAAGCCTTCACTTTGGTCTCTAATCCCTTATGGGTTAATGCATTTTAACAGAGTACTGGATCCATTCACTGGTGATCAGTCCCATATGCTGCAGTGACACAACGTGCATTATGCTCCTTCCCACGCTGACTAAATTTGGAAATGTAACTTGGAGCTATATTAGCATCTTAGTAACTAGATTTAACTAGGCGCTATATATATCCGACTTCATATATTTTAATCTGAATTGTTATTGTTATAATTCAGCCTGTTTTATTAAATAACAGAAACATAGTCTGCCTGTGAGTTGGTACCTCAGAATATTTTAATATCATACTTATATGTATTCCTGTATAAATGAACGTATTTAATGTATCTGGGGATCAATAAAAATGAGAAACATGACCTTTAATTATTTATTTCTAATGTTATTCTGAATAAAAGGCATTGGCACTCCACCTTATTTTCTGAGAAAGATTTATGAGGGTAAGAAAGTAATAAAATGGTGGATAGCCGCCCCAAATTTGGGGTGTCATAAATACAAAATAAGCAGTTAAAATACTGACTGTATTAAGAAAATGAGGTGCAATCCTTCTGAATGAGTTTGGTCAAGATGTAATATAAACACTTTTTAGTAGCATTGCATCTCTTGTAATTGTGGATGCAGCAAGAGAAAATCTGTTCCTTCCACAGAAAAGAAATGCCATACAGCTATGCACCCCACACTAGGAGGCAGAGGAAATTAGAATGTCTGGTGCTGATTAATCATCATACCATGTAGCCTGTCAAAACATTTTTCCAAGTGTCGATATGACTGCCATAACACTTCTCAGTTAATCAGCTGTAATTCAACTAAGCACTGTAGTTATTGAACCAGACGCACAACTATTCCAGGCTCAATTTAAAAAAAAAGAAGAAATCTCTACTTTTTCATAACATATGTGTTGAAGAATAACCAGCGCAATGAAAAAGCGGTATTTGCTGTGAAAATACAGAGAAGCCCAAACACTTTTCTTTTTCCTTTTCTGCCAGACCTGAAGTGTGACACGTGTCAGTGAGAATGATTCAGTCATTCCTAAACTGAAATATATTTTTTGCAGGTTTTACCAGGACACAGCTTAGTTCATAATTGTGTGTTGAAAAGTAGTTTTTCACTGTTTGCCAGTGGAGCAAAACAATAATATTTGTTCGGAGGTAATTCGGCACAGCATAGTGAAAAAAACTAAAAAACATTTTCAAGCCAGCACTGCATGTTCTACAGCTAATATAAAATGATGAAAAATAATACTTTTCCCCTCTTTCAAGCAATATTTATTTATTTATTTTATTTTTGGGCAGTCAGAAAGCCAAACCAACATTGTCTTTTTGACTGAAAAAATCAGCAGGGACCAGGCAGCAGACTGCAATTCTATCCCCTGCAGACAGAGGGCCCTATAAAGATACACTCCCTGTATCAACTGTTAACAGCCCGGCTACACACTGTGCATACTGCAATAGTACGCACGCAAACTGGAACAGAATTATTTTTACATTTAGTTTTTCATGCAGACTTTGCAAAAAAAAGTTTTATTTAAATGAAGTAGGTTCATAAAACCTTGTTTAAATGGATAGTCAATACTTTTCCAGCACTAGTTAATTCCCGAGTATGGCCTGAGAAAATTATGCACTGAGTTATAATCAAGTTTCTCATCTGTAAGCCAATAAGAAGTCCCCATTTCAAACACAGAGGAATGCAGCAGTGATTCATGTCAAATATAATCCTAAATAAAAACTGCCGAAACCTAAAATTATCCAAATATTCCAGCGCAAACATCAGGCGGGTGAGCCGAGCGCCAACGATCTTTAAACGCGTTAAAACCTTTGCTCTTTTATTGAAAGGCAGGAAGGAAAGGGGAAATATTTATAAGGCTGGGATGACCCAGTGACCTGCTCAAGTCCCTGTAGATCACTGTGGAGGCTGTGCATGATTAGAGGGTATTGCACCAGGCTCATTAGCATAATCATCTCCCCCTCCAATCCTCCAATGCTGTGTTGTGAGCCGTGAGCTCCCTGAGGTCCTTAAGTGTTATAAGCCTGTTAATAATAATTATGGATGTGCAATGAAGTGTGTTAAAAGAATAATTAGCTCACCTGAGCCAACTAAATTAACCCCGTTTTTCCTTTTTCTTTTTTTTCTCCCTTTTTTTGCAACACAGCATCCATCAGGGACCTATTAGAAGTGTCTATTAAATGTTCCAATGGGCTGCCAGACCTGCACCATTTACCCCTGCTATTAAAAATGGCAGAATGACAGGACATTAAGACTTGCAGTTTTTCATTTATTTTTCTCAGACATAAAAATGAGCTGCCCTGGGAGATTATATAACAAACATTATCTGGTCTGTAAACACGGTTGTTCAGGCCAGTGGTGTAGCTGAATAAGACTGTGGGTGGAACCAGGGGTATGTTCATTTTCCTCTCTTGTTATTCTGACAGATGTCCATCAGATACCATCTACTCTGCATAACAGACAATATAGCTGCAATGCAGCTGCAGGCAGTTCTTAATTCAAAAGATGTTAAGTTCATAATTTAAAAGATGAAAAAAATGCCACCAGGGAATTTGTTATCCAATATCCATCCATAGAACATCGTTTATAACATGCATTTATGTACATAAAGAATATTATTATTTTTCATATATATACTGTATGTGCATATATACTGTATATCAATGTTTGATTGTGTAGAATGGGATTTGATATCTATAGATAAATGTTTGAATATATAGAACTGAATAAAACTTGATCCATAGCTTCAGACTTATATTGTTCAGCCTGAGAGAAAAAACCACAGCACATGTCATATATACTGTAATATAAACAAGATGTATAGTGACATCATCAGGAGATTTGCCAATAGTCAAGTTGGTGTCAAGTCAAGTTGGATCATGTTATGTGACAGAACTCTTATTAATGACAATGTATTTCCCATTATTCGTAAGAAGTAAAATCTGAAATAAAGTTGGTATAAAAATGAAAGAAGAGACTTTCTTCGAATAACCATGCAGGGAATTTGCGTAGTTGTGTAGGCTGAAGGAAAGAACTCACTGAAATAAACCATTCTAGAATGAACTGCAAAGTCACCATGCTCAAGTACATAAACAGGTGTGAGGTTTGATATATTTAGGCAGATACACAAAGTATGTCCGGTCTGCTTAGCCTAGTCTTCTGAACTCACTGGGTTTGATCTGATGTACAAACTAACACCCAGATGTATTAAACATAATTCAAGGATTTGTGAATTTTGAGTCCCAGTGGGACAACCTTTTATGGCAGTTATAGTAAGACCAACACGTATGTTTATAAACAAGCATGCATGTGGATAGCAAGCAGTGGAGAGGAGCAGATAAAAGTACTGGTGTAAAATAATTTATAGTCCACCGGTTCTGAGCTGTACCAATGGTAACAAACAACAGGCTAGTCAGAGAGCCGGGAATTATGCAGGTACAATGACAAGCTCAACTGTACAGCAAAACGGAAAAATAGATACTATACAATAGGCCAACTTTGCAGTTGTTAGCCACTGTTCTCAAGGGCACTCTTGAGCTGAGGGAGAGTGTGATGTGCCTCCTTTGAAGGCCCACCTTGTCAACATCATTCCATACATTGAGTAAACAACCCTGAATAAAAGCCCAACAAATGAGACCGTGCTTCCATGGACAAAATTGAGCTGATTTACTCGAAATGTTTCTGAAAGTCTTCTCCAGTTTAGACATTCTCTCAGGAGCCTATAATTCTTTATTACTCTAAACCGTACACACTCATAGTGATCAAAGAACTCCTCGTAATGCACCATAACATTCAGACGCATTCATGACTGACCCTTAGCAACTCTGATCTAATCTTAATTAGCTCTTATATCTGATCAGTGCTATAGGAGAAAGTATCCATGACCAACACATGTGATTGCAGGTACAGCTAATCTCTAGAGCAGTTCACTTTGCATGTTCACAAATGTAATTGATTATCTGCACAATTTCACCCAGTTAATTAATTTGTAGACACTGCAAATGGCATCTCAGATCAAGGTGAAATAACAGCATGGCCCATTGCATTATTATTAGTTTTTTTCTTTTCATTTATTTCACATTTTCCCCCATTTTTTCTCCCAGTTTGGTGGCCAATAATACCCTCTGTTTTCTTCAATTTACCCTCCCCCATGAGCCCGCCCACCTCCCGCCTCCTGCCTCCAAGGGACAAGCCACTAGCCCTAGGCTGGCAATGAACCGCTTTCTCTGAGATGGAACTCCCCTATTTATTTTGCCCACAGGGAAGTCCTCTGCCCTCCTCAGTGAGATCGTGCCAGCTCACCCTCCCCCCTTCCCCTGGGGCGGACAACCAATTGGGGCTTCCGGACAGAGCCGGGCTGGTAGAGCCGGGTTTCGAAACCGTGGCTGCGCCAGCTGCAGTGGGCAATCTGCATTCCGGGTGAACACTTTGACTGGTACACCACCCGAGGCCCTATGGCCCATTGCATTATTATTGTTTCCCTGGTGTTATTTACAAAAGGGACCTCAGTAGAAACTGTGATTGTGGTCATCCATAAGCTCCATCCCATTCTCATTGACGAACTTGTGCTGTATGACATGAATACAGCACATAGTGGCAGACTAATGTAATGGTTAGGGAGCTGGGCTTGTGTACCCTTGAGCAAGGTACTTAACCTGAATTGCTTCAGTAAAATATCCAGCTGTATAAATGGATTGTATGTAAAGAAATGTAAACTGTGTAAGTCGCTCTGGATAAGAGCGTCTGCTAAATGCCTAAAATGTTAAATGTCAATGTATGAGCTAAGGTTTATAACATGAGAATGGGGAACATTTCTGATGCAAAACAATTGTCAGGGATGGGCAAAAATATGCTAAAATGTATTTGGTTACAAAATACAAAATATCTCCCGGACAATTTTATTATGAACTACAATACAAATGGTGGAGAAATAGGTTACTTTGCAGGTGGCACAGGGATATAAACCATAGAAAAACAGGTGAGTATCTTTCATTACACATAAAATGCATGCATGCAAATACGTATTTGTATTTGAAATACTGCCTATCCCTGGACACTGGCAGTACAACAACAGCCAGGAAGGTAAAGTGGAATATTGGCCTGCGTGCAATCAACATTTGTCTTTAGCTTCAACTGAATTACAAGCAAGTATTATTTTGTTTCTTCACAAACACAGTTGGACAAATTCCACCTTCACCAAAACTAAGTTGGCAAGCTGGGTTTGTGAATGAAAAACAACAGCAGAACTTGCATTTAATTGGAAGTCAAAGTTAAGGACAAATGTTGATTGAACCCAGGCCAATGTCTCCCTCTTTGTGAGATGCTGTGTCTCCCAGATTGTGGCCTATCACCTGCAGATAGTGTTTGGTTGTAACATCTTCCCAGGTTAGCTACCTGTGTACACTAAACATGGAGAGTGCATGGAGTGAGTTCAGTCCAGCACAGAATACCAATGGCATAAGTGGGTTGTCTTCTGACAAGTGGGTCATATTGTTTCCTGTCTGTTTTTCTTCTTCCTTGATTTTCACCAAGTGCTTACATTCAACAGGTTAAAAGTGTATGACAGTAATTGTTGAAGGATTGACTGATAAAAAAATAAACCCAGTTAATCAATTAATCACAAGCCAAACTTTAAGATAGACACTGGGGTAGAAACATAATTCTGGGGTACCGGAATTACAGTCGACGGCACGAGGAGTGTTGTCTCATAGGAGGCAGCGCTTCGCCCTTGTCACTGCCGGTCACAGGACTACGGCAGCCAACTATGAGGGAAGGGGGATTTAAATAAGCACATGGGTAAATGGCTACCAAATTGGGAGAAAAAAACAGGGTAAAATCAGAAAAATAAAATTATTTTAAAAAAGAAGCATATAACTATAAAAACAGGTGGGGGTCAAATAACAAAATGAACAACCAATTTTGATCTTAATTTTTTCACTTTCACTTGTACTTACTGCTTTTTTCTGTTAGCTGGACCAACTAATAGACTATTAACTTGAAAGGCCAAATGACCTTCAAGGAGAGGGAGACACAAGAAGGTCAAGAAAGATTACAATGACAGGAAGCCCATGTGGATTCACCTTTCCTCTTGTCTCATGGCAGAAATTGTAATTAATAATAAGATAATAGGATTCCACAGAAAGGGCAGATAATTTAAAATTAAAGGAACAAGGCTTTCTCTTATTGTATGTTATGTATCCTATGGGCCATTTTCATTACTTTGACTTGCACACTGTGACCTTTTTAGTAATGCAGCCACTTCAGTAATGCATATACATAAGCACATATATATATATATATTTATACAGTACCCGCCATAATTATTCACACGCTTGATAAAGATGAAATTATATTATTTTATACTAATACTAAAATGCTCAGAAAAAAATATTTTGTTTTTAAATGCAATATAAATATTTCATATTTGTATAGTATTTAAAGTAATATTTTTTTCCCCCAAAAAAGGTATATGTCACAATTATTCACACCCTTTTTTCAGTACTTTGCACTCTCCCATGTTTAATGAGATTGGTGAACATATTGAGGGGGATCTTTGACCATTCTTCCATACAAAATCTTTCAAGACTGCCCTCTTCAATTCAAACCACAAACTTTTGATCGGTTTCAAGTCTGGAGACTGAGATGGCCATTGCCAATCAAAACTATTTTGGTCAGTTAATCATTTTTTGGCTGATTCTGTGGCATCCGTGGGATTATTGTCTGGCTAAAATATACAATAGTTTCAGCTTCCTGGCAAAGTGAACCAGGCTTTTGGCCAAAGTGTCTTGGTACATGCTAGAGTTTATGATTCCATTTAACTTAAAAAGAGTCCCAGGACCAGTAGATGAAAAACAAGCCTATAGTATCAAAAATCCACCACAATATTTCACTGTAGCTATGATGCTCTTTTTCAAGTGTCCTTCTTGTAATGGCAAACCCACCGCTGCTGTGCATGGCCTGGCCCAAAAGCTGAATTCTGGTCTTATCTGACCATAACACCCAGTTCCAATCAGAGTTCCAATGCCTTTTATAAAACTCCATATGCTTATTTTTATTGATTGTCCCCCAATAAAGCCTTTTATTTATTTTGGCAACCCTTACAAAAAGTGCATTGGCATGGAAGTGGCATCTGATGAGACTTTGTGTCACCAAGATGCAAGTTGAAAACCACTGGAACCTGTGGTAAACCTGGCTTGTGGAGGACGCAAGTGCATCTTGTTTGTGTGCCTGTCATTACAATGACACATGCTGTGAGACAACATTTTTCAACTTCAGTGCAATGCTGCTATCTTTAAATAAAGAGACAAGCAAATTAAAAGGGGCCCCTCCCCCATGACAATTTAAACTTGAACAATAGTCACTGTATGGCCTACTACTTGGGCTTAACCAAATAAAATATATTTTCAAGTTAATTATACCCTGTAGAAATGAGTCAATGAGATGAACACTACTGAGATTTTGTTTCAACAGCTTAACAATATAAAATCAATAATCAATCCTAAGGTTTCAAAGAGAAAAAAATCAAAGTATACCCTTTAGCCATTAACATCTGCTGGGCAATTTACCTTGTGAAAAGACAATAATAAAAGAATCCCCTTTTCACTAGAAGACAAGCAATCTTAAAGAGACTGCATTATCTGAAAGAAAACGAGTTTGGAGAAAATATGAAAAATCAATAGCAGTTTCCTCCTAGTTTGACAGATGACATCCATCATAGATATTGTAGAAATAGTTGTAATATACGTACTAAAATGTCCTGCTGTTTACATATACAGCAACCATGGGTTAAAGATCTTTCAAATTCAAATGTAACCAGCTTAGCTAAGTAGGTAAGTAATCACGTGGTCCAAATTCTTCACAATGCAATTTAGCTTTGGTATTGCAGCACAGTAATTAAAATAATGCTTCACTGCATAGTTATCCCACCTTGGATATTGTGATACTCATCTACAGATTGAATTATACTGACCATTTGAGATTATTTTTTAAGGTGTTTGCTAAATTGTGAGTCGTCTTTAAGTCCCTTGAAAAGTGCTTGAAAAGTATGACATCACTCGCTCCATCTTATGATCCATGCTGCATTGTCCTTCCCATGTGCTTATGTCACTTTCTACAGGTATAGCAAAGAGGAAGTTGGTTCAAATGCTGATCTAATGAATAGCATGGCCCCAGTGCTTAGCACAATCTTGAAACACTGGAGGCAATAAAGGAACCTGTAATGTTTTGTTATTTTTTGTAAAAGCTTCATTTTCAAAAGACCTGAAAACACTTCCAAGGTATAGATACAGTTGTATAGAGGCATAGATGCCGAGTTGCATGTTACACACATTCATTCACACCAGCTAGCGTGATAATCATAAGAGGAAGAAGAATAAAATCGTCTTACTTTTCTAGATATCTCATTACACAAACCTATCTTCAATTATACCCCTTTTTATCAGTTCCTTTCATTTTCCAAAGAAAATGATTGCGCCAATTGTATTTTAAGCAGCGCCCCCTGTACATCTCCCTCACCATATCCAGACGTATGACAAATGTATATATATATATATATAAAATAACTATATTCCTTCTCAAACTGCACCGAAGTGACATTGTAAATGAACGACTGTCGCTGTTCTGGTTTGCAGCACTGGGACCGATTTCCTCCTTACTAGGCCCGTTCCTGGAATGTGACAGGGGAGTACAGCTGCATCTGGTTGACTGCTGGAGCATGAGCCCTCATCATACGTGCCTCAAGCAAGTCTATCTCGCTGCGAGCAGGAGACTGAGCCCTCGCCGTACTGTAATCGCCTCGTGCCACGGGCTGCTGTGCGCAGCAGTTTATCATCGTGCTCAGGCCATCGCCGGGTCGTGTGAGGGGGGCTACACAAGTCAATTTAGGGTTAGGAGGGTTAGAGCAAGGATTAGGGTCAGGTACATTATCTTGACTTGATCAAAGCGCAGTGATGGAATTTGCATGATCCGAATGCGTAGCAGGCCGTTGCCTGGGGCCTGTGGGGTGAGCTCCAGCCATGGGCCGCAGACCGACTGTATTGCCACAGGCAAATGTGCATGCGGGTTTTTTTAGTACCGCAAATGTCATAATTAGTTTTTCAGGCCAAATAAAGCTTACGTGAAGGAGGAAAACAAGTCAATTTAGAATTATGGTTAGGGCTCTGAATTTGGTCTAAATGTACAGTGTGTAGGTGCTTAAAAGGCATGCCCATAGGCCTTTCGATAAGAGCCCCAGTCATAGGCTTCAGCTCTGCCCTACAGCCAGACCTTTCTCTGGGGAAAATGAAAGCACTTTCTGAGAGGATTGTGTTATTAGAACTCCCATGGCTCTGAAAGTGTTGTGGTGTGTGAAATCCAGAGGAGACTACAGTAGATATGATCGTGGGGAAATAAAAATGTCTGTGTATGAAAGCCAGATAACACCTCCCACAGGCCACTTGGCACACTATGTTTGTTTTCTTCTGTATTGTAGTTCAACAGAGTAGGTTTTAATTTTGGAATGACAATAACAAATACAAGGTTTACAAATATTTTATACATTATTCCAATGTTAAATACAATTAGGCCTATTATACATTTTTGTATTGTTGTTGTTATTATTATTATTATTATTATTATTATTATTATTATTATTATTATTATTATTATTATTATGAGTCCAATCAGTCATTTTATGACACAAAAATAGTTTGAGATGTAATATTATAAAATGTAATGTTGGTAATAATTCATTTTAATCTGGAATCGTTGGGTTAACAAAACGATTTTAAAAACGTTCAAAACAAGATTTAATGTCACTAAACTGGTGAAATAATCTAAAGTAACCTCAAATTAAATAATAATAATAATAATAATAATAATAATAATAATAATAATAATAACAATACAAAATAATAATAATAAAAAATAATAATAAAAAAAAAAATAATAATAATAATAATAATAACAACAATCGCCATCATCATAATCATAACAATACTACTACTACTACTACTTCTGCTAATAATAATAATAATAATAATAATAATGATTATGATTTATTATGATTATGATTATGATTATGATTATTAGGCTATTTGTAGTAGTAGTAGGCTAGTAGTAGTATAATAGCATAAACATTATCATCATCATCTATATATTTTAGGAAGTAGAACAATTCGGAAGAGGCGAACATTTTACTGCATCTTGTCAAAAAAACTACTTTTGCGCTGTCATTGGTTTGATAGCTGAGTTCCATTTCTTGGGGCGAGGGGCGGGGAGGGGGTATTTACTTACGTTAGATGATCTGGAGAAACAGTTCCTGTTCGGCTACTCCGTCTGAGAGTCCTCACTTCATTGTTCTGACAACTAAAAGTATCGGGCACAAGGGAATCCACACGTTGCATCCATGCAAGCAAATGTTAGTATTTCAGGCGTTTTTATTTGCCTCGCTGTAAAATGATTATTTTGCGGTCTGGTTGCTTTGAAACTGTTCTACCACCTTCTAGCGATGTGGTACCCGCAGGGTTATCTCTATCAGGCTTCGGGCTCTTCGGCTGTCGGTTTTTGGCCTGGCGAGTCTTCAGAGCGGACTGCCTCAAGGAGCGAGGACTCGGTCAGCTCTTCGTCCAGCTCAGCCTTCTGTCCGTTCCCTGGATCGGCTGCTTTCGCAGCCCATGGCACTGATTTCTGTCGCCTGCTGCGGTACTCAGCGGACCTCGCCACGGGATTTCCCGCATACATGGTAAATACACACATACACACACACACACACACACACACACACACACACATACACACACATATATATATCTATATATATGTGTGTGTGTGTGTGTGCATCCGTATGAGTGACCGGTAGTTTGATTATTGTGTTTTGTAATGGGTCAACGAGGCTAATTTAAGCCTACACTTATAATATTATTATTATTATTTATCATCATCATAGTTATTATTATTATTATTATTATTATTATTATTATTATTATTATTATTATTATTATTATTCATTAAGTAATGAATGAATGCATTTAATTATTTAACTTATTAAAACGTATTCGCTTAAATTAAATAATTTAAAACTCATAAATGTCATTCAAGTGACGAAAAATACTCTTACAATTGTAATTATAAGTGAAGGTAAATCCGCGTTCTTAACGAATCACATTCTTACTTTAAAAATATATTTAAAATAATGTATCATGAAAATATGACGCGAATTTTTTTAAAAATAAAATTATATACGCTTTAGGCTATCAGAGAAATACAGTTTACTTAGTTTAACAGATGGCATAAATATAGTCAGTACGCTAATGGTATCACTTTGTGATAATTATTCATGCTAATTTCTTGACGTTAGGAACACACCCACCCACCCACACACATACACACACACACAGCCTACACTTTGCGGCACACTATTTGGCTTTGTTTAGTCTATACTATTCAGCATCTCACATGATCAAGATTTTAAAATTGTTAGTGCATTATAATTTTAGGTATCATGCTATAGAATCGTTCATTGATGACAACGTACAATTCTAATAGACACGATGTTGAAACATTTCCAAACCGATATTGGCCAATTTGTACTTGCATTGTCTACATTTATTTATTTATGAAGCCTATTTTTGTGCTATTTACTCATACATCTGCGGACTATTCCAAAGGCTACATTCGATGTAGGCTATAACATTTCGCTATTGTGACATGTGAGTGTATTTCTTCTTCTAATTGCAGTTGATATAATGCCAAGAAGAATAACAGTCTTTTCTTTTTTCTTTAACGGAAATCTATATGGCTGCTGTTGCAATTTAAAGAGCGCTTTATTTTATTCGGAAGGGTTCCCTAGATGATGCCGACACGAGGAGAATGGCAGAATCGATTAGATACCATCCTTACGGAAGTCTCACAAACCCAAACCAGCTGACCGACCCAGTTTACCGAAATAACTTGGCTAGAGGTGCGACAGCTACCCTGAAATCCTGGCTGCAGGAGCACAAGAAAAACCCATACCCCACCAAAGGAGAAAAGATCATGCTGGCTTTCGTCACCAAGATGACCCTGACGCAGGTCTCCACCTGGTTCGCCAATGCCAGGAGAAGACTGAAAAAGGATAACGAGGTGTCATGGGTCGCCCTTCATCGGGGTGAAGAAGAAGATGAGAATGAAGAGTGTGAGGATGGGGGAAAGAACGTAGATCTTTCAGAGAACTGTATGGACAACAGCGAACCTTCCGGGAAGGAGGAAGGTAAATAACGTCATTTGCACACCAAAGTTAAACTGTAGAAGACGTAGGCCTATCGCGATGTACAGTAGCCTAGCCAACATATTTTCCTACCGTAGCTAGTATTGATTATCATTATTATTATTATTATTATTATTATTATTATTATTATTATTATTATTATTATTATTATTATTGTTGTTGTTGTTGTTGTTGTTATTATTGTGAGGTGATGGACGTCGTTTCAACTGTAAATTACACTTTCTTCCTCCAAGGTATGAGATTGCACGTTGAAAATCCAGACTACCATACACAATCCGACGGGGCACGTGTCAGTTGCAGACGTCTAGATACAGTTTCCGAAGCTCAAGTCATGGACAACGACAAACTGGATGGAGGCCTGTCACCGAACCCTGCCATATCATCAGCTAAGACAACCGTGGAAGCCCCACATCGAAATCACCACCACCTCGACTCAAATGACTCATCCGTCAGTAACAACAAAGCACGCCTTGACAGGGAAATGTCCAGTGTCACCCATACTCAAGCCGCCAAACCTAAACTCTGGTCATTAGCGGAAATCGCCACCTCGGACCAGAAGGAGCTCAGGGAGGAAAATGTCCATTCGCCCGTTATATCATCAACATCATTAGCGACGTCTTCCTGGCTCTGTCCACCCTGCCCATTCTATCTGGGGACGCCCTATTCTTCACACCTATCCGTTTTATCGTAGGATAGTCTCAGCCCTTTACGGGTCCAAGTAATGCTACGCTAAAAGCAGATATTGTTCCAGTAGGCCTTCAACATTTAGAGTTTATTTGAGGTAGCCTACATAAAAACAATTATTTGAAACATATATATTAACGATGGGAGAAACAGTAAAAACTTTGTTTCTTAACAGCGATAGCCTATAGCTATTTACATGCCCGCTGGTTGTCAGATAAATATATTATTGGTCCTCTGTATTGAATAAGCCCATTAGATTCTATTTTTGATAGTCATCGTGGAAATGGTTGCGGTTGCAGCAACCATATGACTCATATTTGTATGTCAAACATATGGTACGGATGCTTTATTTAGTATGAATTTATACTCCAGAATATTTAAGTACCGGCCAGTTTACATCAATATTTTGAATGATTAACTGCTCCTCCCGCCTAGTCTTTTATTTGGGTTTCATTTGCAAGCAGCTATAAATTCAGTTTTAATATTTGGGGAGTTCAGTAATCTTTAAACATCTTTATTGAAGTTTCAAAAATCAGATAGGCCTAGTAAAATCGGGGGCCAGTTAAGACAGGTTATGAAGAAAAACACGTTCGAAATACTTGGTTATAATAAATACAACATGAAATTAATCCATCAAGTTGAATGTGTTTGATTTTCTCTAAATTCTGTAGGAAGTGGTGTTTTGATTAAATACATATGTTGAATATTGTATACTTCATAGGCATTTTCAAAGCATCAATGAAATGAAACTATTTTACTAATGTATCACGTAGGCCTGCTGAAACGTGTCCGGCATGGGCTGAGTAAATTGAAACAACAAGTTACAACCAGGTCCTCTCCGTTTTACTTGGAATGTGGGAAAATAACAATTTAAAAAGTTCCTAGAAGTTTTATCAGAAGAATATGTAGCTTGGATATACAACACAAAGTAAGCATTTGTGAAATTGCTGACAAAAAGGACATCGAATCGAAAAGATCGATTTTGTTCATTAAATTAGCAAAAGATGAGCAGATATCAACAATTTATCAGCCACTATCACGGAAAGAACACAGCAGCGTAAATGTTCCTCTGAGTAATTTCAATTAAGATAAACGTATGTTGTGTCAACTTACAGTAATACAACATAGCCTAACTTTACTCACCCTCTTCCTGCCTAGAATTATTTAAATTACATTTAATTAAAACCTATACAAATGTTGGCT